>QEPC01012541.1:239411-267589 GCA_003113815.1 Sphenodon punctatus
CCTATGTAGAGCAGGGTGGCCACACTGTTGCTTGGGGAAAGCATATGGCTCTTGACCAGGGCTGGTCCTGGCTCTGAACTACTGTAATGGCCCTGTGTCTTCACTGCACTCAAGTCTCCTCAGAATCTCAGCAGTCAGGCCCACAGAGCACTGACATCACCAGTTTATCACTAAGGAGGAGAGGGTCATTTGTGGGAGCATGCGTGTGATGGCTCCTGTACACAAGAAGATTTGGGGGTTAGCAACTTTGGCCACCCCTGCTGTATGGATGTCTGTGTATAGTTCCCTGGATCCTCTGTGCCCACCTCATGGACACAGACCTCTATGGCTCCACCCCCCAGCACAAATCCCTATGGATCCACTATAGCCCCACAATCTTTGGGCTGCATAGCCCCCTCCATTATAGCTCTTCTGAATTGCAGATTCCCAGACATAGACAGTCCCCTTCCACAGGCTCTGCTGCGCTTAGTCCAAGGACCTGCCCTCTCCCATCCCCACTGAACACCATAGACCCCACATCCTCTACCCAACCTACAGAGAGAATCGGGCCTCTTATGCCCCAGGCCTCATCCTCTCCAACTTTCCCCATGGACCAAATAGCCCTCCCCCCTTCATGGAAATAGACCCACCAGAACCTTTAGGCCCAGCCCCAAAGCCACATTTCTTAACCCTGGGTCTGTCCCTCCCACCCCCTTGAATACCATAGACCATGCCCCACCCCCACAGGCCCTGCAATAACCCCAGGCCCCACACCCTTCTATTCCTCCCAATTATATCTGGTGAAGACGTTCAGCCCATGTGGCCCAGACTCCAATCTCTCCAGTGACATCCATGCATTTGTCTCGCCAAGGCTAGATTACTGTAACACGCTGTACGTGGGGCTGCCCATGGTGACGGTCCAGAGGTTTTGGGGGACAGGTTGCAGGGAGCAATAAAACCTATGCTCCAAGCATTGCACAGGCTGCTTATTGCCTTCTAGACCCAATTCAGGGTGCTGCTCTTGACCTATAAAGCCCTAGACTGCTTGGGCCCCACTTATCTGAGCGGCCCCTGCTGTCATCTGGGAGCACCCTCCGGAGGTCCCATTTTAAACGTGGGTCTGTGCAGACAGGCAGGCATTCCTGGCAGCTGCTCTGTTGCTGTGGAACTTTCTCCCAGTGGAGATTCATCTCAGTCCAGATCTCCGTGGCTTTTGGTGGCAGTGTAAAACCTGGCTCTTCTGTCAGGCATTTGGGGGAGCAGGATAGGTTAGTTGGGATGTTGGGTGGAATTATGTTCTATTTTTGCACAGAATTGGTTTTATAGTATATATTTATGTTTTTATTGTTTTAAACATAATTGTAAGCGGCCTCAAGTCACCATTAGGTGCTGTCTCTTATACACATCTAGATGTGTATAAGAGACAGGGGTTGGTGTGGTCGGCTGGTCGCGCCTATATATTAGCCCCCTGCCTGGGTTTTTTAGTTTTGTGAGTCCCTCGGGGTATTTAAGGAGGCCGCGCCCGCCATTTTGCCTCCTACCTTGTTTCCCTCTGCTGCCTCTGCCTCGCGTCTCTGCCACCAAAAGCTTTCCAAGGAGCCTTTTTTCTTTATTTTTTTTAATCCACTTTGTGCCCCATACTTCCTTACAGCTGTTTCTTTCTTTTGATTTGTTTAGTTTTAGATTTTTTTTGTAGCGCCGGAGCGGGTTTGCCGGGGGAGCGTGGTTTCGGCGCGGCTGGTTAGTCGCGCATGCGCATTGCGCCCCCGATGACACACAACTCTCCCCATTCCCACGCTCTCCCCCTCCATCCAGTCTCGTATCACTGACCATCTCTCTAACATCTCTGCTTGGAGGTCTCATTGCCAACTCAAGCTTAATATAGCCAAGACTGAACTCTTCATCTTCCCTGCAAAACATTCCCCTCCTAGTTCCCTCTCAATTTCCACTGAGTGTATCACCATCCAGTCTGTCCTTCAGGCATGTAGCCTGGGATTCATCTTTGATGCCTCAGATCCAGGCTGTTGCTAAATCATGTTGCTTTGCTCTGTATAATACTGCTAAAATCCAACCTTGTCTTCAAAACCCTAGTCCATGCTCTAGTCATCTCTTGCCTTGACCACTGCAACTTCCTCCTTGCTGCTCTCCCCTGCTCTGATCTCACCCCCCTCATTGTTCAATGCTCTGCTGCCAAAGCTGGGGCTTGCAGGGGAAACTCTCCCCCCCCACCCCCCGCGCCACGCACCAGGGAAAGCTCAAAAGGAGGCCCGGCGGCTCTGCCGCCGGTCGCGAGCCGAAGGGCCGCGGCCAAAGGGCGTGGCCCTTCGGGGCATGGATCCCTGGAAAGACCTGGGGGAGACAAGGTANCCGTCCGCGAGCCGAAGGGCCGCGGTCAAAGGGCGTGGCCCTTTGGGGCCCTTCGGGGCATGGAGGGCAGGAGGGAAGGGAGACTATGAGGGAGATTATGAGTGAGGATGTGGTGGAAGAGGATGGGATATGGGATATAGAGGAGAGAGGGGGAATAGAATTGAGGGAGGGGGAGTATGAAGAAACTGAAGTAGATATTTTGGGAATGTTGAGGGAGGGGGGGTTAGTTGAATTATATTCCCCTGATGTAAGTAGAGTAGAAATAGTGAGGGTTCGGAGTGAGGGGGGGGGAAATGAATTAGTGGAGGAGGGGATTTTTTTTGCTTTAGTGGGGGAAATTGAGGAATGGTGGGTGGATTAGTTGGAGATGTAGGAGGACTTGGTGGGATTGAAATATTGAGATATGTAATTTGTTGTTTTGGGGATTTTGTATTGTGATAAGGAAGGTAGAAGGGGCTGGCTCCCCCCGGTGAGAGGGGGGTGGAGTCAGCCTGTACCCTGGTGAGAGGGGGGTACTGGAAGGGGGAGACCGCCCTGTTGTGGGAGGCGGTCTGTGTTGGAGTGATGACAGGTGGGAATTATTATGCATAATGTTTGATTGTATTTTGGTTGAAATATATACTAGTATATGATGTTAATTGTATATGTATTGTGCTGGGTCCCCCGTGTGGGAATATACCCAGTAAATGTATGCTTTTTGTTGTAAGCCGCCTCGAGTCGGTTGAGAGAGTGCGGGATATAAATTAAAAATGGAAATGGATGGAAATTCATGCATCTTGCCCATTGCTTTGACCACATTCAGCCCCTCCTCTCCGTCCAACACTGGCTCCCTTTACGTGAATGCATTCAGCACAAGCTCCTGGTTTTCACCTTCAAGGCTCTTCATGGTATTGCTCCCCCATCTCTCGCCGCTCTTGTATCCTGCCACACTCCTGCCCGGGAGCTTTGCTTCTCCACTGCCCCCACCCTTGCCTGCTCGCAACTCCCTTGTCCCTCCAAACATCTTTGCCTCTTCCCTCTTGCTGCCCCTCATGCCTGGAATTCCCTTCCTGGATACATTCATTCTGCTCCCTCCCAACTTTCAAATCCGTCCTGGAAAACCTACATCTTCCATCAGGTTTTCTCTAGCTTAACATGAGCAAAATTGCATCCTCTTCCCCCTCATTCAGAATCTCTTCCCTGTAACTAAGTTAAGCATGTGCACCTGCAACTTCTCAACCTCATGAACATATCCTTGTCTCTCCTAAATTGTAAGCACCCTGGAGTAGGAACCTAACTATTCATTGTACAGTGCCAGGTACACTGCTGGCACTATATAAATAATAAATACACCAGGGAGAAGAAACAGGTGTGTTCTGATGTGAATGTGGGCTGTGAGTCGCCATTAGGAAATGGGAAAGCCAACGCTTGCCTGCCCTGGGGACTTGTAGAGGCAGCAGCAAGAATATGGAGGGTGGGGGATTTACAGGAGGGGGATCTACCTAAAATCATGGAATTGTAGGGTTGGAAGGGACCTCAAGACTAATCCTCTGCCTATAGCACTGCAGAGAGATGCCTGTACAGATAGTTTTTGCAGACATCCAGGAAGAGGATCCCACGCCCATCCTAGGCATTCCATTGCTCAGCAGTTCTCACAGATAAGATGGTTTTCCCAATACTGAACCAAAACTTTCCTTGCTGCAATTTTAAGCCCATTCTCGCCATCCAAGAGGGGGAAAGCTACCTTGAGTATCGATCAGAGAGAGGGGAGCCACCCCAATACCTTCCAAGTCAACTGTTCAACACCCAGAGAATCGAGGAGTTCAGGCACGCAGGACTCCCTGCCCCCCACCCCAACTGATCCATACCAGTAGTGTCTTAGAGATCCGTGCTTTTGTGGCCTCATTCACTTGCGTCTGCCGGACACGGCCGCTCCCCGATTTGCCAAGGTGACCTAAACTGAACCCCAAATCTTCCTGGTAAGCATCCTCCTCGATCTGGGGATGAGGTGATGGTTATAGTTAAAAAGATTGCTGCCCAAAATTTTCCCTTGACTTTAAATACCTCACTGAGCAACGAAGCTTAAATCAAGCAAGTGACCCGAGACCATCAGAAGTAACAATGCAATTCTCCACACTAGAGAACCCAGGAGTCCTGGCTCCTAGACCCCCTGCTATAACCCATCAGTCCCTACTCTCCTCACCAGAATCCAGGCATCCCGCAGGAAGGATCAGCAGTCCATACCTCTCCAAAGCTCATCCTGTTTGCTTGTTTACGAATTTCCGTCAAACCCAGACGCTCTTTCATCTTACGATACCTGAATAAGAGAACCCAGAAACAAAGAGTAATCATAGTCTTGTAGCATCAATCTAGAAGAGGGGAAAGGCCTTCGATCCCATTCCTCACCACCCCGGATCAGAACCAGTGCCACCTGGGGGACGGGGGCGCTCAGTATCTTTCCTCTCACCTGCGTCCTCCTCTTTTCTTCCTCTGTCCATCTAGCGGCGCCGGCAATGGCTTTACTTGTTTAACTGGGGGTGGCTCCTGCCACTTGTCAAACTTCCGCTCAATCTCCTCCTTGAGATCATAGCCAACCTGGACAGGGACAGAGAGAACCTGCACTGAGCCCAAACCTCTCCCAGAGATTCCAGGAGTCCTGGCTCCCTGCCCTCCCAACCTGATCTAACCAACTAGCCCTCTCTCCCCTCACATAGGCCCCAGATATTCTAACTCGTGCCTCCCCTACCCTCACCCACTAATTCCCACTTTTCTACCAGAGAACCCAGATATCCTTGCTCCAAGCCCCCTTGCTGTATGTAACCCACTAGTCCCCACCACCAGACAACCCAGCTGTCCGGGTTCCCACTGTGATACGCACTTTTCCCTCAGGGTTCTCATGGAAGCTATCCACTCGTGCGGCCAGAGTGCATTTTGCAGACACCAGCCGGGCTGCCTTCCTGCGCAGGTCCTACAGGAGGAAACCAAGAGATCAAGCCACCACACAGTCCAACGGAGAAAAATGTACTTCCTTTGCACCCAACAGAGCCCCCATGCCAGAACAGACCCAACTTCCTAGTACTTACTCTTTAAATCAGACACTAGAAGGGACCCTAATGGTCTTGAATTCCAGCCCCCCCAGCATGGTGGCCCAGAATCTGCCAAACCTACACCACCCAAGGCACATGTTCCTCCATCCTCTTCTTAAAACCAGTCAACAATGGAGGTTCTACAACTTCTCTAAGTGCCTGGTTCATCATTCAGCTGTTCCCAAGACTCTGCCATCCTTCAGATTGTTCTTACTGCCTCTTTTCCTGCCCCCCTCCCCCCCTCCTGAATTACAGAGCTGGGGAACCCCAAGAGTTATCTAGTCCAGACCCCTGCATGATCCACAATATCTACACTATCCCCAAGAGATACCTGTCTAACCTAGTTTTAAAAGGCCTCCAGAACCTCCCTTGGCAAATTATCCCACTGCCCTGGGAGTTAGAAAAGTCTTAAGGTTTAGCCTAAATATTTTCATCTTTAATTTTAGTTTGTTCTCTCTAATCCAACCCAAAATCACCAGAAAGAAGAAGTGGGTACTATCTCTATATTATCTCCCCTCCCTTGTCCATTCTACATTATAAGCCCCTCAGGGAAAGGACCTCTCTCTAATTTACAATTGTTCCATGTCATGCATATTGCTAGCGCTATACAATACTGCCACACCAGGGGATGCACCCACCAGTGGCAGTGTTACAGAGTTAAGGGGCTAGTACTTCAGAATAAGCAAGAGCAGTCTTGCGTGGCTCCCCTGAAGACACTCCTGTTTGAGTATACAGTGTGGAATAGTGATGCGTGAACAGGGAAAGGGTGTTAATTAGCACAAGTACCGACACCTAATGCCCAACTCTTTACAGCTAGCTAACTTCCCTTGTGTGAATGCAGCCTTATCTACAGCTGGGGACCTTCGTGCTAAGGGAGACCAGCTGGTAAAGACTGCAATGGGAAAACCAGGTTGCAGGCATACTTGGAGGCCTTGCAGAATTCTGCAAGGGCTTGTTCATACCAGAGGGAGCTAACTTCATTTTATCTTGCCTCTGTCCACAAGCAAGATTCGAGGCTGTGACCACATGAAGAGTTAAATTGGACAGGCAGGCTTCCAATTCTGTGTACTCATTTGTGTACTCCTTCACTGTCCCAGCAACCTTCAATGCCTCCTCTGTGTGCCCCTCACGGAGTAGCTCTGCCTCACTGACTGCTTGTTATCCCTAATCCCTGCTTGCAAGAAGGGAGGTAGGAAAGCCAGAGTAGCCACCACAGATCTGGCACATTCCTGCAAGCTTCCTCCCTGAAATACCAGGCAGGCATTCCAGTCTAAAAAAGACAGACATCCTACTCATTACATCCATAAGTGGCCAAGGTCACCACAGCTGGGGTGAGGGGCAGGTGTACCGGGGGCAGTGACTGCACAATATCACTGTGGTAGATGTAGCCGGTGTGCGGCAGGACAGATGTGCTGGAGAAGCCAGAAAGCGTCTTCCTCTGGGCTCCCAGAAGCATGATGTTACAGGCGGGCATTTTGGAGAGGTTGGTCAGGCCTCCAGCGATACCTGAGGGGGAGAAAGCACAGCAGGGACAGGATGGAGGAGAGAGACAGCAGAACCAAAGCAGAACAGCATTCCCCTCACACTGGTCTAGCCATCCCTGCATCCCATCTCCCGTAGCAACCAATGTTTCAATGCAAAGAAACAGATCCCACTAAAGGGAAGAGGCTCTGAATCCCATTCCTCCCATGAGCCAGCTAGTCCATGATTGGAGCTGGTGTCCCCTTATGGAAAAATGTCCTCAGTCCCATTCTCTGACACCCCACATGACCCAGCCAATCTCACACAGATGGATTCTCACCCATGATCTTGGCGGCAGTGGAGGCCCCAACGATGATAGAGAGGTTGGGAGCGATGAAGGACATGCGGGACTCCACGTACTCATAGATACGGTGTTTTGACTGGTTCAGTTCCAGTGCCATATCAAACGCCTCCTCAATCCGCTCCAGCTCCTCCTCTGTCAGCTGCTGCCTGTGGGTGAACAGGGGACATTAACCCTAGAGACCAGCCCCCCCCCACTCCCCCTCCCAAGAACCAGGAGCCCTGGCTCCTAGCCCATGCTCCCCACTGCTAACCCACTTGCCCCCCACCCCCTCCCAGAGAACCCAGGAGCCCTGGTTGTTCCTTACCCCTGTGTAGTGGAGGCAGTGACACTGACAACCATGATGGTGGCATTGGTCAGGATTTGCTGCAAATTCTCATTGTTTTTGCATTTATCCAGGCTGTTCCCCAGTTCCTATTGGGGGGGGGAGAGATGTAGCAGATGGAGGGTGGAAAGGTGGTCAGTCAGTCAATTAGAAGAGTGATTACCAAGGAAGCAAGTAGCCTCCTTTTCTGTCTCACCCTCTTGCATCAAATCCATATGACAAGGGTGCATAGAGTAGGGGTGTGTAATTCATACTTTGTTTATTTCAAATTTCTATGCCACCTTTCCCACAGGACTCAGGGCGGTTCACAATCTACACAAAAGAGTTTAACACATTAAAATACACACAACAAACACACCCTCCCCTCAAGCCCACCCAAAAATCCAACTAAACCCCACCTATCCCTGTCCGCCAAATGCTTTTCGAAATAGAAGTTTTGCACCATCTCCAGAATATAGCCAGGTTCTGGCTCAAGCAAACTTCCTGGGGAAGAGAGTTCCACAACATGTGGGCAGCAACCGAGAATGCTCTCCTGTGCCCACCCCACCTCCTGCCCCATGGACATGGGCAACAAGACAGAACCCGCACGAGGGCATCCCCAGCCGACAGTAGGGGTCACAAAGGGACATGGTCGGATAAATTGTCTTTCAGATATATGGGACCCAGCCCATTTTGGGGCTTTTCGTTAATTGTGCCTGGAAAGCTATAGGCAGCCAGCAGAGACCTCGGAGCACTGGTGTAGCGTGCTCCAGTGACTTGCCCCCGAAAGGAGCCGGGCCGTCACACTCTGCACCAGCTGCAGCTTCCGAACAGTCACCAAGGGCAGCCCCACATAGATCACACTGCAGTAATCTAGCCTCGAGGTGATGAAAGCATGGAGGGCAGTGGCCAGATAGGAGGCTGAAAGAAAAGGCCACAGTCTCCTCACCAGATGGAGTTGGTGAAAAGCGCTTCTGGCCACTGCCAGCCACCACCGAACAATCCAGGCGCAGCGAGGGATCCAAAAGCACTCCAAGTCTGTGAACCTAAGTGACCAGAGGGGGCCAGACCCCCATCAACGGCAGGTGTCCCAATCCCCTCCAAGTCACGGCTAACCATCATCACTTCAGTCTTGTTTGGATTCAGCTTCAATTGGCTCACCCTCATCCAGTCCCCGACAGCAGCCAGGCATCAAGCAAGCACTGAGACTGCAGAGCCTGGATCTGATGAAAAGGAGGAGAGGTAGAGCCAAATGTCATCAGCAAACTGATGACACCTACCCCAAAACTCTGAATGACCTCACCCAGCAGCCTCAGATGCACATTAAACAAGAGGGAGACAGAACAGAACCCTGCAGGACACCACTGGGAAGATCCCGAGGAGACGAGGCGCAATCGCCCATCACCACCCTCTGGGACCTCCCTGACAGGAAAGAACTGAACTACTCAAGAGCAGTCCCACGCACCCCCGCCAGGTCCCGCAGTCGTGTCAATTCCACCTCATGATCAACTGTATCAAAGGCCACAGAAACATCTAATAAGATCAACAATGTAGAATTCCCCTTGTCCATCGACCAAAGCCACAAGTGCAGTTTCCGTGCCATACCCAGGATGAAAACCTGACAAACTGGTCCAAGAATCCGACAGCATCGAGATGCACCTGGAGCTGTTGGGCAACCATCTGTTCAGTAACTTTCCCTGAAAAGGGAAGGTTAGAGAAGGGTCGATAACTGGCTGGGGCATCAGCGTCCAGAGATCGTTTCTTAAGCAGGGGTTGGACCACTGCAATCATAAGGGCATTCGACACCCTCCCCTTCTGAAGGGAGGTGCTGACAACCCCAGCCAACAACAGCCCCAGTGTCTCCCAGCTGGCTTTCACCAGCCAGGATGGGCAAGGATCCAATTCACAATTGGTTGCCCTCATCACCCTAAGCACCCTATAGCATCAGTGGGTGACACCAATCGAAACTGATCCAGATAAACAGAACAAGACTGAGCTTCCATAACACCAAACACCGACTCTGCAGATGAAATAGCAGCACCCAAGTCGTGGTGAATACAAGAGATTTAGTATGCAAAGTAGTTAATAAAAATGTCACAGCAGGCTATAGAGGACTCCATTTCCTGGTGGAGACAGGCCGGGTTAACCAGGCCCCTCACCACCTGGAACAGCATCACTGGACAGGATTTTAGAGGCACTATGATAATGGAGAAGACCACTTTCTTTGCCACCATCACAGCCATGGCATAGTCTTTTAAAAACTATCTATGACAATTGGTCAGCTTCAGTGCAAGTCGAGCACCACCTGCACTCTAACCACCTACCCTCCTGCTTCAACCACCTCACGGCCTCCGTATACCAGAGACCCCTTTGCTGACGAAGTGGAGGAAGCAGACGCCTGGGTGCAATTGTGTTGATGGCCATAGTCAGAATGTCATTCCACAAAGCAACCAGGTCATCGACAGAGCAGACATCGATGTCAGTGGGTATGTTCCCCAGAGAGCTCTGGAAACCAATCGGATTCATCAATCTCCAGGGGCAGACCAGCCTAACTGGTCCACCATCCAAACGAGGGCCTAGGTGGGCCAGGATCTGGGTCTGCGGGAGGCGACCATGACAATGGTGTTATAACACCACCCCCGATAATCGGAACCCGTTTCCAGGCTGGTGCAAAACATCAAGTTCAATGTGTCAGGCCCGATATCATTTGGGATAGGCCCATGGTTGTCATGGTGGCCATGAACTCCTGCTCTGCCCCTAAAAGGCCGGCCTCAGCATGCATGTTGAAATCAACTAGAACAGTAAGCCTGGGTGTTTTCAACACCATCTCCAAGATCAGCTCAGCTAGAGCAGTCAGGGAATCAACTGTGCAGCAGGGTGGTCTGCACACCAAGATGATCCCCAATCTATCCCCAGCTAAATCCAGCACAAGGTGGACACACTCCATATCAGCTGAGTTAGGCACCAGATACCTCTGAAAGGTCAAGGTGTCTTTACAGACCACAGCCCCTCCCCCCCNCCCCTCTTGAGCAGCCGAATACCCAGCTGGCACCACCTGGGACAATACTGGTACATATGCTTCAGCCACCCAGGTCTCTGTAATGCACATGAGGTCGGCAGCCTCATCCCGAATCAAATCATGAACAGTAGAGGTTTTATTTGCCACCAACCTCGCATTAAGCAGCATCAGCATCAGATCAGGGGCCCTACTGACCCCAACTCCCAAATATCCTGAGACGGGAGGAGTGGGACATGGGAACCGACACCAAGTGTCTCCCGAAAGTCCCGATGGTCTATCCTCCCTCCCGGCCATACCTCCCCATGCTCAACATGACCCCAATAGCTGCCCCCCCACCTCAGAAAGGCTCCCCTCCCCGGCTCTCGATTGACAATTTCCCCTTCACCAAATGACAACACTCAGAGAGCCCATCAGGGCCTGGGGGAGGGGATGGCTGGAGAGGGACTCCTGAGCCCAGCATTCCCAGAGGCAGGCTAATCACTCCTCTCCCAACACAATCCATACTGCCCCCCCACCCCGAACCTTCCCCTCCCACCCTTTCTCCCCATGCCACTCCCCCCACCAATATACCAGATCACCTCTCGATTCCCCCCACCGGGGGACAATGGCACGCCCTTCCACCCTCCCCCATGCCTGAACCCCCCTCACTGAGCAGCTGGGGGGCATGGCACCACAGGCCCATAGGGTGCAACCCTCACAAACCAGCCACCCAAGCATCTAAAATCACTTGAAGCCAATATAAAACACATACAGAGATCTCTATCTGTCTGTCTGTCTAGAAGCAGCTGGGATGCAACAGTCTGAGAGCTCAGGTGAACACTCTCTCCCCTCCCCCCACCAGTCACACCCCTTCTGTCCCCTTGCGAGGGGGCCAAGGCTTCTAGAACTGGCTTTGATTAGTTATGAAAACAAATGAATAAGCAAATGACATTTGTTTGATTTCATTCATTTTTATTTTTTCCTTTAATTAAAAAACAAACCCCAAAACCCCAATGTGCATGCGCCAAACGGCCACTGGGGCTAGTCCGGCCACGTGTGACCCTTCTCCAAAACGGTGCCAGCAGCGTCAGCAGCATTCGGGGAAAGGGTCACCGTGTACAGAATGCTCCGGCGCCCATTCTGCACAGGCACAGTGAGTTGTTGCTGGGGTTTTTTAAAATCGATCTTTTAACAGACCACACTGCACATGTGCAAAATAGCCACTGGCCCATTCTGCACCCGCTCAGTCACTTTAAAAATTATTATTTAATAAAACGGGGGTGGGGTGGGGGGGTGGGGGTGAGGAACCAAAGGTTTTTTTGTAAACAAATAATGTGCCTTCTGCATGCCCCTAGCGTACGGGGGCCTTCTTGGTGACTGCTCCACAGCCATACAGTTCCCTTCCCCTGGAAACTCACCAAAGTCCCATCATTTCTCAGGGTCAATGCAAGACATTTTCACAGAATCATTTGGGTTGGAAAGAACCTCAAGGGTCACCCTGTCCATCCTCCTGCTCCAAGAAAGGATACCCTCTGCCTAAAGCATCACAGACGTTTGCTAGACCGTCTCTGAAGACACTCAAGGAAAGATTCCACAAGCTCCTTTGACAACTGATTCAACTGCCCTTACCTTTGGGGAAGTTTTTCCTAGTATTTAACTGAAATTTGCATTGTGGCAATTAAGTCCATTCTCTTCTTCTGTGATGATGGAGAACAAACATTCACCATCTTTGTGAACACATCCCTTTGAGATCCCTGAAAATCACTCATGGCCCCCTTTTGTCTTCTTTTCTCTAGGCTAAACCTACCCTGCTGGACTAGATGCCCCCTGAGGATACCGCTCAACCCTACAATTCTAGGACTACCATCAGCCTTTCTTCATAGGATTTGCATACCAGGCCCTTTATTTATGTTTACATCCCGGCCCCTCCCGTTAACAGACAGCTCGGGGCGGCTTACAAAATACATTTTAAAACCATAAAAAAACAATAAAAATATAAACAGATGGAGAACCTAAAAAAAAAAAAAGGGTAAAACAGTTGGACGGACAAACAAACCCTCCCCTCCCACCCTACCCACTCGTCCCACCCTACCCACTTCCTTCCCCAAAGGCCTGGGTGAACAGCCAGGTTTTACAGGCCCGGCAGAAGGCCAGCAGACTCAGAATTTTTTCCAATTCGTCTACCTCCTTCTCGAAGCATGGTGATTTGGCCAAACACGGACTGGATATGGGGTGGGTGGGAAGTCATGCATGTTCTTATTTCTACGTGTTACTCACCTTGAGTCTTTAAGTTAGGGTGGGGTACAAATTTAATAAATAATCCAGCCCGCAAGAACCCAAGGTAGGATAGCAAGAGCTATGGAGAAGAGCTGGTCCACTCACTGCATCTTACGGGTGCAGAGAAAATATGCTTTTATCCCCTCCTGGCCCCCAGCCTTTCACTCACTGCACCTTAGGGGTGCAGTGAGTGGCCCCCTCCTGGCCCCCAGCAGTACCTTGACAGTGCGAATATAATCCAATGCATTGGGCACGAGAGATTCCAGCTCTGGAAAACGCTTCGAGTACTTGTCCCGGATGAACTTGTGGATGATGTCTGAAAAGAGAGGAGACCCCCCCACTTGTTAGAGAGTAGAACTGGAAAAAGGTGCAGGAGAAGATCAACAAAGATTACCCAAGGTCTGAATGGGAGGGAGAGGTTCAACACACTGGGGCTCTTCAGCCTGAAGAGACATCAGAAGTTTACAAAAGTCATGAGTGGTGTGAAACAAGTAATTAGGAAACTGTTATTTACCCTTAGAACTAGGGGACACCTTATGAGATAAGCTGGCACTAGATTTAACACAAGAAGAGGTAGGGTGTGTTTTTTTACTTAATGTACAATTAACCCGAGACTCATTGTCTCAGGATGATAGAAGACCAATAGCACAAAAGGACTGGATAAGTTCTTAGAGGATACCTTCATCAATGGCTATTAGTTAAGTTGGTCAGGGGCTGGGAGTAAACAGCAGGGTATGAATCACTCCATGTGACCTGTTGTGCAGTTCTTGAAGCAAATGAAGTTTGCCACTGTTGGAGATTAATGAGCTAGATGGGCCATTGGTCTGAACTGGTCTGTCAGTTCTTATATAGAATTTATTTGTCGAGTCAAACGCCTGCAGCAGGGAGCAGATGTGGCATACTTTGGTAGTGGAGCAAAAGAAGGGCCATTATGCTAAAAGTCATCCTCGTTACTTACTCCCAGCCCCTGACAGTTAAAGTTCTCATCCCCTGATCAACTTGACAACCATCCTCTAAGGACCAGGAGGTAGGGGGAGGCCGGTTAAAGTCTCACCTTAGCCATGAACTCAATGGGTGATCTTGGGCCAGTCACAAATCTTCTCAGCCTAACCTACCTCACAGGGTTGTTGTGAGGATTTAAGAGTTAGTCAGTCGTTAATGTTACAGTTAATAAGTTAAAGAACTGTAAGCGCCCTGAGCCTAAAGGGGTAGGATAGAATAATAATTTTAAAAAAACAATCTAAATATAAATAAATAAAGATTATTTTTGGAACCCTTCACAACCTTCTCTGGGGCCCTGCCAGAGGCCGGGAGGGAGGACTCAGGAGCAGCGTGGTGGGTGGGTCAAGTGGTGGCGACGGGGCCCCGCTCATGACGAGTATGCGTGCCACCGCCACCACCACCTTGACACAGCTAGCAGTGTGGACAGTCCCCATCAATTTTTTTTTCTTTACAAAACCAGCCCAATTGCAGGGTCATCGTGAGGCCCTCCAAGGGGTGAGGCCCTGGGCGGCCGCCCTTAGCTGCCCTGTGGTAAGGCCGGCCCTGAATAGGTTATGGCTATTCTGGTTATCTCCCCTTTGAAGACAAGTACCCACAGTTACAAACACAGTCACTTAAGAACTAGACAGTCACTTTTCTGAGCAATTTAGCCACATACGCTGGAGTGATTAGAGAATATGCACACAAGGCCTGCTGCTTTAGACTTAGGCAAACAGACATTTACCCAGGGGCAGAAAATGCACGCAGCTAAAGATGCACTCCAAAACTCTGCTGCCAGAGTTATCCACCTCGCCTGTCGCTTCGACCATGTGCAGCCCCTCCTCTCGTCGCTTCACTGGCTTCCCCTTCCTGAACGAATCCTGCACAAGCTCCTAGTCTTCACCTATAAAGCTCTTCACAACCTTGCTCCCCCCTACCTCTCTGCAATTATCGCCCTCCATACTCCAGCCCGTGCACTTCGCTCCTCCTCTGTCCCTTCTCTCACTCTTCCACGCCTTCCCTGCTCCCCTTCGTCCCTTCTCACTTGCTGCCCCCCATGCCTGGAACTCCCTCCCTGTCCACATCCGCCTTGCCCCCTCCCTTCATACCTTCAAATCTCTCCTTAAAACTCACCGCTTTCGCTCTGCTCTGTCTGACTCTTTATCCTGCTGAGCCACTATTCCTATACCTACGATCGGTTTACCCTTATCCTTGCAACATGGACCTGCCTGCTGTCATTCTCATCGTAACCAAGCCAAGTACGTGCACTTGAGACCTCGCATCTTCATGAATGTTAGACCCCTTGTCTCGCCCTCTGTTCCCCTTCCTAAGTCTCTCCCCCAGCTCCTGTCTCTCAGATTGTAAGCCCTAGGGGCAGGGACCGTGTCTATTTTATTACTTTGTAAAGTGCCAGGTACACTGCTGGCGCTATATAAATGTTTGTTAATAATAATAAATAATAATAAGTTTGGTAGGTCAGTTTATTTATTTATTAAAAGCATTTAGTATCCCGTCCCTCCTGCAACAGGCAGCTCGGGGCAGCTCACAACAGCATACATCAACAATTAAAAATAATAAAAGTATAACACATACTATTACACCTTCCTCCCTCTCCTCTCCCTCCCCCTGCAATCTCCCCTGGCAGAACAGCCAGGTCTTGCAGCTTTTACAAAAGGAGTTGTACTCCGAGTGGAAAAAAAAATTCACTTCCTTTTACTTGCCTTAAAATCTGCTGCCATTTAGTTTCATAGTGTCTCCCCTAGTTCTAGTATTTTAAAAGGGATCAACAGCAGTTTGCCATTTACTTGCTCCACACCATGCATGATTTTGTAAACTTCTATCATGTCCCCTCCTTAGTCATCGCTTCTCTACGCTAAAGAGCCCTAACCCCATCAAGACGTTTCATGCTTTTGATTCTTTTCTGCCTTTCTCTGCACCTTTTCCATTTCTACTGTCCTTTTTGAGATGGAGAGGCCAGAACGGATACAATATTCAATGTGTGGATGCCCTATGGATTTAGGCATATTATGGTTTTATAGATATCGCACACACACAATAATTCTATCAGACATCATACACGATAATTTAGCTCACATGGCCTGCTTCATTTTACAGAGGGTCTCTTGTTTAGCAAGAGGAGAATTGGGCTGGAAGAGGGCTCCCCAAAAGAGTGAAGACAGTAGGACATGCTTTGTGGACAGACTCCTATGGTTACTACATACTCCTGTCCTCACCCACAGCTTGGGCACTATCTGCTGCTTGGACCCTCCCTGCACACATAGGGCAGGGACTCCTCGCTCGGGAAGCAGCTGAGGCCACTCTGATTACTGCAACCCTGCCTCTCTCCCCACTCTGATCCCCCTCTTCCAGAGCTGGGAGAACAGCCTACAGCTTGTTCCTGCCCAAAGTGCCCAGAAATAACGAGCACACATACTCCCTTTGCCTGCTACTCACTGAGTTCATTCTCAATCTCCACAGTCAGGTTGTTGGCATCCACGATGACTCTGTACTCAGGAGCTGCCTCCACAGGTCCCAGCACTGGCAGAGAGAGAGAGAGAGAGGGGGGGGTGGAAATGGTTGTGGCAGCAGGGATAAGGAGGCTGGGTAGGGGGTGCTGTATTGCAGGGGGGCAGAGTTGGTGGGTGGATTTTGCCAAGTTAAAGTACCCTTGTTACCTTCTGAAGTTTTGGATTGCTTGCTTATGTATTCCTCAATCTTCTTCATGATTTCAGCAAACTGCAGGAAAACAAACAAACAGACCCTGTAATTGGGGTTGGGGGCCCCATCCTGAATCAGCCAGTCCCAGATCAGAGCAGGCCCCTGAGGTGCAGGGACAGATGCCTCTCACCATCTTGCTGTCCCAGAGCTTGGCGATGTTCTTGACAGAGTCGGTGCTGAGATCCAGCTGCATCTCCTCCTGCACATCCTCGATGGGAGGCTCATCTTCCTCATCAGCAAAGCTACCCTCCTCCTCCTCTGCTGCCTCCTCTAGGTCTGCTAAAAGCTCATCCGCCAGAGACATGGCTCAGCCTGCATTGGGGAGGAAGGCAGAGCTGGTTGTGGAGGTCAAGAGACTCTGCTTCCCACAGCCTTTCAGTTGCAAGCTTCCCCTGCACCCCAAAAAGACACTTTCTCTGAGAAGCCCCCAATTTGACTGCCCCAAGTTCTTTTCCACTAGGCCCAGCCCACTACCCTCTTCTCAGAATCTACCCTGCTCATGCCCTCACCCGTTCCCTCCCTTAAGCGCTCACCAGTTACCGCCCTGCCCTCTAGCCTAGAGCTCCTGCCAGCTCCCGCTTTACCCCAGCTTACCCCACCCCTCCTATCTGCCCCTTCCCTCTCAGCACCTGGCCCCCAAGCGCCCTGACCCATAGCCACCACTTACCCCCTCGGTCCCGCCTCTCACCCCCCAGAGTTCTCGCCCTACCTCGAAAGCAGCCCCCTATCGCTCTGGTTCCTCCTCACACGCCTCTGTCTCTCAGTCCCCAGCCATGAACACCGCACTCACCCCGGCTCCCTGTCCCACAGCAGAGCCCGCACACTCCAACCAACTTCAACGCTCAGCTCGCTAAAAAAACCCAACCCCCAGGCTCTGCTCCTCACCGACCCGACCCAAACCGACCCCGTCCGCAGAACAGCTCCCAAACTCCCACTAGACCCAAACCAACTGCTCCGCCCGACGGTACCGCCACCTGCTCTGCAGTCACTCCTCGCCGGGCTAGCGTTCTGCTCAGATAACCTCACGCCCTGGGCCCGCCTAACGGTTACATCACCCGTGTGCGCCACCACCCCAGCTCTGCCCTCTCGGTTGACGCCGGTATTCGTTCCCTCCCCCTTGAGATGGCGTCATATTACGTCATAGAGGCGCGACGCGTTGGGGCCGTATGTACATAGTCCGGGCGGAGGAGAACGAAAGGCGGAGTGATGTCACTGCGCGAACAGGCAGCCGCAGGGGTGAAAACGGATCTCTCCGGGAGCCCCGCTCTCCCCTCCCCCACTTCTGATTGCATCATCCTGGCACGACTCGGTGTTTTGTGACATCACCTGCCTACAGGTGGGGTGGGGTCTATGGGGGGGGAGTCTGCAGGGTGAGGCCTTCCCAGGGGTCTGTGGGACCTGGTGGAATCGGGGTCTAGACCGTGTAAAATAATTCACCTTCCTTGCCCAGCGCCCTTTAGGGAAGGCGTGGGGAACTTGTACCGCGTGGGCCAAATCTTGCCTGTAGCTATTTTTTATCTAGTCTTTTTTCAGTTCCTGGTTCTCGTTCCTGGATGCAGCCCCCTACCCTCAAGCACTGAGCTCTGCTGAAGAGAGGGGCGGGCATGCTCGAGAATAGGGGATTGATCTGTGGCGGCAGGGGGGCAAAGTTCCCAACCCCAAAAGCCACATACCAAAGTCTTCCTATGGCTAAGAGCAACAAGACACACTTATGCACAAACCTTTCCTGCTTTGTTATTAGCTAGTTATTAGCTAGTTCTCTGCAGTCCTGCATGCTGAGATTGACATGGCCATGGCCATTTCATAGCTTTGTTGATTCCAACCATGTTATACTGAAATAAACTTCCTGTAGTCCATTATTCATTGGAAGACTCTTATTTGTAGTTGTCTATGTCATTGTGTCTTGATTAGATTGTAAGCTCCAGAGCAAGGACTGTCTTTACGTTATGTGTATTTGTACAGCGCTGTGTATGACTAGAAGCTCTATAGAAATGATAAAGAGGAGGAGCAATTGTGATTCAACTACTGAGGCTGCACAAGACACAGTACCAGCCCAAACTGAGAGTCGCGTTTGAGCTGGCCATGAGCCACATGTGACTCCCAAGCTGTGATTTGCACACCCCTGCCATAGATGCATGATTGAACCCTCCCCTTCTTCCTCCATGCTTCCTGAGCACACCCCTTTAGCATACACACGAACACCCCTCCTATCTGGCTGACAGAGCTTGTACTAGTTTTCAAAAAGGACCCTGCCTCTGCTTTAGGGAAATGGACCTGGTTTTTGCTGGTGCTGGAGAGGGAGGAAGAGGAATCCCATATATCTACTGATCGTAGGAGCACTAGGTTCCTCCTACTCCATCTGGGTGTCAGTGACCAAACCAAATCAATGCAGTGCACTGTGAAATGGGCAGCTCAGATTTACATTTATAAATTGGGATAACTCAAAGCAGATTCTGGACTTGTAGGGTGGAATGGGGAGCGCCATCTTACTTTCTGCACCCCAGATTCCTCTCACTGCATTCATTGCACCCACAAGCCTAGGGTCATAGCCAATAGCACGGCAGAGCTGTCTCTGTGCCAGTGAAATCCTGATGCGTGCTCACTGATGTACAGACAGCCCGGCTGCATTACTAGCTGAGATGTGACTTGTCAGATGGACGAGGGAATCTGGGGCTTAGAAATTGGGCACCTCCATCCCACCCTACAAGTCCAGAATCTGCTTTGAGATATCCCAATTTATAAATGTAAATCTGAGCTGCCCATTTCACAGTGCACTGCATTGATGTCTGACTGAGGAGAAAAAGATAATTTGCTTAATAGAAAGTTGCATTTATCTAGACTGTAGCTATTGTAATCTGCAATCGCTTACTTTGGAATAACCCCATTGAAGCTTCAATAGGACTACTCTGGATTAAGTGGTTTGGGGATTGCAGCTAGCAGCTACAGATAATAATTAAATTCACTTCCTATCTCAAAATCTCACCCTCCAATCCTGTTCTTAGCCAAGTCTTTGTCATGGCTGTGGAGCCTCCCAGGTCCAAAGCAAACCCCTTATTCACTAGGCTGGGGGTGGCTAGACTTGTGAGGCTAGTGGGTTAGGGCACAAGTTGGGACTGGAAACCAGGACATATAGGTCTTCTGTAACTCCTCCATTCCCTGCAGGACGATGGCTGGCGTGGGGTTCGAGGAGTTTTCTGTGCCACCAGGCTCAGAGCTGGCGCTGCCTCCACTTTTCGGCGGGAACATCCTGGAGAGCGAGCTGGAGACGGAAGTGGAATTTGCAGATGGGGGGCTTCCAGAGGAGGAGGAGGAGGAGGGAGCATTGCGGCAACGTGAAACAGCCCGACGCAAATGCCAGGCACTTGCCTGGCGCTGCAAGGAGATAGAGCAGGTACCAGAGATCTGGGTATATGGGTGCTGTTTCTCAGCTCTCTTCCCAGGCACATGCCCATCCATCCTCCACACTCCTCCATCCATTCCCTCCACAATCATCGCAAACTACAAACCAGTGAGCCGGACTCCAGTACCGGACAAATTGATAGAGGCCATTATAAAGATTAGAATTATTAGGCATATTGACAAACATGACATGATGGGGGAGAGCCAACATGAGAAATCATGTCTCATTGGAATTCTTAGGTTGTCAGCAAGCATGTAGATAAAGGTGATCCTGTCAATATAGCGTATTTGGATATTCAGAAAGAATTTGACACGGTCTCTCGCTTTTAAGAAAACTAAGTCATGGCAGAGTGTGAAATTTGCAGGTGCCTAGGAGCCATTGGTACCCAGAAAACACAGGCTGGTGACTGGTTCAGGGACCAAGAACGGTTTAATACCGGGATAAAGTCTGACAACTGAGTTTGGAGTGGGGAGGTGGGGGTTGGCTCCTGAAGTTTGATCTGAAATTTCATGCCCTGAGTCATGGGATAAGAGAAAAGGTTCTCATGGATTGGTAATTGGTTAAAAGATAGGAAACAAGGGGTAGGACTAACTGGTCAGTTTTCACAATGGAGAAAAGTAAACAGCGAGGTGCCACAAAGGTCTGTACTGGGAGCTGTGGTGTTTACCATATTCATTAATGACCTGGAAAAGAGGGTCAACAATGGAATGGCCAAATTTGCCGAGTTGTTCAAGACAGGTAAGTCTAAAGCAGACTGTGAAGAGTTACAGAAGGATCTCCCATGACTGGGCAATCAAATGGCAGATGAAATTCAGTGATGACCAGTGCAAAGCGATGCACATTAGGAAACTAATCCTAGCTATACACACACAATGCTAGATTAAAGCAGGAAGTGCTACTGAGAGGCCATGGGTGGAAGGGCAGGAGGAAGTTGGGGAGAAGATAACACCTCACCCCTCATTGTGACTCTGTTCTGGGGCCACAGGTGAATGAGAGGATGTTAAACCGGCTACATCACGTTCAGAAGATCACACGGAGGCTCAAACAGGAGAGGAGGTGAGACTGGGACAGAGCGGTGTGTCGGCACGGAGTGGCTGAGATGGGGTCCCCACCATGCTGGGTGCTGCGGAAACAGAGTAACCAAGATGAGGGAGAGAGACTGCGCAAACACAAAGGGACCTGGGCGGAGTGGGGCGCACAGCACAGAGACAGAGTAAATCGAGGTTGCTCACCAGTACCTTCTTCGAGAGAGCTCCACGTATTCTCACTCTTAAGGGTTTCGAAACCCTAAGAGTGAGAATCGCGGAGATCCTCGAAGAAGAACTGGAAGGGGCTGGGAGCATTGGGCGGATGTAGAGTGATTAAGATGGGGAGTGCCAGGTGCTTTGCAAGTGGATCTTAGAAGAGATTACCTAGTTCCCCTGCCTAATGGTTTGTGGTCTTTTGGTTTTTGTTTGTTTATTTTACCGTATAGGTTTCTCATGAAGGTTCTGGATTCATATGGGGATAATTACAGAGATAGTCACCTCACCATCGTCCTGGAGGTAGGACTGGAAGAGCAGGGACTGCAGGGCAGTGGCAGATGTGTGTGGGGGAAGACGGGACTTCAGGTTGGGGGTCAGGTTGAACCTCCTCTTCTCTCCCCAGGATGAAGGCAGCCACAGCACAGATGCCCCAACTCTTGGCAACACGGAGAATGAGCCCCCGGAGAAGGAGACTCCCAGACGCATTCCAGGGCTCCTGCCAGCTCCCCCTGAGTCTGAGAGCCCCTCCCCTGCAGAGGGCCCCAGTGCTAAAAAACGTAGGCGTCCACGAGAGGAGAAGGAACCGAGGGGGCAGCGGGCGGCACCTCCCATGCTACCCATGGATGACTTCCCTGCACAGGTACCTGGCCTGACCCTGGGGTAGAGGGCCCATGGGGGCTAATCCAGATGGCAGGGAGGGGAAATACTGGGCTAGATTAGCCCATGGGGCTGACCAGTGTTTCTTCCCCCAGATCAAAGCTGAGGAGGACTTTCCATGTGATCAGGAGGATGTCCTGGCTCCGTCATGGCAGCAGCCCAGCCCCCACGACAAACTGCTCCATTACCCCAAATTCTCCAGTCCTGGCGACTGCTCAGATTTTGACTGAGCCCGTGTTGTCCTCCTCCGCCTTATGACTATTCTATCTGAGGAATGAAATCTAGGGCCTTTCCCCTCTAGGGGGCTCCAATCCGGGACTAACTGGCTCCGGTGGGTTTGGGGAATGGGCTCCAGGACTTTTCCACTCTAGAGGGTTCTGATCCAGGATTGATTGGCTCAGGGGGCAACAGGCTCTGGAATCCAGGGCCATTTCCTTCTGGGAGTGGAGGGGTGCTGGCTCTCCAATCCGGGACTGGCTGGCTCAGGGCAGTGGGTGTGGAATGGAATTTTGTGTGTTATTTTAAGCCTCTGTTCAGTGTTTTATTTTTATAACATTTTGGGTGTGGGAGGGGGATCTCTTCAAACTGACGTATTAAAGATGCTCTATGATTTTGCAACTAATATTTCTGCGCTAGTGGGTTTTCTGAGAATGGAGTGGGATCTAGGCTTTCAGAGAACATGCATAAAATAAGTTTGTCAGAATCCACACAGGATTAGGGCTCTAAGGTAATGGGCTACCAGAACCTTCCCAGAACTGGGGCTGTCACACAGTAGGCTATCAGAAAATCCACACTGAAGTAGCCTCATTTCTGTCTGGATTCTCTGATAGCTCATTGTCTGGGATTCTTGATGACCTAAAACACATCTTCCCCCCCCCCCGCTGCCACCCTTGGAGCACATTCCTTCTTGTGTTCAAGGGGAAGTAGCAGCTGTCACAGGATTGGCCTCTTAGGCTGATTTGGCATCTCATTGTTGAGAGAGGCAAATAAGGGGAGAGAACACTTGCCGAAACCGCAGACACGGGCCTGCAATGCCAGTCACTTTCTCCCCTCCACGCAGGGCCGGCCCTAGGGTTTGTGGGGCCATGTACGAAGTCTTGGTGTGGGGCCTAATTTGCATAATTACACCCCACCCACTTATGCAAATCTGCATATTTGCAGAGGGAGGGGTTGGGGAGCCAGCCCACTTGGGGGGGAGGGGGTAGGAATCAGGGGATGGATGTCTACTCCTGGTAGTGGCGCTTCAGTTTTGGAACACGCCCAATTGCCCACCATCATGGGAAAGGAGAGGGCAATGCTCCCCCCCTTCTCTAAGGGAGGGGGGCAGCAGGCAGGGAGCAGGCCCCTGCTGGGGGGGTCCATTCAGCTGGGCATATGAGCGCTTCCACAGCTGCTTTTTCCAATATCTCTCCCCAAGAGATCTACAGGGCTGCAACCTGGAGCTCCCCGCATGCTTTTACGAAGTATTATGCTTTGCATTTAAACTCTGACGACTGCTCTAGGACTCTTTATATTGGGTTCTGCTGTTCACACTTAAAAACCTCGTTACTTGTAAAAATAAAATAAAAAAAAACAATACAAAGCTTTCAGTCAAAATAAATGACACTTTATTGATTGATGAAACATGTTAATTTCGCCATCTTTTAGGCTTGGTACTCTTCCATTTGTGAGAATGGGAGGAGCCACTCGAAGAAGAACAGAAGGTTGCTACCTTTTTATTTATTTATTTATTTACGGCCATAGCCCAAATACATAACACCAAGGTAAATCACTCAGTCAACAAAAGCGTATGGGCTCCAGTATACCCATGTGCCCAATCTGAACTAGTATAACCTTGGCCCAAATTTACACAGTCAGAGGGTAAATAAGTAGTACAACAGCACACTGTACAGAATGCATAATACACAAATAGCCTTAGGCGGCAGGAGCTTGAAATTGTAAAAAACATGCACGATGCCTAAATGCTGCCAGAAGAAAAGATGCCACCGCCTTAGTAACATCAGCTTCTACATTGGCCAGGGCCAGGCATAACAGATGATGTTCAGTCCTGCCTGGATACTTCTGCAAGAAAGGGGCCAAAAGGGCCATACGACACCCATCCTATAGATGGCAACTCCAGCGGAGATGTGGTGGTGTCTCTGCTGACAGGGCATCGAAGGGGCAAAGCCACTCAGAAAACCCAACTGCCCTAATACGCCCCTCCAAGAGGGCAGTAGGGAGGGCATTGAACCTGGCACACATGAAGAGATATTTACCCCTCAATGGAATATCTGAAGCTAAGTAAGCAGCCATACCTCGCCGTGGGGGAGGGAATAGGAGAAAATCACGTAAGTGGGCCGAGCTTCTAATAGCCGCGCATTCCTCCTGGTAATCCCTATCCCTTAACCTTGTCAAAATTTCCTCCCTTGTATGAGCCAGGTCCCTACCAACCCAATAATCTGGGTGAAACCCTAATTTCGCCAAGAAGAGTTCCACGCTCTTCTGCCACGTGCTCTTATACAAGTCAGATTTCCAATATTGGATCAGCCCATGGTCGCGGGACTTAGATAGTTTGGCCCAAAATTTTAGCGCAGCGGCCCACGCTATCATGGACCACCTTTCTTGTTCCACTTCCAGCCTAATGGCTGCATATGGGGTACCGCGGGGGACCTTCAAAAGTGATTGGAAAAAGAGAGCCTGGAGGCTATCCAGCCTCCGCGCTCTCAAAGGAAGAAGTGGGAGCCGTACCTCTGCCCCATACAGCACCTGCATCCGAACCTTGGCATTCACCACCTTTATTGCTGGGGCCACAGCTCTCCTCCCCGTCCTCCCAAATAATCTTAGCAGCGCGAAAATGGATCCTCATGCTGATGTCAGAGCACTTTCCAGATGGTTATGCCATATTCCCGTCGATTGAAAAAGGAGGCCCAAATAGCGGAAGGATTTAACCTGTCATGCTCTCCTATACACCATTTCCCCACCTTACTTGATCTAGAAAAAACCACTATTTGGGATTTCCTAAAATTTATGGCCAGTTCATTCTGGCTACAGAAGTCAGCAAAACACTGTAGCTGCCTCCTCAACCCCACTTTTGATTGAGAGAGTACTACGATATCATCCACGTATAGCAGACACCCAACAGGGTGCTCTGCTAATTTAGGCGGAAAATGAGCAGGGACGGCCAGCCTAGGCACCACGCCATTTATAAATTAATTGAAGAGGGCAGGTGCCAGCACGCAGCCCTGTCTGACTCCCACGCAAACAGGGATGTCCTCTGTCAGACGACCCTCTAGGTCCACTTTAACCGCCAAAGAGCTATTCCCATGTAGGCGGCGCAGCAAAAAAAGTAATTTTGGCTCTATCCCTAATATCTCTAACCTCTCCCAAAGAAGTTCCCTATTTACTAGATCAAAAGCTGCACGAAGATCGAGGAAGGCAGCATAAAGTGTCCCATTTTTATTCAGATATTTCTCGATAAGGTGGTATAAGATCAGACAGTGCTCCAGAGTGGAGCGCCCCCTCTGGAACCCCCGCCTGCTCAGGCCAGAGGACCTTGTCTTCCTCCATCCAAGCATTTAACCTCCCAAGCAACCATTTACCATAAACCTTGGCAATAGCGCATAATAAACTGATTGGCCTGTAATTTGAAGGGTTACCCCGGTTCCCCCTTTTTAAAGATGGGTGTCACTATGGCCCTAGCCCAAGCAGGGGGAACCCACCCCATAGCATTTATAACTGAAAATAGCTGCGCCAGTCTGGGAGCCCACCAATCCAAGGCCCCCTTAAGGAGTTCTATTGGAATCAAATCTGGCCCTGCAGCCTTACCATTCTTAAATGAGCCAATGATGGCTGCTACTTCCTCTGCAGCAACAGGGGGCCACAAAGGGGCCGAAACGGCATCCGGGGCCGGGGAGGATGTATCACCCCTCTCTTGCATAGAGAGAGCGAAAATGGACAACCCAGTCTGCTTCTGCAACAGCTGCCAAAGCACCAAAGCAGGGCCAGCCTACACCCTCCCCACCCCATTGACCAGGCCCCAGAACTTCTTACTGTCCTGGCTATCAGCCGCACAGACTAGTTTGTCCCAAAAGCTCTCCCAGTAAAGAAGTTTCTTTTGTTTGATAGCCTCTTTATAAAGTTTCTTGGCTGCAAAATACTGGGGAGGAGCCACCTTCGAATTCACTCGCCTATAGTCTTGGTACAGCACTAAAAGCTGCCCTCTAAGATCCCGACACTCCTGGTCATACCATGGTTTGGAGCAGCGACTGCCCACCCACCGCCTAGAGCTGCCCCTACTCTTTGCGGCTATAAGGGTGCTGAGCTCCTGTATCAAAGATAAAAGGACTCCCGGACAAACTGCCCAGACCCCATATTCCATTTCCCCTGAAAAGATGTATAAATGGCTGAGACCTCCTCCAGCGGAATATACTCCGCCCTCACTGCCCTATGGTAGATGGCATTTGTAAGTCCCTGGGCCTCATGCTTGGCAGAGGGAAGGATCAGTCCCAAACAGGCCAATTCCAAAGTCAGAGGCAAATGATCGCTCCCTTGGCAGCTATCCACTTGGAAGGATTTGATCAAAGGAGCTAAATCCGAAGAGATGGCCACATAATCTCCCACACTGGAGCTAGCTGGCCCCATGTAGGTAAACTCCCCATACCTATCCCCATGCCCTGTACCATTTAGGATGAACAGGGCAGCCTCAACCAATAATTTAACCAGAAGGGGTCCTGCTGAATTCACTACCTCATCCTTAGACCTCCTGCAACCGGCCCCACTCTCAACTAGATAGAACCCACCATCTGGGAAAAATATATCATCCTTTGCCCCAATATGGGCATTGAAATCTCCCACCAGAATTATCTTGGCAGAAGGATAAATATCTATGGCTTCTTTGAGGGCACCCCCAACAAGAGACCAGACAGAAACACTATAATACTTTGCATTTGTTGGAGGTATGTAGACATTAGCCAAAATAAATTTATACGCTCCTAACAAAATAACCAGTAGTAACAACGAGGGTGGCTTAGAGATAATTTCAAGCACCTGGTGCTGTAAAGAATTTGCAATAAGCCAGGCCAAGCCACCACTCGGTCGTCCCCTGCTGAAATGCTTCACCGCCGGCAACAGATAACTATCAAAGGTTTCCAGAGAAAGCTGCCCCCTAACCCATGTCTCCTGCAAAGCTATAAAATGACAGGCACTAAGGAACACTAATACCTCTGGCTGTCCCCTTATCCTATCCCACCCTGCCACATTCCAAGAGCAAAATTTGATAGCCTTCTGGGACTGATTGGGTCAGGCGAACGAAAGACCCTCTTTGCTAGCCCCCCTCTCTGGGCCCAAATCTCTGCTGCATGGTCCTTATTGATTGCAGGATCCACTTCCACCAACTCTACCCTCTTGGCCTGCATTGATAAAGAGGGGACTTCCCAATCGGCCTTCACTGAATCCTCTAGGTAGCCCATCACGCCCAAATTTCCCCTATTGGCTAAGTCAGAAAAAATGGAAGTGGCCAAATCCATAGCCTCTATAACGGGGGGAGGGCAGGAAGGCATGAGCCCCTTGGGGTTCCACACAGCTCTCAACCATAGGTACCTGGGGCACAGCCAACTGGGTTAACCTAACATTTATTGGGTCCCTCGCTAAACTGGTATCTACTGATGCCAAAGGTCTATCATCTACATTAAGTCTATTGTCTGTTGTAACCGCCTTAGCCAGCTTTTCTAACCCAGCTCGAGTCCCCCCCTTTGAAATTAAGGGATATATAGTTGAGTTGTTCAAAACTTCCCCCAACCTGACCCCCCCAAGAAGCAAATAATTCAGCTCTAGAGATAAATATGTGGCCATCTGACTTGAGCAAAGGAAGACTACCAATCTATGGCTATTTCCTCTAGAAGGAAGGGTCTAGAACGCCCGTATTTGATGGTAAGGAAAATCAAAGGCTAAGATGGCAGAGAAATGATGGCAGATATCCAATTTGGAATACCATCTGGGGAGAAACCTGTTAGGTAAGGGCTACACTGTCAACGAAAGTGCAAATCTATTTGGAACTAGAGATATTTATTTATTTATTTATTTATCAAATTTATATCCTGCCCCCTCCTGCAATGCAGCTCGGGGCGGCGTACAACAACAATAAAACAATTAAAACAGTTAAAATATAAATATAAAAACATCAAAAACGGTTAGGAAACAAAATAAATAAATGAGCAGGGGATTAAAATCACCCTCCCCCTCCCTCCCTCCCAAAGGCCTGGGCAAACAGCCAGGTCTTACAATTCCGCCGAAATGTCAAAAGGCTTGGGGCCAGGCGAGCTTCCTCCGGAAGGGAGTTCCACAGCCGCGGCCCTATCACCGAGAATGCTCGCTCCATCGTGGCCCCCC
>QEPC01012541.1:297636-318078 GCA_003113815.1 Sphenodon punctatus
GCTCACTCTGCCCCATGGATCTGCCTCCTATCCTCTTGGGGCTTGGATGCATGTTCTGTTCCATGACGTTTTGTGGAGCTATAGTGCCAGTTAGGTGCAGGCAACATAGACACCTGGCTAGGGTAGTGTGGTAGATTTTGGGGGGGTTGGAGGCTTCTGTCCTCAGGCCACGCCTGCCCAGTCACAGCGCCCCCTCTCCCTGCCGCCGCCACAACTGCACTGCCTCACCCATGCTGCCACCCACAGGCTGGAGGGGAGAAACCCCTTGTCCATTCCCACGTGGAGAAGCCCTGTTCCACCCCTGAGTCCCCCTCCTCACAAATGCGCTCTGCAGTGGTGACAAGTGTGGAGGAAGAGACTCTGCTTCTGTGCTGAGCACTGCCATTGTCTCTCTCCCTGCCTTCCTAAGATGGCAGCCCACAAGCACACCAGAGCTCGGAGGGTGGGGGGCAGCCTGAATTGCCATGGGGCTCTAAAATCCTAAGTCCGGCCCTGAGTTTTATAGTGCTCTATGAAGCTATGGGGTGCAGGCCTCCCATTATAGTCAATAGGTGTTGAGCCACCAACTTACATAATGGAGGAAGTGCCTTTGGTGTCCTTTCTTTACAGAGGTGTAGTGTGTGTTCAGTAGCCTTCTAGGAGCGATGACCTTTTGGTCAATGGAGTTCCGTGACTGGTCTATCATGTTCTGAAGTTCCATCCACCTTACATCCCCATGCCATGAGTTTTTTGCATTGGCCCTGACTCATCCCCATTTTTAATTTTCCTATTAAATATTTTAAGTTATATATTATTTTAGTTAACACTTTTTAAATTGGTAGCAGATTAGCAGCAGTTTTAACTGCATTTTCCTTATTGGTGTGTCAAACTGGTGGAGCCTCTGAACTCCTACTCTATACAAAAAGACACAAATACAAATAACTGCAAATACTTAAACCACAAATGCAAATCCTTGATCCTGTGCACAGCCCTACTAAGTAGTGATCCTTGACCTATAAATATAAAGCTGGATGCCAAGGCCACACTTCTAATACAGCAATACACCCCAAACAAGCCACAAACCATATTAATAAAACTTGTTAGGCTCCAGACAGGAATGGCTCTACCATTAAGGGCTCCGCAGCGGTGTCCCACAAAGCGCCCCAGAGCACCGCCACCCCTTCCAGATTGACTGACCTGGGCCGGCTGGTTTACTCCATTGCCCCCTGTGCATGCGCAGCCACAGAGTCAATTGCTGGGGGACTCTGCGGTCGCACATGCACCAGGATCAATGGCGGTGCTCACGCATGTGCTGTAAAGCAATGGAGGGGCAGCCAACTGGGCTAGGTTAGTCAATTTGGGACTCTGCTGGCCACGGGAGGGAGGGAGGGAGGGACTGGGGGCCAGGGCCAAAAAAGCATGTGCATGAGGGTGAGCGATAGGGATTTCTCCTGTATTTTTGGCACGTCACGCGTGCTTAATGGCCTCTAGGGGGCAGGGATAGAGGAGGGGTTGGGAGCTGGCCCATAGATTCCTATGGAGGAATCCAGGAGATTGGAGTAATTGGGGGCAATTGTTGGGTGACAGAGCCATTGCCCTAGCCCATCAATGCAAGAAGAAGGGCAAGGGGTGGGCACTGGGGTGGCCCTATTTAAAAGCATTGCAGAAGGCATTCCCCTTGCCCAAAGAGCGACTGCTTTTACTGTTGGATTTTTTTCTTTTCTGATATGGCTTCTAAGCCAGGGACAGTGGGCAGCTATTCCTACATAGGGTTGCCATAGATGTACATTTTCCCAGGACACTTAAGAAGAAAAATACATGTTACAGGGCCTGCATTGGTGCCTCAGGTGCCAATGCAGGCCCTGCAACATGTATTTTTCATAATTGTCCTTGAAAAATATGCATATATGGCAACCCTACTCCTACATGATTGCTCTTTGTTGTGCCCTTTTGAAAGCTGAAATCACTTGTTTGGGGGGAGAAATCTAGGATTTGGGATTTAATCTCTGGTGGAGGAGGAGAGTATTCATGCTTTCTCTCTCTTTTGGTGCCAAATTTAAAGCGGGGGGGGGGGACACACAACTATTCCTGCTTGCTTTTTCTTGACTTTGTCCCCTTTAAATCTGATTTAAATTGTCTTGGAGAGAAATCCTGGTTTGTTTTTTAATCGTGAGTCAGGGAGGGAGGATGGGAAGGCCTTCATGCTTGATTTCGCTTTGCTGTGTCACTTTTAAAGCGATTGACAATTGTTTTGGGGAGAAATACTAGTTTGGTTTTTAATCCTGAGTTTGGGGGCAGGGGATGGATTTTTAATCATTTCATTAGCAATATTACATTTGGGTGGTCCCACCAACCTAAAAGTCCACCAGCCGATCCAGGGGAATAAAAATGCAGGTGGGTTTGGATGGAACCGCTGACAATGGAATGTAACCTGCTCATTAATTGCAGCCTCGGAGTCATTTTGATTGATTTCCCTGGTGGTGTTCTCAAATTCTCTGAGATGAGACCGGAGCAATTTCCAGTTCAGAGGAAGCATTTGAAGTTGAAATGTCTTCCATGTTAGCTGAAGACATTTGTTCTCTAATTCTTTGCCTCTCAGAAATCCCCTGCTCGCTCCCTGTCAGTGAGTGGAGCTGGGTGTGCTGTTCTGTGTAGGTTATAGCAATTATCACCTGCCTTTTGTCCCCTGCAGAATTTGCACTCCCTGCCTTTTTTCTGTCGATCATCCCACATCTGGCTACTTTACTAAAACTTGATGACATCATTCGTGTGCCTGGGTTATTTGGATGCAAGGTCAGCAGCATACTTACTTTTAGCCAAATGGCTTCCTTTAATATTGAGAGACTACTTCCTGGAATTCTTAAACAAATATTTTACCAAGGAAACTCATGAGCGTAAGGCGGGCCGCGCCCAGGTGAGACTGGCCGGGTGAGCTGAGCAGGCAGTGGAGGCTGAGGAGAAGATGACTGCAGAGACACTAGCAATGCTGCAACTTTTGGAGGTAACAATGTACAGCTTCTTCCGTGCTGCAGGGGGCCTTGCTGTACTTTAATTTCCTCCTTCCCTTCTCCATAGGGTTAGACTCTCATAGGCCAAAATGGGAGCCTCGGGGTCAAACTGCAAACCGTGGCGGCGACCCCACAAAGTTCTACAGCTGATTTGTTTGCTGCTTAGGGCTTAGCTTTCAGCTATCGCTTATGTCCTAATGGAACCACTTGTCTGTGGGGATGGGAGGGATGAGGTAAAAGAAGACAAGTCTGGAGAGGGATGGGTGACATGTGGGTTCTGAATGGGGCCGTCTAAGCTGTCTTGTGTCCGGGCCACAAACGCTGGGTGGGGTCAACAACATAACAAATCTTTAACAACTTTGTGAAATATTCTCCTCCGCTTCAGCTCAGCAGCTAAGGGGGCAGAGCCTTCAGCCTGGAGAAATGCAATGGCAAACTCAGGGTTTTGTTCAAGCCATGCTGTGCAAAGAGCACTCTCCTCCAGCGCGTGTGCACAAGAGGGGGAAACTCCATGATCACTGATCTGTACCCGGGATGCAAGACGAGATGCGGCCTGCCCAGGAAAGAGACCACAGGCACCAGGGGAGGCTTTTGCCCTGTGAGACCTCTCACCCAGCACCCACGGAGACTAGAGTATGTGGGAGGGATGGCCTGCACAGCCATGGCTTGTGTGTGTGCAGCACTGGTGTCTGTCTGGGATGCGGAGGGGAGGAGGAAGCTAACCTTCGCTCCTGCGGAGTCTGCTAGCCGGGAGACAGCCACCCCCCACCCCAGCAAACTGCTTCACAAGTGACTTCAGCTTGAGATCTAAGTATTCCGCAGACACCCCTAAATGGTAGAAGGTGAGGAGATGGGGAAGGCTATTTACATTCATGGCAACAGCAGGTGGGAGTGTCATAGATGACAAAACTGTTCCTCTGGCGAACTGGAGACCATTTTGAGATTTTTCCCTCTCAACCATGCTAATAGCAACTGTTGACCTCTGATTGTTGCTTTGTGTTTTCCCCTCATGACTTAACCATTCAGCCAAGTTGCTTTATTCGAAACATGAATTCAGTGGAATTCAGTTCTTGGTGGAAAAGTCTTTGAATGATTGAAGCCAGAAGCAGGGGCGCAGCTAGGTGGGACTGGACCCTTCTGGGGCAGAAGATGCTGGAATAGGCCCTGCTGGGGCACTCCACTCCAGTGCGTGTATGCGCTATGTACAGGGGCGAAGCTAGGGGGAATGGGCCCTGCTGGGGCACTCCACTCCAGTGTGTGTATGCACTATGTACAGGGGCGAAGCTAGGGGGAATGGGCCCTGCTGGGGCACTCCACTCCAGTGTGTGTATGCACTATGTACAGGGGCGAAGCTAGGGGGAATGGGCCCTGCTGGGGCACTCCACTCCAGTGTGTGTATGCACTATGTACAGGGGCGAAGCTAGGGGGAATGGGCCCTGCTGGGGCACTCCACTCCAGTGTGTGTATGCACTATGTACAGGGGCGAAGCTAGGGGGAATGGGCCCTGCTGGGGCACTCCACTCCAGTGTGTGTATGCACTATGTACAGGGGCGAAGCTAGGGGGAATGGGCCCTGCTGGGGCACTCCACTCCAGTGTGTGTATGCACTATGTACAGGGGCGAAGCTAGGGGGAATGGGCCCTGCTGGGGCACTCCACTCCAGTGTGTGTATGCACTATGTACAGGGGCGAAGCTAGGGGGAATGGGCCCTGCTGGGGCACTCCACTCCAGTGTGTGTATGCACTATGTACAGGGGCGAAGCTAGGGGGAATGGGCCCTGCTGGGGCACTCCACTCCAGTGTGTGTATGCACTATGTACAGGGGCGAAGCTAGGGGGAATGGGCCCTGCTGGGGCACTCCACTCCAGTGTGTGTATGCACTATGTACAGGGGCGAAGCTAGGGGGAATGGGCCCTGCTGGGGCACTCCACTCCAGTGTGTGTATGCACTATGTACAGGGGCGAAGCTAGGGGGAATGGGCCCTGCTGGGGCACTCCACTCCAGTGTGTGTATGCACTATGTACAGGGGCGAAGCTAGGGGGAATGGGCCCTGCTGGGGCACTCCACTCCAGTGTGTGTATGCACTATGTACAGGGGCGAAGCTAGGGGGAATGGGCCCTGCTGGGGCACTCCACTCCAGTGTGTGTATGCACTATGTACAGGGGCGAAGCTAGGGGGAATGGGCCCTGCTGGGGCACTCCACTCCAGTGTGTGTATGCACTATGTACAGGGGCGAAGCTAGGGGGAATGGGCCCTGCTGGGGCACTCCACTCCAGTGTGTGTATGCACTATGTACAGGGGCGAAGCTAGGGGGAATGGGCCCTGCTGGGGCACTCCACTCCAGTGTGTGTATGCACTATGTACAGGGGCGAAGCTAGGGGGAATGGGCCCTGCTGGGGCACTCCACTCCAGTGTGTGTATGCACTATGTACAGGGGCGAAGCTAGGGGGAATGGGCCCTGCTGGGGCACTCCACTCCAGTGTGTGTATGCACTATGTACAGGGGCGAAGCTAGGGGGAATGGGCCCTGCTGGGGCACTCCACTCCAGTGTGTGTATGCACTATGTACAGGGGCGAAGCTAGGGGGAATGGGCCCTGCTGGGGCACTCCACTCCAGTGTGTGTATGCACTATGTACAGGGGCGAAGCTAGGGGGAATGGGCCCTGCTGGGGCACTCCACTCCAGTGTGTGTATGCACTATGTACAGGGGCGAAGCTAGGGGGAATGGGCCCTGCTGGGGCACTCCACTCCAGTGTGTGTATGCGCTATGTACAGGGGCGTAGCTGGGTGGGAATGGGCCCTGCTGGGGCTCTCCACTCCAGTGTGTGTATGCACTGTGTACAGGGACATAGCTAGGCGGGAACGGGCCCTGGGGCAGAAGATGGAATGGGCCCTGCTGGGTCACTCCACTCCAGTGTGCACATGTATTTTACATATGTGTGGGCCTCAGTGTGGCTTCACCTATTGTAGGGCTAGCTACACCCAATGGCCAGAAGTAGTTAAGGATTATAAAGCACTCTGAACACTGAAAGTGCTATACAAATAATAAACAATAGTAAGTTAAAGTCCCGGTATCTCAGTTGTAGAGTGCATATACTCTCTCAGTATCATCTATTTCTTACTGCTGCACAAAATGCATGTAAAAAAATTCTGAATGAAAAACACATTTCATGTTCCCTGAAGTATTTAGTAACTTATGTTTATTCTAGAATAATTGTGGGCCAGAGCTCTTGCCTGAGTAACTTAGTACCTCACAGCATAGTCATTTGTTTTGCGGGGGGAAATGATTAGTTTTAATCCTGCCAGGAAGAAAAGAAAAGCTCCGAAAGCAAGCAAGCAAAGGTGTTATCCTACTCGGCCGTCAGCTGGTTTCTGGAGACGCAGGCCAGTTGGTTTCTACAGCATGGTATCCCAGTCTGGTTCCACGGAATCATCCCCAGAAGGTAAGAAGATCAAGTTAAAAATGTAAGAACATAAAATTGGGTCATATCAATAGTTTGTCAGATTAGAGCCCAGCGTCCTGTCTCCGACAGTGGCCAATCTCAGTCGCTTGGGAGAAGTATCCAACAGGTCACGATGGTGTGATCCATTCCCTGCTGTTCACTCCCAGGTCTCAACAGTCAGAGGTTGTGTCCCGCAGCCCATTTGGCTAACAGCCATTAATGGACCTGTCCTCCAAGAACAACACCAAACTCTGAGCTTCCTTAATCCGTTTTAGACATTTCAGAATAACGTACCTGAAGAACCACTTTCTTGATGAGGGTTACAAATGCCCTATTTAAGCACATTTTAACCATTCTAATCATGAAATCAGTAGAGGGGTTGAAGTGTGTTAATAGGTGGCTAATCCAGAAGGGCTGTTTGGGAGAATACAACCTACATGGTTTCAGTTTAAAAGCCTTGACTGTGTGAACTGAACATACTTGAATTTTTATCTTATTAGTCTTTAATTCTCCTGACTTGTTAGTCTTTAATTCTCCTTATTAGTTATTTATATAGGGCCACCAATGTGGGTGGTGTTAAACAGTTCTGATTAGAAACAGATCCCTGCCCCACTGGGCTTACAGTCTAGCGTGACTAAGGAATAGGGAGTGAAGGGTAGTAGCAGCAGGGAGACATTCCTGAAGGTGAGAAGTCACAGGCACATGTGCTTTTGCTTAGTGACAGGGGAGAAGGATGAGACCGTAGGAGGAGCAATCTCATGGGGGTGGAACAGTTGGGGAAGGCCTAGTTCGCTGTGTGGCTGCAATGTGGTTTGCATGGTTCAATAAACTCAATGATATTAGGGTGTGCCCATGTCCTGCCTCAGGCAACAGAGGAGCAGGTTACCATTACAACAAGCTGAGAGTTTTGTGTGGGGACGGGATCCCCTTGCACACGGAGTCATCTTCTGACCCCAGGTTAAAAGGGACAGGAATGTCTAAGGGCCGCACCTCGCCACTTACCAGCTTGCTGGTTTTCCTGCCCCATGGCTAAGCAGCTGCATGCGCACTAGAAATTTCTCAGCCCAGGCCCAGCAAAACCCCCTAGTTTGTACGTGCTGGTAAGCGTTGCAGACTAGTCAGTGGGCAGGACTGTGTATTCCCTGAACTACTCTGTGGTGACGGCTCACCCCCAAACTCTATTACAAATGGCTCAAGTCAGTGGAAGGTGCTAGGTCAGAGCTAGGACAACTCCAGCCAAACTCACAGATGTTAACAACGTGGCGTCGTCGCACCCAGTTCAATGAACTGTGTGAGCAATGTCTGGAAATATGCAGCATTTATCCACAATCGAAACTTGTTTTACCGTCTGCGGAGGGCTCACAAGTTCATGCTCCAACACATTAAATCTTGTCATGCCTTGTTACAGGACTGCTGAGGATTTATTGAAGAATAAACCTCTGGGAAGTTTCCTCATCCGAGTCAGTGAAAGTCAAGTTGGCTACAGTCTCTCATACAAGTAGGAAACAATCTTTTATTGAACTAATTTCCTAGGGTCGAGCCTGGCTGACTTGGCAAACACCCACTTACTGTGTTTGTAGCACTCACCAGTGAGGCCCCTTGCATTGTGTCAGAGGCTGCAAGGGGCTGACTCCTGAATACACTGCCCAGGCACCCTAACTCCTGCTTGCAGGGCTGGCCTTAGACCCAGGACGAAGATAAAATGTGGGGGCCCTGGTAGCCCATCCCCCTTGGGGTCAACCTCTGCAGTGCCCTGAAGGTGGTCCTGTTTGGGGCCTCACTGAGAGGGATTGGGGCCTCCACAACCTGTCCTAGTGAAATCTGTAGGGTCTGTAGGAAAATAGGTCACTGTGGGGTTCTCAGAAAGAGCAGGACCTGGGGCGACAAAACCAAATAACAATAAAGAAAGGCCGGCCCTTCCTGCTTGCGAAAGAGAAAGTCTTGGCCTGCAGGGTGGGACGTGGCCGCACAGCAGCTTCACGGCTCTGTTCTCAAGCACTAAATCCTTCTGGGCTTAGCATGTTGCTGCACGAATCTGAACCGAACGCTCCATTTTGGGGAATGTTAATCAGGAAAACACAATTACCCAATGCAGCTGCTTTCCTGTTTCAGTATTTTGTTTATTTCAACACCATTTTTTAGAATGACCTGCAAAGGAAACCTGTTTGTCCCTCTTCATGCTGCTCTATTGCCCCCTTTCTTCCATGCAATAGAAATATTTGGAAAGTTATTTAGATAATTTTTCATTTTAAAGGGGCTTTTCCCACTATTACTCTTTGAAGAATCTGTGTGCAACTGGAGCAGTAATGAGATCAGCATCATAGGAGAGTAAGAGATTAGCAATTGAAAGGGGGAGGAAGTCTGGGTCAGTTGAATTAAAGGCATTTTAGAGGCAGCAAAGTGCTCTTGAATCCAAGAGCATCATCATGCGCTTGGAAAGTCGGCCACTTCTCCTCCCCTGTGAAGGCAGATCGCGCATTGTCCATGAATCCTTCACTACACTGTATTGGTGATGAGGGCATGATTACACGGATTAAGAGGGAAGCTACCTAGGTAAAGTACCCTGGGCCAATTTCCTGTGAGGCATGCATTTAATGCTACATTCTAGGTAGCTGTGTCTGCACAACCGATCCCAAGTTCACCCGAGGTAGGAGCACTTCTGGACACTTCAAGGTGTCTGTGAGATCCAGAGTCTCTCCTGAAATTGCTTTGTCTCCTCAAGGACACACCAACATTGCCATGTTGTGTGAACCTGCCCTGAGACTCGATACTCCTGACACAGATGATGAGATGGGGAGGAGGGGGACTGTTTCCACGTAGCATGATGGCTCCAGCAGTAGAATGGATTTATCCTTGCATCACCATTGTGAGGTAGCGGAATGTTATTCCCCAAGTCCAGAAACTGAGTGGTTGGTCCAAGGTCCAGAGCCAGGAATGGGAGCCAGTCAGCCAGCCCAATGGGTGTTAACAGACAGACAGAAACCCCACCACCTCTGGGTGGCCCACTCGTCTAAAGGTGAGGCACCAGATGTGCTGTTCGGGATAGCCCTGCCGGCGCGTACAGCAGGCTGCCCAAGCCTGGGGCACCAGAGATGGGGCTGCTGTCTGTCTGCTCGTGGACAGCTGCTGCAGCTCTGCTCTCAGCCTGGGCAACACCATTAGAGTTGTGGGCAGCAGCCTAGAGTGGTGGGTGATCTGCCTGCAACTCTACGATGTGGAGGAGGGGGCGTCCTGCAGCAGCTGCAGGGTCCATGTCATCCCGGCGCAGGATGCAGGGCTGGCCTCCCCCATCAGCCCTGGGTCCGTCTGAAGATACCCATTGACTTAGAGTGTTTTTAGACAAGCACCTCCACGCCCATTGTCCATCCATCATGCATGTTGCAGGGCAGCACTGGTGCCTTCTGCAGCCCTGCAACATGTATGATGGGTGGGAAGCTTGTCTAAAAACACCCTTGGAGGCAGGGCTGCTTTGTGTAGGCAGTGCTTGGAAGAATTATCAAAGAGCCACTAGAATCAGGGGAGTTATATATATCCCAATGAAATGGAGAAAGGACCAAGACGTCATTTCTCTGCAGATCACCTTTTAAAAGAGCACAACAACGACAAAACAGCATGAAGCTGTATTAGCAAGATCTTTTGAGGACAACAGAGCAGGGGTGGGGATCCTTTTCTCCAGGGCTTAATTTGGGAGGGGGCTTGCCAGGACGCAGCCCTGGCAACTAAATTCAAAGGGGGGGTCGGAGCCACAGGGAATGTTCTCAGTAGAGTGTGCTCACGGAAATGGCGACTGCACCGGAAACAGACGATATTGGTCATTTCAAGAATGGAAATAAAAGCGAGAAAAAACCTGGCTAGTTTATTTGGTGTTGGTTAATGACTTTCCCACCCCACCCCCCTTTACCGGCCATCCTATAGATTAAACCTGACACAAGGAGATGAAGCTGCCTGGAAATAGCAGCTGAAGGGCGGCACTAAAGGGCCCCGTTCACAGCCATGAATTAGCTGTGCTTCCTTGCTGCTATTAGCCCCCTTTTTCTTACCGCCCCTGCTCCAACTAGACAAGCCTCCCCCTGGAGTCTCTCTTAGCGCTGTATTGTATTTTAGGGGGATACATAGGGGGCAGGTGGGGGGGTGAGCCAGCTTTTTAGGTGGACTCCCCTGGATGAGAGATGGGGAGCGGGTGGGGGCAGGATCAGCAGCCCCACAGTACAGTCATGGGGGTGGGTATGGAAACCTAGGCTGGGGAAGGATTCCTCCAGGTGAGAGTGGGAGGGATGGGTTGGAGGGGCGCTGGGAAATGCGGGATGTGGGGTTAATGTCTATTGTCATGTTGTTTTTAAATATTGTAAGCTGCCCAGAGCCATTTTTGGGATAGGGCAGGGTATATAATCAATCATCATTGTAATAATAAATCCCAAGCCCCCTGTCAAGAGGCAGGTTTAGTTCAGTGGTTGCCAGCTGGGAACAAGGGTTCAGTTCCCTGTTCTGCTAAGCTCTCGGGCAGCAGGGGTGTGTGACTTTGGGGGTGGACTTGATCCTCAGCAATTCAACACAGCTTTTCCCTCCCATAGACTAATTTGAAAATGAGTACCAGCTCCATGGATCAGACAGGAGTGAGATTGTTCAGAGATATACTCGGCCCTTCCCCTACTGCTCAGGGCAGCTATAACATATAAAAACATGTAAAAGCAAATTAAAAATCCTCCACCCAACCCTATCTCCGCCAGCCAAATGTCCAACCAAACAAAAAAGTCTTGCGTTGCCTTCGGAAGAAGAGCAGGTTTGGGCATAAATGAGCCTTTAAGGGTAGGGAGTTCCATAATTGCAGGCCAGCCACTGAGAATACGCCTCTGTGTGCCCTTGTTGTAGAAACTTGGCAGGTAGATGGGACCTGCCAGAGGGAGCTCCTGGCTGACCTCAGAGACTGTTATGGGCAAGCCAGTTTTTCAGATATTGGGACCCAAGCCATTTAAGGTTTTATAGGTGTGAGCCAGCAGCTTGAATCCTATCCAGAAAGCTATTAGGAGCCCGTAGTTGGAGTAAACAGGAAAGACTCTGGAGCACTGGTGTAATGTGCTGCTGGTGGGGTGGGGGTGCTCAGGATAGGGAGGCAAAGGGGAGGGTCTGGATCATGAATCTGTGCCCTGGATCTGTCCCCCATCTGTGAGTGTGCGCCCTCATCTCTGCTCCCTTCCCCTGACCTCACTCTCGTGGTGCTTGAGGGAAGGGACTGGATCCAGGGGCCAGATTCAGGGACTGGAAAGGAGGCAACTAAAAACAGCTGGAGATTGGATTTGGCCTCTGGGCTGAGGGCTCCTGAAGTCTCTCCCCTTGGCCACAGCAGGCAGGGCCTGGGCTTCCTCCTTTGAGTCACATGAGCAGCTAGGTCAAGAATGCGCAGGGCAGTGTGGAGAGGGGCCGCCAGAGTGTCCTCCGTCCTGAGCCTTGAGCTGGGGCAGCAGTGAGCCAGCCGGAAGGGTGCTGGGCTCTGCCCTCCAGCCTGGCTTGCTGCTGCCTCCCATAGAAAGAAAAATAAAGAGAAAAGGGAAAGGACTAAAAGAGAGAGAGTCAGAAGGAAAGAGCAAGCAGAAAATGAGACAGCCCAAAAACAAAAAGGGAGAGGTTGCTTGTCTCTAGAAACAATAGGGTTTTTATACTGTAGAGATTATGGTGCCTGATGCATGGAAAACTAATTGAGAAATCTTTTTAAGTTTCAAACATTGGCAGATATTTATATGTTCAAGTCTTCCAGGGTCACCAGTTGCTGCCGACACTTTCTGATTGAGGTGCTAGAGGATGGGCAGTATGCTATTTCAGGAGAGGCTACCAAGCATGAGACCCTGGAAGACTTGGTTATCTTCCAGCAACACAATCCCGTCAGGCCTTACAACGAAGTGTTAACCCAGCCATGTGGACAGGTGAGCTTAATAGGAAACGGGCATATCTGTCACCCCAGCTGAGACTGTGCCCAAAATGATGGGGTCGTGGGTTATAGGGAGCATCCTGCCCTCTGGTGCTACTATCTCTGACCTGTCGTATCTGCTCTCTGGCTGCTCGGGGAACCACAGAGCCATAAGCGGGAAAGGCTGGAGTGCTGGTAGACAGTACCAGACTGGGACATCCCCTCCCCTACTCTTTAAATTGTGCGCCTGGAATGGATGGGCTAGAAAGAGGCTCTTGGCATTGTAATAAACAGCCCCAAACAGCTGCCTGGATCATCTGCCTCCAAAACCTGCTGAGCACAATTTCTCACCCAGTGATTTTAACTATTTAACCACTGGCCACTCCAGCAGGAACTTTCGCTTCACACGCTGATCTCAGGCTGTTTTTAGATGATCACGCTAAAACGTTCTTAACAGACAGAACGGTATCATAACAAAAAAGTTTTGTTCTGTTTAGACAATCTAAAAAGATTTTATGACTTGTGCGTGTAAAAGTCTAAATTGTTTTTGCATTATGCTGGAGGAGTTTAACAATAGCAGTTCCATGGTCCCCTGAACTTGGTGCATTCAGCTGAAATGGGTTTTTGCAAAGCACGCGTTTGACAAAGCCTGTCAAAGTTCCTCTCCCCCCACCCCGGTAAGCGAGTGGAGCAGGGGTCCTCCTGTGAGGAGATGGCAGTGTCCGGCACTGCCAGTGCCTGTCAGAGGCAGGGTTCACAGCTGGGCTGTGGGGGGGCACGTCTGCCTGTGCCTGGGGGGCTCCACGCTGGCAGGATGGGTTGGCTTCCAGCCCAGAGGGAGAGATGGACAGCACCAGAGGGGGACGCACTTCCCGAGCAAAGCCTCTCCTGGCTAGAGTGCAGCGGCTGCCCCATGCTGTGTTCGTGCCTGTCTAGCATGAGCTCTATGGTCTATAACGTTCTTTATTTAGAACATTCCAATAAAACCTGGGGAAAGGTGTTTTACAAAAATGTTCTAAAACCCGGAAACGTCAAAATGTATACTGTTCCAACTGTTTAGACAATCACCTGCCCTGTCTGTTCAGTCCTCCAAGCATCTCGCCTCTCATTTTCTGCAGACTGAGCAAATACACATTTTAAGTACAAAATTTTCTCTCAATTAATATAGTTTAATATCAAGCTAATGACCTATGGGAGCCTTTACTTTTTCACATTTAACTCCTAAAAGACAGCTGCAACTGAATTTCTAAACGGCCTCTCTGGAACACAGCCCCACACTAATCCTATCCTCTTGGGATCGGGTGGGATATAAATATAAATAAATAAATCCACCAAGGATGTGCCATAGGAATCCAATGGCACATCCTTGGTGGATTTATTTATTTATATTTATATCCCACCCGATCCCAAGAGGTTCAGGGTGGCTTACAATAGCTCTCCCCCACAATCTTTCCCTGCCCACTGAATGCCTGGCCAAATAAAAAGGTCTTGCGCTGCCTCTGGAAGACACTCAAACTAGGGCTCAGGCGAGCCTCCAAGGGGAGGGAGCTCCGCCGCTGGGACTGGGGGGGCAGCCACCGGGAATACCTCTCTGCCGGCCCGAGTTGTTTGAAATTGGGCCAATGATGGAATCTGTATGAGGGCAGGGCACCCTCGGCAGCTCTTGAGGGCTACAGCGTATGAGCCTGTGTCTGCAACGCCCAGGCACATAGAGGGGCTACCTGCTGCTCTGTTCTTGTTCATAGGAAAGCGAAGCAGGTCCCGATTATGAAGAGCTGTTTGCACACAAGGATACCATTTGCTCAGGTCGGTCAGCAGCTCAGCTGCCTGAGGAATTGGAGGAGCCCAGTGACAGTGTTTGGGGGCCAAGTCTTGCGCAACCAACTCTTCTCCTGGGCACAAGAGGAAAGCAGCCCAGCCTTCGAGCAAATCCAGAACCACCTCCTCTCCCACCCAGAGGAGTGGCGGCTTCCCACCTGTCCTACAAGGAACCTTCCTCAACACACACTGCTGGGCCTGGCTGCCATGAGACCAAGGAAACCAAGTTTCTGGGGTTCCTAGATCTAGTACGTGAGTCTCATGCCAGTCGCTGCTTTCTATATAGCTCAAGACGTACTTTGTGAATTTGTGGAAAGAATGTGAATATGCAAACCATACTGACAGAGCAACTTAAGCTCCGCTCTAGGTGGGGAAAACAGTTAGTAGCTTTGTCTTTGAAACTATCTGTGAAGGGAATGCAAGTAACTAGTGGATTAATAGTTTAGTAAGTGGAGAAGCAGGATGGGACATCCAGCTACAATGAAAAATGGAGAAACTGATCGGATAAAAAGTTAAGGATCTTGTTTAGAATTTATGAACGCAATAAGAATTGTTGGCATTTTTGTTCCCCACTTTAAATCTGTCTCCAGAGAATGTTCCTCATGATACTTGACTTTCCCAACCCTTAAAATACTCCATGCTGTTCAGTCCTGCAGCATTTTATCCCTGCCAGCTCAGAGGGCTTTTTAGGGCACTGCAGCAAATTGGGATGGGTTGATGCTCCAGTTTTGCATCTCCTCATTTCAGGCTGGGAACTCTCCAACTTATGGCTACTTTCTGGTTTCAAACTTCCCAACGATTTGGGGTTGCGGTCATAAGCAGCAGCAGGCAAGGGATAAGAGAGACTGGAGAAGAGAGAGCAGAGATCCTGCTCCTCCTCGGGATCTACAGATGAAATTGTTTTTACTGGACATCCAAAATAACTTTATAAATTAACACAAAGGTAAATACAGGAAGTTACCACCAAGGCAGAATAATTCTGAGATCAAAAGTATTAAAAATTAATATCAGAAATAATGACACAATTCCTGGAAGCCATTTGAGCACCATTTCAGAATATGTGAAGTTGTCAATGTCAAGCCTGTATGTGTGAAACACAATTTGTAAAAGATAGTGAGTGTGTCCTGGAAATGCCAGGAGGTGTGTAAAGCATGCTGTAGTCTCTGACGTTTGTGATGTATGTTCTTGCAGGCTTCCCTCCAATCCACCCCGTCTCGATGGAGAAATAAGATACAGAAGTCTGTTTCCAGTGGAGCTCCTTTCCCTTTGAATAAGAAATCCGGTAATTCCCCAGAAACGGTTCTTTTACCTTGCAAAGTCCCGCCTCCGAAGAGCCCAGGAGCTGAGCCTGATAAGAGTCAGTGGAGCCATCCCAGAACCAGGGGAATGCTGTTGAATGCTGGAAAGAAACTAAAGCAACTGCCCAGCTCTCTCCCTCTTTTCAGCAAAGCAAGACATAGGAGCAACTTGGCATCTGAACCTAACTTCTCTGTGGAGACGTCTTCTCTTCCTGTAATAAATAATATCAAGAAAGAAACGCCCAGTCCGACTCCAGCTTATAGAGAGTCCGCTAGCCTGCCCACCGTTTCTCCGTGTTACTTGCAGAGAAAGTCACTGGATCTCTGCTGTGGTGGAAGAGAAGGCTTCTCCAAGGAAAGCTGCAGCACGTGCGAATGGCCACGCTGCACAGCACCGTGTAGTGCCACAGGCCTGGACGGCAAATTTGGGACTGAGCACGTAACTCTCTGCAAGGAAGGTCAGAGCCATATTGTGACTGAAAGCAGGCCCTGTCCGGACGAGTATCTGAGACCCCCACCCTTCGCTCCAGGGTACTGGGGAGATAACTGACCATTCTGAATGCTGTCACAAACTCGCTGTTTATGGAACAGACTGCCCCAATCCCTTCAGCAGCTTCAAACTCTCTAGGTTAGGTGGAATTGCGAGTGCTCACATTGTATCTGGAACTCCTAATGGGGACTTGTGGTCACATTGGCGACAACAGGGAACCCAGGTCCCTTTTCCTGGCTTGAACTCTGCCACAGTTGTTCTCCTAGGGGGGAAAGGGGTTGTTAAGCCGATGGTTTAGCTTCTTCGTGGACTTATCTCCAACATGATTTCCCTCAAAGACTACCCTTGACTAAGGCCCGTCCCCTTCTCCATCCCCACTGTCATACAGGTCTTGCATTCCTGGCAAGATCTGAACTACAGATAAATAAAATGTGCACATGGAACAGTTACACAGAGTAATCTCCATCAGTGTATTTTAGACAAGGTTAATGCAGGTTCATATTTTAAAATATTTTTATTACTAAAAATATAGTTTTGCTAGTTTACAAAAGAGAAAAGCTGGTAAATTTGATCTTATGTCACTTATCCTATCAGTAAAGATTTCAACAAGAGTCAGAGTTAGCTTTTCCTTGATTTGGAATTCTTTTTCTTCTCTCCTTTACACCAACACCTCAAGCTACAATCGCAATTCCAGGAGCCGCTCCTAACGACCTGCATAGCAGACATAAGACGAAGTTTCCACAGCTTCAGATTCGAATATGAAATGTACTGTTCAGAAGAAGCAAAAACATTACTAGAATATGAATCCCAATGTACATCCATAGATCTAAACCCACTCTCCTAAGTTCTTAGAACAAGTTGGTGCGGCTGTAGACTAATTCCTAGGACTGAGCTGCAAGTTGATGATTGTGCCACAGACACTTGAACCCCAATGGTAACTGCCGAATCTGAAATACTTTCTAGACCAAGACAAATACTTAAACAGAGGGTGTTAACAAACGAGACATTAGCCCACACCAGGTAGGTGTCCACTTGCCTGTTTATTGGGTTTACCCTTAACACCCATGGGGCCACCCACCGCCAGACACGCAACCCCCACTCACAGTTGGACTAGGAACCATATGGAGCCTGCCGTGTGGGTGAATGCAGGCTAATGTGCGTCCATGTCCCATCAATCATCGTAACCAAGCCAAGTACGTGCACTTGAGACCTCGCATCTTCATGAATGTTAGACCCCTTGTCTCTCCCTCTGTTCCCCTTCCTAAGTCTCTCCCCCAGCTCCTGTCTCTCAGATTGTAAGCCCTAGGGGCAGGGACCGTGTCTATTTTATTACTTTGTAAAGTGCCAGGTACACTGCTGGCGCTATATAAATGTTTGTTAATAATAATAATAATAATAATAATTAGGTATTTGCCACCACCGCCACCGGACACGCAGCCCCCACTCACAGTGGAACCTGGAGCTTGTGGAGTCTGCCATGTGGGTGAATGCAGGCGACTGTGGGCTAATGTGCGCCCACGTGTTCATGTCCTGTCAATTAGGTTGCGTGCAGCCTTCACACATGCATGTCTGCCAGCACCATAGTCATGGGCAAAAAGCCTAGAGTGTTCCAAGGAGTGACCACTTCTGGCCTCTCTCTCCACTCTCAGTGGCACATACTTAACATCCGTCTTAAAAGCCCACCACACCACTGACAAACATGTTCTCCCAGCTCTTCCTGGTTGACAGTATGTGTAACAGGGTCATTGCCCAGACCGGCAATAAGTCCTTTCTGGACCCTTCTTACTCATAATCTCCTGATCCTTTCTGGCTGTTTTCTTTTACTCCCTTTCTGGGAGGCAAACATCGCCCTATTACAATCTCCTTGCCTGGTTCCTCTGTGTAGACGGAGCCATTGTTGCATCCCACCTGTACGGCTGCACCTTCACAAGGGGTCAGGAGCAGGTGGATATGGCTCCCCCACACTTGCTCCCACTGAAACCGCTTCTGCTCCCACCATGGAAGCGCAACATCCCAGAAACAGGCAGACATTCCTCCATGCCTGTCCCCACCCTGGAGCCAGCATGCATCAACGCAGACATGGACAACATGACTCTCACGGTGCATCCCCTCAAGCTCAAGAACCAGCCCTTGTTTGAGGAAGCATCCAAGGTTCTGGTCGCGGACACAAAGGTCCTAGATGCCACTGTTGTAGAGGAGGCAGAGGAAAATAGTAAGTTAATGCACCGTGTGTGTGTGTTTGCATTTACACAGCCGCATGATATAGTTTTCCGTTTGTTATCGAGTTATGGTTTTTATTGTTTACTGTGTTGGTGGGCGGCCAGGAGAACTCTGAGGAGTAGCAGGAAAATCGCTGGTAAACAGCTCCACAGGGTGGGAACAGTAGGTGTGGGAAGGTACCATGGTGAGACAGCAGGCTGGCGGGGGAAGGAAAAATGGCGTCTGGGGGAATGGCACAAATGGTGGTGGTTGATTTCTGTATGTTCTTCACTCCTCTACAGTAATAGCCAGAGAAGAATTGTGTGGTGCTAAGATCCTGCTGCAGAAACTGCCCCAACAGCCGCATCCCTTTGGCAGGCAGAGGGCTGAAAACAGAGCAGGCCGGAAGGTGGGTGGGGCAGTCTGAACTAATGGCTTTCCTTGTTGCCTTGCTACAGGTCTGTCACTGCAACAGGTGGAGACAGAACCCCCTGCCACAAGCGTTCAGCAGAACCAGGACCTCTGGGTCCGCACCGCAACCAGTGGACCAGGAGGATTTGGCAAGGGAGCTGCTTGGGGAGACCACACAAGTGAGCAAACAACATCCATGATGCCATTAACGGCATGTCCAGGGAGCACAGGCAGCTGGTGTGGCAGAACACAAGGCCTTTGCTGCCGAGGCTCGCCTGGACCGCGAGCGGGAGGACAGGCGCTGGGCCCACTTCTGGCAGCGGTTTGAGCAGTCAGAAAGCGTAATCGAGAAGGCGAGCAAGGAAATGATTGAAATGTGGGCACAGACGCAAGCAGCTGGTCCCAGTTCATTCAGTTACAGAGCTCCCTGCTTGAGCATGTTGCTGCGATGACCAGAAGCAGTGTTGCTCAGGGGTAGGCACCAAATATTTCCTAACCCCATCAGTCATTCATGCCAGCCAACGTGGGACCTGACTGACTGCCCTGGTTCCTGTCCTCCGCCCCCTCCCCCCTGCACTCTACTCCCCAGGGAAAGCACCCAAGCCCTCTCCATACTGCGCTCATGCCAGGGAACAGTTCCTTGGCCAGGCACACTTCCCTCCCCCCAAAAAATCATTCCCGCACACCTCCCACAAACACTCCTCTGCAGCTGGGTCCACGGGAGGAGGATCAGGAAAATGTTACTCTGCCAGTCCTGCCACCTACGTGAGCTCACCCAGCTGCCCCCAAAAGAAGAGGTGCAAGAAGAAATAGTTTTTATTTTAAAAAAAATATAGTTCTTTTAATTTCAGACTCCATGGTTTCTGTGCCTCTGCTGGGGGAGAAGGGAAGTTTGGGGCAGGGGGCATGGAGAATGGCAGTATAGCATAGGCTAGGGGTTGGCAGGGAAGTAGTAGTGGTGGGTGCACCAAAACTGGGGGGCAAGGCAGAGGCTGCTTGCCACACACTTGAGGATGGTGGTGGGGGCATAGTAGCCCAGCGGGGAAAAGTTTGCATGCAAAGGCAACTACTATGGGCAAGCCACAGGCAAAGGCTGGGTGCTGGCTAGTTGCAGAGTAGTCAGTTGCACACCTGTGCCTCTGCGCTTCCTATTGGCATTCGCAGGCTAGTGGGTCTTGGAATGACAATATGGAACGCAGTGGGAAACCGCATTGGGGGGTGGGGGGGTCAGAGGGAAACACAGTGACACACAAGGAACTTTAAACGTGCCATTGATATCACAAAAAGATAATTTAAAACAGTACACTGATGCTCATTAAACTGCCACAGATTATGGGTGTTGGGGCTAGCACTGCGGTTGATGTGCTGGCACAAGGTATCGCAGATCTTTCCAGATATGCGCTGCTCCACTCGGTTCAGCTAGTCCTGGAACAGAGGCACTGGTCCTTTTTTCTCATTGGTATCCTGAAGACAGTGAGAGGATACCCATGTGTCAGCTGTCGCCGTCACCCCCACACCCTGCGGCCGCAGCCACGGGCCGGAGGAAGTCCCGCCCCCCACGCCAAAACAAACAACGCGGCTCAGGCTGTGGAGCCACCAAGGCTTCCAGTTGCCCCGACAACCCCCGACAGGAGCTCCAGCAGAGGGGAATTGCCGGAACCCTCCCACGCCACAGTTGGACCCCGCCCCCCCGGCGCTGCTCCGTTTGCCTCCGAGGGCGCGGGGCTTGCCCTTTATCAGCCAGCACTGCAAGAGCAGCAGTGCCGGTGAACAGAGCTCGAAAGCCCCATTGCTTGAAGCTAAGTGTTGCTGTGCTTATTGTTTTGTTCCTCCCGCCCTAACCTTCCATAATATTCTCCCCTCCTTTCCCTGTTACCCTGTGTGTGCATATGTGTGT
>QEPC01012541.1:330576-341287 GCA_003113815.1 Sphenodon punctatus
CCCCCACTGCATGGTAATGCAGAAGATGACAGAGAAGGAGGTACACAAGGCACATCTTTGGCCAGGGTTTTTATGTGAACTGAGAGGGATTTCCAACACCACAGCGGGCAAGACCCTAATAGAACTGTGTGCTGCTACCTGCCCGTACATCACTGTGAGCTGTGGATGAAGGAAACCAGGTGGTGATAACATGCAAAGACTGATTGCTTTTGATTTCAATTGTTACTTTTGCTTTCAATGTTCACAACAGGCACTCAAAAGTATGTGATTTGCTCAATGAACTCAGCACTCTGTGCAGAGCAAAAGGTGATTTCCAGCTGCCAAGTGCTGGCAGGTATAAACCCAGGTATGAACCTCTATGGGTGGGTGGGGATAGCAGGCGCTGGACTGGAAGAAAGAAACAGCTGGAGCGGCTTCTTCTTCCCATGGTTCACTACAACTGAGAGGCATGATGGGGGGCAGAATACTGGGAAGGGGGAGGTTGGTGGGCAGAGTGCAGTGAGAAAAAACACTTGCCCGTGGATTAGGCTCCACACGAAACCTGAGAGTGGGAGCTGCCTGAACGCACATGAAATACATGTGGTGGCTGCCCGTGGATTAGGCTCTACACACGAAACCTGAGAGCGGGGGTTGCACCGACCAAACCTGGATTCCAGCGGGCTATCGTCATGCCGTTTGTTAACAGTGGGAGTCTAGTTCTGAGTAGATAGGGATTCTCAAGGGCAGTTCGGTTTGCGGTGTGGCAGAAGCCCAGTTCCTTTCAGCTGAGGACAGTTGGTTGGTTTTTGTTATTAGTTTGTTTTGCTTTTCCAGTTTGGGAGATTTGGGAGTTTGTCGCTATCTTCTCAGCTCACGCAGGGACCCATGTCCACTGCCGCCAAAGAGGAAAATAGAGCGCACCTGGGTCCCTGCTCACACGTTACTGCTGACATCATCAACCTGTGGAAAGTTCTTCCACTGACTGGCAGCCTGGGAAGTTTGCAAGACAAGAGGCAATAGGGACAAGCTGCAATATGGTTCTGGTGAATATCTAAGGCAGGGTCCATTGTGGGTGGCTCTCTGTGTTCCATTAGCCACCCCAGGGGAAATCACCCCACAGCCGAGCTGTTTGATCGAACCTTCCTACTACTCCATAGTATCATGGAAACCTAGAGCCAGAAGGGACAACAAGAGTCATCTAGTCCAGCCCCCTGCAGCCTCAGTGCAGCATCTGCTAGGCCTAGGTCATCCCAGACATCCGGCCTCCTCTTAAAAAGCTCCAATGATAGAGAATCCCCAGCTTCCCTGGGCAGCCTGTTCCACTGCCTGGCTGCCCTCTCACAGCTGGGAACTTTTGCTAGAGGTTCAGTCTAAATCTCCCTTGCTACAGCTTGTCCTGTCCCTCCACAGCAATTGTTCTCTATCTTCTTTATGGCGGCAGCAGCTTTTCAAACCTTGGCACACAGTGACTCTAACCTCACCTTAGTCTCCTTTTCTTCAGGCTGAACAGACCCAAATCCTTCCACCTCTCTTCATAAGATTTGTGCTCCAAGACCCTTATCTTTGCACTTCTGCTCCCTCTCCAACTTTTCTACAGCCTTCTTAAAATGGGGTGCCCAAAACAGAACGCATGTTTAATGCTGCCGCCGCCACTGGCAATCTTTTAGGTGGCTGCATATGAAACACAGGGGCTATCCCTCAACCGAATTCCTGTGATTACTCATCTTAATCCCATTCTGGCTATTGCAATACACTGCCAGTCATTTCCTGAAATTGACTGGTGTACTATTCAGCGCAGCCCCAGCCTCCTGCTCTTTGTCTGACAGCTGACAAGAGGGAGCAGGGAAGCCCATCTGGAGGGGGGGAAAGGAATCCCCTGGTTAGGGCTGTTCCCTCTTCAGTCCTCAGACAGCGTGGGGAGCCCAGCTTCCCAGAGTCGCTTAATGAAACTGGTCAGCTTGACACCTAGATTCAATCCAGCCCAGGGTGAACCCGACCATCCATAGTAAAGGGAGCATGGTCAATTATTCTTTCCAGGTGATTTGCTGCCATTGTCTCTGAGGCGGCCTGGCTGGCCAACGTTGTGAGGCTGTGAAAAGAGGTTAATTGTGCACCGTGCTAGTGGCTGCACCACGGTCGCCTCAGGAGTTCCCGGGCATGTCCCGGCTGGGCAGCAAATCCATGTGAGTGACCAAATGTAATGGGGCCCCTGAGCCTGGGATGGGTGGCAAGCGTTATGTGTGTGGTGGTGGGGTGGCGGCATTAGCAGGGACCTGCTCTAGCAGCCTCTACAGGAGTGCACAGGGAATTGTAATGGGGACCCAGACCCTGGGAGGAGTAGCAAGCATTGTGTGTGTGCGCGCGCGGGTCATTAGCAGGGACCTGCTCTAGCAGGATGGGTGGCAAGCATTGGGGGGAGGGGGGACATAAGAGCACAGGGAATTGCTCACAAAGGCTTTGCTACCTGAGGAAATCCGGGGCTCGCACAATCATGTGCTGGAAATCTTCCAGGGAGAGCTTGCCGTCATTGTCCAAATCTGCTTCCTCAATCACCTTGTCACATACAAGGCAAACCTCCTCGGGGGTAAGTTCATTTCGGGTTAGCTTGTTAACAGTCTTCTCCAAGTCTGATTTGCAGATATAATCATCATTGTTAAAGTCTGTCAAAGGAAGCAGAATCAGAACATTCAAAGCATAGGAGAAGGGGCGGGAGAAGAGTGAATGTGCTGGGGGGGCCGGGGGGGAGCTCCAGGCATGGGGTGGGGTAGCTCCAGGCATGGGGAGGGCAGCGTGGGAGAAGGGGCAGGGGGGAGCAGAGTGAATGTGCTGAGGGGGAGCTCCAGGCATGGGGGCAGCATGGGAGAAGGGGCAGGGGGAGCAGAGTTAATGTGGGGGGGGCACAATAATATGAAAGGTTTCAGGAATGGGGGTTCCTTCAAATTCTGCTTCAACTCGAATTGAAAACTGGTCAAGACTGTCAATGCAATGCCATGAATTTTGCAGCAGCTTTCAGACACTGATCATGACAAAACCCCCGTCTTTTTCTCTGTATTGAGATACTGCTTAATGAAATGTGTATGAGAAGAAACCGAAAGAGAACCCATAAACAGGAAGGAATAACCAGACCAAGGCAGCATATAGAAACTCAAAGGAATTGCCCTCTCCGGCCTGGGCATCTGTCTGGTCGGGAATCGGGGTTAGGGAGTAGCTCCTTGGAGTGGGGTGACCTCCTGACTACAGCGTTTCCTTTAGGAAATGGCTCCTTCTGATGTGACCGGTGCCCCTTGGAACCGTTACAACCTGCTGCAGAGCCTTGAGCAAGTGGTCGCTTGCAGATTACAGTAACAGGTTTCCCGACAGCCAGGTGGATATTGGCAAATCATGCTAATCTGTCCTTGGGGGATGGGAGGGCAAGGATCTCATGGGCAAGCAAGTCTCTTGGCCTAACTACTGAGTGTGGTGTGGCAGGGCCTGGAAGGTTGCACTTGCTTAGGGCCCAGATTACAGCAGAGACCTTGGGAGCAGGCTTCAGCACGGATGCATCCCTTCTTAGTTTAAGAGCAGCCTGACACACAGTAATTCTGAGTCATGCACACATAGGGACAGGCAGCTGCACAAGGGGAAGGAGGGGCCACGCTCTCTGAGGCAGGTGCATCCCTGCTACTGGCTCCATTCCAACCTGGCTCCACCCCAGCACACACGGCCCTAGGGTTTCCCTGCTTTCACCCACCATAAATTTTAAAGGCATAATAAGCTTTGAGGTCTCTGGGAGCCATTTCACTCAGCACTGAAAACATGTCCAAAAAGTCATCCAAGGTCATGTTGCCTTCTCCGTCCTCTGAGAAGACCTCGGCTATCCGCTGTCGGAAGGGGTTGTCCTGGGGAGAGAGTGGACAGAATAAAATGAAGGTGGTCAATCCTCCTTACTAGCTTTTATTTCACCGGGCTCCAACCCAAGCTTCCCTCTCTCCTTGGCAGCCAAACACCACTGTTTCTCTCACGGCTACGAGTACTGAGGGCTTATTCTAACCTACGTGTGCTTCCACATCTTGCCAGAGAAGCCTCAGGAGGTTTCCAGAACTTAAGGACCCTAGACTTGGAAACTATTCTGTAGGGAGCCAGAATTCAGTTCTCTTTTCATCCTCCTGGGAATTAGTACCAGATTAATTAATCAAGAGGGTTGGCTGCTGGAACAGTAGTGCTGTACTGGGTCAAGCCAACAGTCCATCGAGCCCAGCATCCTGTCTCCAACAGTGGCCAATCTTGCCTGCTTTGGAGAAGTACCCAACAGATCCCAATGGGCAATCTATTCCCTGTTGTTCATTCACAGCTCCTGACAGTAAGATGTTACATCCTCTAAATCTACTTGGCTAATAGGGAAGGGAAATGCAGCAGCCTTTGGACTGTACCTTCAGCTCTGGCATGCTGCCAATGAGTTCATAGGGGAGCTTCACCTCTGGTTTATCGGTGTAGTCAGCTGGGACCAGCTGTGGGGCCAGGTCTCTGTATCTATAAAACAGTCTGAAAGCGGAAAGAAAAATGGATTTAGGGCCCAGCTGATTCAGGGTCCTTAGGACAATGTGCTTTCTTTCTCCATACTGTTATCTATTCTGCACATCAGTTATTGGGATTGGTTACGTTTAAATGTCACTTAGCAAAGTCCACGTTTGTGGAGAAGAGTTTTAAGGCTATATCCATGAGACGTTTCTCCTGTGGGTGATAACTACAGAGCCTTCTGACCATTTCCATGTTGCATTTTACCAGATTTAATCTGCCAGGTAGATTTCCAATGTCTTCTGCTGACAATCCCATGACTGGTAGAAAAGCCAGATCACAGAGATTTGACCAGGAAAGCACAGTTCTGCCCTGCCTGCTGAGATTGCAATGGCTACAGCGATTCACTGACCTTCCCTCTGTCTGCAAAACACCTGACTCCTCCCTGGCCCAGCCTCTGGGCTCAGGTTCAGGGTGGGGAACAGAGCAATGCGATGGGTTCAGCATCTGGTTTCTTCAACCCAGAATGAGATTTCCACTGTTCGTGAGTTATAGAGGAGAAACCCTTGAAACCCAGCACCATCTGCTCAGAGTGAGAGCACAGGGCGCTCGGGATTGGAATGGATGGATCCATGAGTAAACTTGAAATAACACAAATGTGAGAAGCACTGACATAAAATACTGGTGGGAGGGAGCCCCAGCCTATGGGGTGGGGTGGGATTGTGGTGCAGGGGGATTCCAAATCCATGAGGATGAGGCCCACAGCGTTTGCAAAGCAGGGCGTCATGGCCCTGCAACAGGGTGGTATATTTAACTGAACATCAGAAATGCTGAAAACACTTTTCTTTTTCGAATGGGTGAATCGGATTTGGTAGCCCCAACTTTCCTTGGATCCTACCGCGATTAGTCTGCATTGCATGCCTCTGCAGACAAGTGTGCACCGACCTCCAGGTTTCTGAGCAGAACTGCACGCAGTTAGTGACCTTCTCCTACACAAGAGGACACAATTGCCACCTCAGAAAATGTTCTTCCTGTTTTCGAATTCTCGGCCTCTTGGCTCCAAAAAGCTTCATGGCAGCTGGTGCCAAGCAGCTTGGGAAACCAGATCATGGAATTAGGTGGCTGAAATGCTGACACACAGCTGTGTAAATCCAAGGTCCATGCACATACAGGTTAAACCCACCCTATGCACACACACTGTGTCACAGAGCACCCCCACCGCCTCCTGACTGTGCCACCACCCAGCAGAGGGAGAGACAGGGCTGCAGAGGGAGCAGTGGGTGGCGATGCCATTGGAAGACAGCAGCAGACTTCCTCTGTGCTGGCATCTTGCATACGCACACTGTGTGCATGCAAAGCACAGGGTCGGTTCGGCCCACACGTGAGCACTGGTTTGGGGCCCTTGTCTATAAGAGATTTTAGAATACGGGCTGCAGCACAAGTGACAGGGGAAGTTATGTACATAGCTGCCTTCTTTCCCTATGGATAGAAAGCCTGTCTGAGACTGTCTCTCAGCTGGAGTGAGGAGAACATTCTCTAAATCCATCTTGTTAATATCTCCCTAGAGATTGGCTAGAATTTCCCCTTTCTTCCTGTTTTCTTTTCCTTTTTCCAGGGCATAATGAGTGAGTGCGATTATTCTACTCTCCCCCTAAAACACCCTTCACTTCAGTGCAGTTGGGGCCTCGTAAGGGGAGGGGAGGGGAGGGGAGGCACAAGCATGTTGAGTGCTTGGCTGAAGACGAATAGAGTGCTCTCCCAGCAGGGGACCCATGTTCTGTAAGAAGATTTAAAATGGGTCGACAGGGTTCTTTTCAGTTCTGTTCAATGCTGAACTAAGTTGTCATCAATGAAAGTGGCAGGGAACAATGGAGAGGATTTTTCAAAAGGGTTCCCTATGAATAATAAATGTCTTATTCATGATACAATTATGCTCCTGGCCTGTGTTCAGCACAGCATGAAAACACAACTAGGCTTAGGTATCATGGATCAGAGACTTTCACTTCATTTGCATTTTAGGCTGCAGAGCCAGGGTGGGCAGCAAGAGGACGGTCGCCGGGTCTGCCCAGGGAAGGCCCCTTCCTTGGCTCTGCTCTCCAACGGCACTGTCACTAAACACAGGGGTTTTGCATTGTGACCATCCCTAGAGAGCAGCAGGCCAGCTGTGGGGGTTTCCTGATGAACATTTTGCTTCATGGTAAATGGGAGCTAACAACTGCTCCTCGCAGGGGAGAAAGCAGCATCACTGCTCTCTGTCTAGACTTAGCTGCTAAAATCACATTACCATTGTAGACTCAGCCAGTGTTATAGAGCTGGGCTTTTTGCTTCTCAGCTTGCTATAGGTAGCCATGCGAGCAAAATGGGGTTTTTTTGTTGGGGGGGGCAGTTTACAAACAAACAAAAATGTCCATTTTGAAAAGTTCAAAATGAGATTTTTGTTCCTTTTTCTTTTATCCCGCAACCTTCCTGCTCACAGAGCAGCTCAGGGCAGAGTTTCAGAAAAACTCCCAAGGTTTGACCTACTTTAGTAACGGCTGGTGCTAAAACAAATACAAGTATAAACATGGATATGGTCATCTTAATTTAACTGAAACCGATAATCAGGATAGCTACTCTCAGTGCTATGCAATTAAGCTCCTATTTCTTTTTAATTCAGACAGCTGTTTATTTGCGATATTGTAACATTTCTCAAGGTGTCCTGAGAAAGAGACATTTACTGCACCAGCATTCGCTGTAGCACTTTTAAAGTGCAAACCGTCCAATAACAGGTTCTAGAGAAATCCTTGGACATACTTTGTTTTAGATGTTTAGAACATGAGTGTTGTCCGCCTAACGTGAGTGTGAAGATTTAGGATTCAATTGATGGTATTTAGATACCAAAAAACACACACCTTGTTAGAAGTTCTAACCTCAACTACAAATTCCCACCAGCTTTGAAAGCAAAAGAACTCATGAAATAAGCAGCCTCCTCATAGCTTTAGAGACAAAATGTAGACTCACCTCAGAATTTCTTTCCTTGTGAAAAATGTGCAATCCTGAAAATCACAGGAAAACACAAAACATGTTTACAAACAAACCAGCACCTCATCATTGCCCAAATTCTTCCCAGGCTCAAATGCACTTGCTTTACAAGAGAGACCCCAGGAGTGAAGTTGGGTTTACATTTTATGCAGCTTGTGTTGCTCATCCATGCTGAAAAACTACAACTAGTTAGTAGTTCTTCACTTATTTACCCAAAAGGCAAATAGGAAGAGCTCTTCCATAAGTCTTTACTCCATTTAATATTAGATAATGCAAGTTATTGCCATAATTGTGGTGCAATGGATAAGGTGCTAGACTTGGTCCTGGGACGCCAATCCTGCCCTAATCGTGAACTCACTGGGTGGCCTTGAACAAGTCACAACCTCTCAGTCTTAGTTCCCCATCTGTAAAAATGGGAATATGCGTGTGTCTGGGTGAAAACAGACATGACACTAACCACCCTTTAACCACCCTTGGTGGTCATTTATGCATGTTTCAGGGCTGCATAGGGCACCAATACAGCCCTGCAACATGCATAAATAACCACCAAGGGTGCTTAAAGGGTGGTTACCGTCATGTCTGTTTTCTCACCCTCTGTCTCTCCCTGTGTTCCCTCATCTTTGTTAATCTTAGATTGTAAGACCACAGGGCAGGGACCTGTCTTCAAAAATCTGTGACTGTAAAGCGCTGTGTACGCCTGGTAGCGCTATAGAAATGATAAGTAGTAGTAGCAGTAATAATAATACAAAGGTTAGAAACAACCCACCGCTAGGTTGTTCTTACCTGATACGCATCCAGCTGCTCTGCAGTGAAAACGGTTTGCTTGTTACCCATTTTGCTTTCCAAATCCTGATTCTCGTCCCATGGCTCTTCCCCCCCTTAAGTTACCTTTATAGGAAGACTGAATATTGAGATATTAAGCACTCTAACAATGGAGCTCAGATGGAAGGGTGGATCAGGTAACAGGCTTCTCTGCTCCATGGATTTAGAATCATAATAGGAGCATTTCATCAAATCTGTGGTCTGAATACAAAAGCTGCTCCTCTAGCATCGATCACCTGCCTCCTGCATGCTCAGGAGAGGCTCAAATTACAGCATTTAACCAAACACCTCACGCAGCTTCCTTCCCTCAAATGCTCTCTGAACTGGAGAGGATGGCACACAGTTTGACTCTACAGTCCCACAAATGAAATTCACATCCCTGAAAACTGCTAGAACTTGCTCTTGCCTCAACAATCAGCAACAGTTCCTAAAAAGGGTGTGAAGGCACTTTCCATTCCTTTCATTCTTAGGCTCTCAAAGTTTATTCCTCATCACATGCAAATGCACTCGGGACTGACCCCAAACTCCGTAGGGCGCTAACATTATTATGCTTTGATCTTCTCCCCACAAAGGTGTTACAAGGGAGACGTGATGAAGTCAGGATTTGAAGTCAGGATTTGTTCCTGTAATGTTGGTCAAATTGAGGATTTATTACATCTATTATTTATTTGTCTCTTACCTCATATTGGAGGGAATTTTATCTTGCTTCCTGGCTTATTGGGCGGCATTATTCTTCACCTGAACAGCTGCTTCAATCGTGTATGTGGTCTAATAATCCTGAGATGCTGCATAATCTGGCTAAACTGGCGTTCCAGTTTAGTAAATGCTGAACCTATCTACCGGGATGAATCTGCGATGATGGTCCCTGGGGATATTGATTCTGATTTCTATATAGATTCTAGTCGGACTGGTTTCAATAAGCCTCTGATTGGCTTTTACTTTTTCTCCTCCTCTTTTAAACAACTGTGTGTGCTAGTTTATTTGGTTTTGTTAGGTTTTTTATTGGATAACGTGTCTCATTTGATATTTGTGGATCTGTAGTTGTTGATTGTACTTGCTGATTGTTGTTTTGTTGATTCTTTTAACCTTTTCTTTCTGTCTTATTTTCTCCAAATGCCTTTTGTGCAATGACCTGTGGTTATGCACTAATAAATAAATAAATAAACAAATTCATTCATTCATACAATTTAATGTCATGTTAAAGTTTGATTATAATTTGAAATGCCACCTTAACTAGGTTTTTAAACCTCAGGTTTTTTGATTATGTAATTTACCCTTCTGTTAAAACTTAAATAAGGGTAAGGCGGGCAGCAGTGCCTCTGTAGTCTGTGCTTCTGGGTGGATGCTGGATGTGGGGGAGTAAGTCTGTCTCTGTGTGTACTGTAGCATGTCCTTACGGATGTGTGCGAATTGACTGGAATTCTGTGCCATGAGTAGTGTGTGCTTGTGGATGGATACAAGTAAGTGTGTCTGTACTGTGGGGTTGTGGATGGATAGCACACTCCAGTAAGTGTGTGCACGCTCAGTGAGTGTCTTGAGACAATTGGGAGTGTGTGTGTCTGCGTCTATGTGAATGAGGGATGGATGGAGTAAGTCTCTGTAGAAGTGAGGCTGAGAGATGGAGTCAAGGGTGGGTGTATTGATTGATTGATTGATTTAAAACTCTTATACCCCACCCTCTCCAACCACAGGCAGCTCGGGACGGCTTACAATAATAAAAACAAAATAACAATAATTCAATTAAAATATGACAATATAAAATCCCCCCCCCATCGTCACATTTCCCCCACTCGCTCCCCCCCATCCCTCCCTCACCTGTCCCCGCCACCAAATGCCTGGCAGAACAGTATTTAAGTTGTCTATCCCTCCTTCCCTGATGGAGTGCAACCTAGGCACAGATGCTCTCAATCTGGGAAGGGGGAGGCGATTTCACCCCCACCCGCTTTTCTGCAGCAGTGACTGACCAGCCTGGATGGAGAAAGTGCAAGGTGTGTCCCTAGCATAAGGGAGGTGTTGCATTTACTCCGTGCAGGGTAGATGATCTCTGCTGAAGACCAACGGCTGTGCGTGTATTTAAGTTGTGGATCCCCCCCAACTTCCCTGTGAGCGTGTGACCCAGGCAGGGCTGACAATCAAGGAAGGGCTCGGGCCAATTTAAATACCCCCCATTGGGCCCCACCACTTTTCTCCAGCAGTGACTGTCCAGCTTGTACCGAGAAACTGCAGTGGGCTTCCCTAGCGTTGGGGAGTCGATGATTGGTGCTGAAGGAAAGCAGCTAGGAGGGGGGAATATGGCACCCGCCAGCCCTAACAACCCCCCATCCTGCCCCAGCTACCTACCTCCAACCCCTGCCATCCATCACAACCCGCCAGGTCAGCTGCCTATCCCCCCCCC
>QEPC01012541.1:341816-353872 GCA_003113815.1 Sphenodon punctatus
TACCCTAATCAAAGTCCAAAGAATGTCAGTTCATTTCTCAGCTACGATGGTAAAGCTTAGTTTGGGCACAAGTCTTTAGAATTTTCACAGAATCAATGTCCTTACTAAATTTCTTGTCTCATCCCAGACCTCCTGGCTTGGTCCTTCTTCAGTTGTTGATAAGATGAGATGGCTCTCTTTGTCTTGTCTCACCCCTTAAATACTTTGTAAGGGTTGTTTGTCTGTTTTTCCCACTCGGGTGAAGATGTAGGTTACGTTACAAGCCGTCCTCCTCAGGATACTTGCATCTGCAACTCAATAGCTGTTAATCAGCGCCTCAAGAAGGTGTTGGGCAGTTTCCTGGTTTCACAATTTCATTCATGTAATGACTTCTCAGTTTACACTGCATACATGCAATGAGTTTTCAGTTCTCATGTTACATTTATATACATATTGCATTAACACTTTCCTTTACATATTTGTTTTATATGTATCCTATGATCCCCTCATGACACACACACTGCAGTGGACATACTGCCCCCCCCCCTTTCCTCCCAGTCTGATTTTTCTGTCCCCTTCCCCCAGGTTCCCAGTCAGCAGGAGGACCCCCCCCACCGCGCAAACTCTCCAAGCACGTGACTATATCAGGGGTGATTGGCCCGTCAGGGCGGCGTAGCCCAAGTATGCTCCCTGACTCTGATTCTAGCTCAGAGCTACCTAGCACCCAGACAGCACAATCCCATGCTTCTGTAGGTGTGGACCACTCCACGGTGAAGACTGCAGACGTGGCCGAGGGGCCCTCTGCACTGAAGAGCCAGAGTAGTGCCAGGACCCAGGAGAAGGCCAGTCAGAGCCAGCACAGCTCCCCAAAGATGGAGCTTGGACCAAGAGCCTCGGAAAAGTCATGGCCAGAGAGCAGCCATGTATCCAGGGAGCAATCGAAGTCCAGGGCTTCAGAGAGAGGAGCATCAGGGGCACAGAGTTCTGAGAGGGGGGACAACCCCATATCTAGGACGTCCACCAAATCCCAGCCCTCAGAAAGATCTCCCCCCTCTGTGCCCGGCCACCACCACTCCAGGGACGCCTCGGCCAAATCCGGACCATCCACAGTGACCCAAGCCTCCAAGAAATCCCAAGTCTCTGAGGCTTCCGCTGTACCCAGCAGCCACATCTCCAGAGACCCATCAGGCAAATCCCGACCATCCACAGCTACCCACGTCTCCAAGAAATCCCAAGATTCTGCTGTAAGCCACATCTCCAGAGAAGCTTCAGCCAGTCCTCCCCCATGTTCCCGCATTTCTGTGGCTGTGGGTCAGTCGGTAATCCCCACTGCCTCAGTTGGTGTGGGGCGCTCAGCAACAGGCACCATGTCAGTGGCAGCTGGTCCCTCTCAGCCAGGAAGCTTGAGCAGCACAAGGGCAGAGGGAGAGCCAGGTCAGAAAAGCCGGGGTGCATCAGACATGTCAAGTCCCTTGCTGGATCAAGGCCACTCCACCTCAAAGGGGAGGCAGAGCCATGTCTCCGGGCGGGCCAGCCCTCCTTTGCGCTCCCACACAAATGGGGCCATACGGACATCCACAGTAGCCACAACATCTGGGGCCCTGGGGCCCTCTGTGGATGGTGCTAAATCAGTGGCATCTGGCCCCTCAAAGCCAGAGCAGCCAGGCACAGGGGGAGCCAGGCATGAAATCCCGAGAGCAGAGTACAGAGAGAGAAGCAGCCCAAGTATCCAGAGACCCGTCTGCTAAATCTAGACCATCAGCAGCCACTAAGAAATCCCAGCTGTCCACCACCCCGTCAGAGAAATCACGAGCCTCAAGGACATCGCAGTGGGTGAGATCACAGGAGCAGAGTAGGGTGAGGAGCCCTGGACGTTCCAGTTCCCAGAGTCCATCAAGAAAGAAGACCCAACCATGTGCCCAATCAAAGGTGTCAGCAGTTGTGGGACCTTCCCAGCAATGGAACATGTCCGTGGCAGTGGGGCCCTCTGACCCAGGAATGCAGAGCCGCAGTCATGTCGGGAAGAATCGGGATGGGCGCACAGCATCCAGTGCCAATGTGGAACATGGACTGGCCAGGTACATGGGTCAGGGGAGATGGCATGGAGACGGGATATAGCGCAGACACCCAGGGTTCCTGGGCTTTGGGAGAGAAAAGGGGGCTAGTGGGTTAGATCAGGGGTCAGGGGAGCTACAACTCCTGGATTCTCTGGGAGGGGAGTTGGGGCTAGTGGGTTAGAGCAGGGGGGCTGGTAACCAGGATTTCTGGGTTCTTGGGGACTGGAAGGAGAGTGGAAGCTAGTGAGTTAGAGCAGGGGGGTGGGTAGTCAAGATTCCTAGGTTTTTGTGGGGAGGCCAGTAGGAGCAGGATGCCCAAGTTGTCTGGGAGGGAAGCAGCAGGAGCTAGTGGGTTAGAGCAAGGGAACTGGGAGCCAGGACTCCTGGGTTCTCTGGGAGGAGAGTGGGGGCGAGTGGGTTAGAGCAGGGAGGGCTGGGAGCCAGGACTCCTGGGTTCTCTGGGAGGAGAGTGGGGGCTAGTGGGTTAGAGCAAGAGGCTTGGGAGCCTGGACTCCTGGGTTCTCTGGGAGAGGAGTAGGTGCTAGTGGGTTAGAGCGGGGAGGGGAATGGGAGGCAGTATGCCTGGGTTCCTCCCTGTGCCTCATTTCCCATATGTGTAGAACAGTGTAATGACCCCATGCAAACTCCCCACCCCCAGCTGCCACATGCTCCTCCCATGCGTTAGGGGGGTCCTGTGGGTTTGGGGCAGTTAACTGCAGAGATCCTCACTGGATGCTCTCTCCCACTAGGACGGGCAGTGCTGTGTCTTGGCCAAGCGACAACAGGTCCCACTCCTCCTACCCTCTGCTCCTGAGACTCAAGAATTCCTAAAAGTAATTCAGGTCAGGAGCACCTGCATACCATCTTGTGGAGAGTAGGTTAGAGTGGGGAGCTGGAAGCCAGGACTTCTAGGTTTTCTGGGATGGGAAGGGGGCTAGTGGATTAGAGAAGGGGGGCTGGTAGCCAGTACGCTTGGGTTCTCTGGGATGAGAGTGTTGAGTAGTGGAGCAGGGGGATTGGGAACCAGGACAGTGAAGGGGACAGGGGGACTGGAAAGGGAGTGGGAGCTAAAGGGTTCGAGCAGGAAGGCTTGGAACCTGGTTTTCCCTGTTATGTATTTGGGAAGGCTGTAGAAAGATTCTTGGGTTGGTGGGAATAAGGTTCAAGAGTTTCTCATGGAGTTTTGGGGGCAGGAAGGGGCACCTTGTTAATGTCCTGGAATTAAGAGGTGGGATCTTTGTTGCATTCCTCTGTAGTAACTGGGGTTTGACAGTTGGAGAGGGGTATCGTCGTCTTGGTTGAGGAACACAATGGACCCTCCTTCATCTGCAGGATTGATGACTATCAGCTGCTTAGATTTTAAGGCCTTTATAGCCAGCTCTCCTGGTTTCTCTCCTCACAGCAAACCCACCACTTAGTCCAGGGACAGACAGGACTGGATCCCACCAGACACCAGGTATGGAGCAAATTCCTTCTGCTGGAACTTGAAGCTAAAATCCATGGCAGAATATTCACAGAAAAAATCGGTGCATAGTAGAGTGGCCCTTATAGGTGTGGGAAAAGGCGGGTGCTGCACAGACACAGAGCAACTGAGATGGGGACCTCATCATGCTGGGTGCTGACCAGACACAGAGTGACAAACGGGGGCCTCGCACTGTTCACTTTGCAGTGAAAGAGCAACTGAGATGGGGGCCCACACCTGACTGCTCCTCTTGCTGGCACTGGAGTAGGTGGCTGTTCTCCCCACAGCCAGCACCTCCACCCAACCCATACACCACCCCCTGCTGGGACTGGAGTAGACAGGAACTTCTCCTACAGACAGTGCTCTCCTCTTGCTCTACAGCACCTAGGGTTTCCATCTATGTATATTTTTCCAGGCCACCTATGAAAAATACATGTTGCAGGGCCTGCATTGGCACCTATGGTACCAATGCAGGCCCTGCACCATGTATTTTTCATGTGACCTGGAAAAATATACGTAGGTGGCAACCCTAACACCCCTTGTTGGAATTGGAATAGCCAGGACCTCCCCTACAGCCACCATCCCACCCTCTCCCTACAACACCACTTGCTGCAACCAGAATAGCTGGGGAGATCCTCATACCTAGGGCGCTTTTAAACGATCCCGCTCACAACGATCCCGCTCCCGCTCACAAGCACCTGCCTTCCTCTCTACGCCGTGTCTGATGTTCAGAAGAGCATAGACACGGCGTAGAGAGTATGTGCGCATGCGCGCCCTTCTGCACATGCACAATCTGGGAAGGAACCTGAAGCTGGCACAGCAGCGATCTGCCTTGAAGGGGGCAGGATCGCCGGGCCGGCTTCATGCGGCGGAGATCCGGCGTTAGAGCGCGCCGGGGATTTAGACAAGCAGCAACAGTGGCAGCTGATAAAGGGCTCAGCCGCCATTTCCGTCTCGTCTAAAAGCTCCCTCATACAACCATCACCTCTGTGCTACTCCCGACAGCACCCCCTGCTGGCATACCTTTCAACAGTCCCTGTTTAGGAGGGACAGTCCCTCTTTGAGTGTTGAATCCCACTGTCCTTTTTTCAGTGGTCAAAGTCCCTTTTTCAGGGGAGAAAGAGACATGCAGACCAGTATCAAGACTCGGGCATCTCTTTCCTGGTTGTCTCCCAGGAAAAGCACTTGGGAGGCCAATGTGGGAAGATGATGGAATGACAAGAAACCAATGGGAATGATAAGTAGGAGAGCTTCTGTCCCTCTTTATGCACCTAGGATGTTAGGTGGTGTGTGCATGCATATAAGTGTGTGAGGGGGAGAAATTTACTCGCTGAAGGGTGGAGCTTATTGCCCCTCTGGCTGCTGGAAATATTGGGAAGTATGTGCTGGAGCCAGAAGCGCCCCCATCGCTGGCGTCCATGCCTCACTTCCTCTGGTGCCCCCTGCTGAAGCTGGAGTAGCTATGAGTAGGGCTGAAGTTCTGTTTCGGTCCGAACGAAATCACAATGAATGATTGGTCTGATTGTTCATTCTAATTTCCAATCAGACCAGACAACCTTTTTTTAAAAAAGAGGCCATTTCCACATGCACAAATGGCACTGCCCTTATCCAAAATGGTGCCAGTGCCAGCATTGCCATTTTGGATAAGGGCAGTNGGGGATGACTGTCTCGCATGCTGCCCCCCCCCCCCCAGGAAGAAGAAGAAGGAGCAGGGGAAGCATAAGCTGGAGACGCAGCTGGTGAGCAGCAAGAACCAGGAGGAGGAGGAGCAGAAACGTGCTCTTGACAAGCGGACTCTGGCGCAGCTTGCCTATGAGAAGACACAGGAGAAGCGGGTACAAGGCCCCTACCAGGGTGGGGGGTTTGTCTGGGGGCTCCCATGCAGAATGGGGTCAAGCAGCCTTTGAGCAGCCTCCCGTGGGGGCTCCTGTACCGCATGTGGCTGAGCAGCCTGTGGGATAAGAGTGGTCTGGTATCTAATTTTGACGGCATAAATTTTTTTGAAGCCTGAGTTCAGATGCAGAGAGCAGCCCCCTCCCCCCATGTTTCTGACCATCTCCCCTCTGTGGGTTTGACTATAACTGTGCCTCTCCCTTCGTTTTCTAGCAAATGGAGAGAATACTGAAGAAAGCTTCCAAAACACACAAGCAGAGAGTGGAGGTAAGCAAAACTGTGCTTGTGGGCTGGCTTTCCCAAGTGTACCTCATCTGTTACAGAGAGCTTTTGCATCATTTCCCTCAATTCCATTATTTTTAAGGTGAGACTCCTCCCAGCTGTAATAGTGTATTGTAGAATGTTGGCTGCAGACCCTACTCACTAGTGATCTGCTGAAGTGACTCCTGTGTGATTTAGCTGTAATATTCCCACCCACCAGGTCTCCTTGTTATATTAAGGCAGGATTAAGCTGCTGGCCATGTGCCTTACAGCAGTTGCAAATAAGAACAAGGCAGAGGCAGACCTATTTGCTGTTCATAAAGGTATGATGTATTAGTGACCATAAACCTCTGACTACTGGAAACTGGGAGTGAACAGGGCGATGGATCAATCCTTGTACTCTTTCCTAGAAGTACGTGGTGTCAGACACAGGAAATAGTGACGATTCGATGATGGGCTGTGTAGAATTAACTAGTGGTATGAAAAGCCTTGTGTCTGATGGGGTATAAAGGATTGGGATGAGTTATCTTTTATATAATGAGGGAGTTATAAAACAGTGGCTGCTAGAAAGTAAATTCAGTGCTTCATTTAGATTTTTGATACAAATATGTTTAACAGTATTTTTTACAAAAGCNGCGGCGGAGATCCGGCGTTAGAGCGCGCCGGGGATTTAGACAAGCAGCAACAGTGGCAGCTGATAAAGGGCTCAGCCGCCATTTCCGTCTCGTCTAAAAGCTCCCTCATACAACCATCACCTCTGTGCTACTCCCGACAGCACCCCCTGCTGGCATACCTTTCAACAGTCCCTGTTTAGGAGGGACAGTCCCTCTTTGAGTGTTGAATCCCACTGTCCTTTTTTCAGTGGTCAAAGTCCCTTTTTCAGGGGAGAAAGAGACATGCAGACCAGTATCAAGACTCGGGCATCTCTTTCCTGGTTGTCTCCCAGGAAAAGCACTTGGGAGGCCAATGTGGGAAGATGATGGAATGACAAGAAACCAATGGGAATGATAAGTAGGAGAGCTTCTGTCCCTCTTTATGCACCTAGGATGTTAGGTGGTGTGTGCATGCATATAAGTGTGTGAGGGGGAGAAATTTACTCGCTGAAGGGTGGAGCTTATTGCCCCTCTGGCTGCTGGAAATATTGGGAAGTATGTGCTGGAGCCAGAAGCGCCCCCATCGCTGGCGTCCATGCCTCACTTCCTCTGGTGCCCCCTGCTGAAGCTGGAGTAGCTATGAGTAGGGCTGAAGTTCTGTTTCGGTCCGAACGAAATCACAATGAATGATTGGTCTGATTGTTCATTCTAATTTCCAATCAGACCAGACAACCTTTTTTTAAAAAAGAGGCCATTTCCACATGCACAAATGGCACTGCCCTTATCCAAAATGGTGCCAGTGCCAGCATTGCCATTTTGGATAAGGGCAGTGCTATTTTGTGAATGCACAAATGGCCTTTTTAAAAGTAAAATATATTGCGACCAGAATCTTTTCCGATTAGAAATCTAGTCAAAATATTAAACAGCAGTTCCATTTTTGTGGAAATGTCCACAAAAATAAAACAGTTGTTTCAATCCAGCCCTTGCCAGGAGCTCCCCCACAGCCAATGTACCCGGCCCACTCCTTACAGTGCCCGCTCCTGTAGTGGCAAAATCAGCCCGTCGTCTCCACTGTGTACCTTATCACTTTGCTGCTGGTCTCTTTTGCAGAAATTTCATATTCGAGGAGGGGGTCTCTTGCTGAGATCAGCAGGGTCCCCCTGGACGGATCCTGGGTTTGGTACAGTCAGGAGCTGCATCTGAAATGGAGAAAGGAGGATCTGGTTACTATAGACACACACAGGATTTTAAAAATAATTTTTAATTAAATTATTAAATGAAACTTTTATTGTGTGTCTCAGTGGGAAGGGCTCTGATTGGCTGACCCTTGGTTTTGTTGCCTACCTTCCTTCCATTGTCCTTGCCCATGATAGGGTCCTACAGGACTCCTGGGTTCTCTGGGAAAGGATTGGGGGATATCGGGGTGGAACAGTGGGGCGGGAGCAAGAACTCCCGGTTTCTCTGGGAGGGGCTAGTGGGTTGGACCAGGAGTGAGAAACCATTCCTGCTCTCTGATTGGCTGAACATCTTTGCTTCCCCTCAGGCTTCTGGAAAATTCTGTGGCAGTTACTGCCGTGGCGCCACCTGGCACCCGGGGGGTTGGGTTAGGACCTTCCCTGTGCTCTGATTGGCTGAGGCTGCTTTACTCTTCCCACTCCCTCAGGTTTCTAGAAGGGTCTGTGGCAGTTACTGCCAAGGGTGGGGCAAGGGCTAGCCTTGCCCTCTGATTAGCTGCAGGGACCGTCACCCTTCAGATTTCTAGAAGGTTCTGTGGCAGTTAGGTCACAGATTCCCTTTGATTGCTAGCTTATATAGAGAGCAGCTCAGCTAGTCACAGTGCAGGAGTGACTGAGGGGGGCCAGTCACGGCAAGGCTGGAGGGGAGGGTCCGGGGCCGTACATTTGGGACTGGTGTTGAGGGCAGCACCCTGGGGCAGAGGGTGGGTATCATAGCAGTGGGAATGGGAGGGAGTGGGGAAGGGGTGGATGTTGTGGGAGGCAGGTTAGTGAAGGGGGATGAGTATGGGGTGGGGGGCAGGAGGAGAGGGTGGTTGGTATAATGAGAAGATGGGGACAGGGCAGAGGGTGGCTATTGCTTTGCAGCAGGGTAGAGGATGGAAGGTGGGTGATACCATGGGGGTGTCTGAGCAGTGAGGGGGATGGGAGGGACAGGAGAAGAGGGTGGGTATCATGTGGCAGGGACAGCTGAGAGGGAGGAGTATATGGGGAAGGAAGGCTGGGAATGGGTGAAAGCGTAGAGCAGACTTAGTGGGGCACAGGCATAAATCGGAAGGGGTGACAGCAAGCTTGGGCTCTCTGGGAGGAGAATGGGGGCTAGCTGGGTTTTAGCAAGGGTGGGGGGGTCTCACATTTCCTCTTTCCCTCAGGAATGCAGAATACCTCAGCTGCTGCCAGTGCAGGGGAGAAGGCAACCCCCAGGCAGCCCCGGGGTGACTACCTGACAGCGCCCTTCGACCCCCGGTTCCCCAATGCCAACCAGACCCGCAACTGTTTCCAGAACTACCTGGGTGAGAGTGAGATGGGTTGGTGCTGTGAGCCAGGACACCTAGGTGCTCAGGAAGGGGCAGGGGAGTATTCTCTAGTGAAGGAGTGAGGACTATTTACTTATTCATTTGAGTTTGTTATCCCACCCCATCCCAAGGGCTCAGTGGGGCACAGACTCTGGTGCCCTTCAAGCATGAAGGTTGGGAGCCTGGACTGATGGGTTCTCTGGGAGGAAGGTGGTGGATAGTGGGTTAGAGCCTAGGGAACTGGGAGCCTGGACTGATGGGTTCTCTGGGAAAGGAGTGGAGACTAGTGGGTTGGAACGGGAAATGACAGCCAGGACTCCTAGGTTTTCTAGCAGGGGTTTGGGGGCTAGTGGGTGACCAGTCAGTTCTGGCTGAGTGCCACCCGCAGATAGAGTAACCCCTTCTCTCTCCCCCAGACTATCACCGTTGCATAAAGGCACTAGAGGCCAAGGGCAAAGACACCAAGCTATGTGAATGGTACCACAAGGTCTACAAGTCCCTGTGCCCCATCTCCTGGGTGAGTGAGGGGCATGGACTGTAGGGGGGAGGGTATGGACCCCCACTGGGTGCTCTGTGCCTGCCTGTACCTCCTCAGGGTGTGGCTTGTGTTCGATGGGGGCATTGCCTGTGTGTCTTTATATATCTACTTTCTCTCTTTGCACAATGAGACTGGGTTGTGTACCTCTGGTTGTGTATGGTGTTACCAGCTTATTTGTGTAACTTTAATGTGGCTGTATGTGTGGAGGAGCTGTGTGCATAGGCGTTAAGCACATCTCCATGTGTGTGTGTGCACGTGTGTGTGCATGCACACACACATTTGTGAGGGAGCTGTGAGTTCACTTGTGTATTTTTTTTAAATCTAGGTAATCACTCTGCCTGTGAGGGATGGTATTTTTTGAGGAGACACTCATCCTTGGCGACTTCAATATTCATGTTGATGCACCCTCTCAACCTTGCATTGCTCACTTCCTCTCCTTAGCCTCCTCCTTAATCTCTGCCTCTGGACTAGCTCCCCCACCCACGCTGATGGTCACTCTCTTGATCTCGTGTTCTCTAGGAACTGTTCTGTCTCCGATCTCTCCTTCGAGCCCCATCCCATATCTGACCATTTTCTTGCCTCCTTCAACCTCTCCCACTGCTCCCTCCCTCTTCCCCATCTCCCCATCCATTCCGCAATCTGCATGAGAGCAGAAACCAAAAGGGAGAAACTGTTACCAGCCACTAGGAAGCCCATGAAGAGGCATTTTGGCCTTTATGTTGTATTATTTGACCATTTCAGCCAAGATAAATTAACTTATAGGACTACCATTTGGAGTGTCCTTCTGATGAAATTGTAGCTTTTAATTACACTGATGAAGGAACTTATCCGTAACGCATTTTGTGTGTTTTAAATTTTAATGCTACATTCTATCTGGATAGTTGGATTTTGTATTGTATTTTTTATGTAATTGTATACTTTATGTGACATTTTGTTTAGTCCATTTATCCCTTATTGTATAGCTTAGGAGTACATGGGATTGGATTTATATTGGGGATAGATGATTGTATGTATTAGTAGTTTATAGGTATTTGATATTGTCCTAAACAGCCTTTATTGGTCTCATTANCTCAACTAGTACTAAAACTAGGGGACACTCCATGAAACTCACAGGTGGCAGAGTAAAAACAGACAAAAGAAAGTACTTTTTCACTCAGCATACAATTAGGTTGTGGAATTTACTGCCAGAGGAGGTGGTCAAGGCCAGCAGTATAGTCGAGTCTAAAAGGTTTGGACAAGTTTCTGGAAGATAGTTCCATTAGCAGCTGTTAGCCAGATAGGATTGGGGAACAAAACCCTTTACTGTCGGGAGCCTGCGGATGACCCACAGGAAACGGATAGCATGGTGACCTGTTGGGTGCTTCTCCCAGGCCCTCATGACTGGCCACTGTCGGAGGCTGGATGCTGGGCTCAATGGGCCATTGGTCTGACCCAATGTGGCACTTCTTATGTTCTTATTAACTGAAAGGATGTAGGAAGAAATTTACTCTTGGTGGATAACTCTAACTGCCCTGAGCTGGGAGTTTCTTGCAGCTTCCAGTGAAGTATCTGGCTCTCTGTCACAGTAATTGTAGGATGAGTCACTGAATTTACTTCCTCTTGCATAAAAATTATTATTATTTAGGATTTATATCCTGCTCTTCTCCCAAGGGACTCAGAGCAGTTGCAAAACAGAAACAAAAAATGCATCATGTAGAAATATAAAAAGCTTAAAATTATAGATTTTAAAAACCCAATTAAAATTACAATCATTGACCCTTCCACCCTCTTAGAGGGGACAGCGCATAACCCTTAATCTCCACCCTCAACCCTTTTACACAGGGGTCAGGGTGTAATCCTTAAACCCGACCCCCTCCAAGAGGGGTCAGGACATAATCCTTAACCTCCCTGCCCCATTCCCTCTCAGTGGGGTCAGGGTGTAAACCTTAACACCCCCCAGCCCCATCCCTTTCTGAAGGGTTGGTGCATAACCCTCCCATCTTCCCACCAAAACCCAATGCCTCCCCATCAGAGGGTCCAGACTGACTCCATCTTGCCACACTTCCTACTTGCTCCTTAAAAACATGAATCTCCAGTGCAGCTGAAGTGAGAACTCTGGAGGAGGTTAGTGAGATCAATCGGAACCTCAGCTTTACTTGTGAAAATCCCATCATTTTACCTGCACTTTTTTTCTCCTAGGACTTTAACAGGCACCTGGATACTCTGACTGAACACTATGACATCCCTAAAGTCAGCTGGACTAAATGAGGGGATTCTGTTCTCGGAGCCAGTCTGTCTTCTACAAAAATGGACATGGGTAGAAATAAATCTGTGCTTGGATATTTTGTTGTTGCACCCCAACAGTCTTTGTTAAGCTTGATTTGCATTTTGTTCCTGAGAGCTAGTAGTTACATAGCCTCTTTTGAAATAAAGATTTTTTTTCTATATAATGTTTAAATTCAGAGATTAGACCATCTGAAGTCTGAAATTGATATTAAAGCCTAATTCTTGCATTCTAATTCTTGTCCCGCTTACCCAGTGCCTGGCTGCTATTGGGGACTGGATGTGGGTGAGCCACCTGAGGCTGAATCCAGACAAGACTGAGGTGATGATGTTTGGCTGGGCCTGTGGCCTGGGGGTGCAGATTGGAACTCCATAATTGATGGGGTCCTGCCTCCCCTCGCTATTCACGTGTTCCTGGATCCTCAGCTGCGCCTGGAAGGCCAGGTTGCGGCCATTGCTAGGAATGCCTTTCGCCAACTCC
>QEPC01012541.1:358346-375686 GCA_003113815.1 Sphenodon punctatus
GGGGGGGATGGGTCTGGATGTGATAGGGTACTGTGGGGTGGGTTAGCGAGACGGTCATGGTGAAGGGGGGGAAGCTGGGGGAGTGGATCTGTGACGGGGGGGGTGTTGTGGGCGGTAGGGCGGCCGTGGGTGCTGTGAGAGGGTGACGGGGTGCTGTGGTGGGGGTTTGTGGCACAGTCATGGTGAGGGGGTGCTACGTGGGGGTGTCTGGGACAGACGTAGCGAAGGGGCAGGGGGGGGGATGTGCAGCCCGGGCTCGCTTCCTCCCCCCCGCAACGGCCGGACACGCACCCCTCTCATCAAAGGCATAGACCTCGCCCGCCCGCGGACGCCTCTTCCCAAGCAGGGAGGGCGCGTGCACCACCGAGACACCTGCAGGCGGAGTTCCGGCCCCGCTCTCTATGGCGCCGGCGCGGCAATGTCCCGCCTCCTGGCCCACAGCTGCTGCCGCCTCCGCCAGATCGTTCCCGGAAGTCATATCTCAGGGCGGAAGTGACGTTTGGAGCTCGACCGGAAGAGGAAGCGCAGGTCTACCCGAGCAGCGAAGGGAACCAGCGGGGCTCGGGCGACATGTCCGCCAGCGCCGTTTACGTGCTGGACCTGAAGGGCAAGGTGCGCGGTTGGGTGGGGGCCTTTCCCTGGCGGCGACTGTGAGTCATTTTCTGCGGGTGGGGGACTTTGCTGCTCGCTCTGTCAGAGCCTACCTGGGTCTCGCCCCCCCCCCCGGCCGGTCTGCGCTCCGAGTCTCCCATCCTCCCGGTATTGACGTACCCGGAGACCATAGGCTGGGGGAAGAGCCCGGATCGGCCCGCTCCAGGGTTAGCGACTTGCTTCTGGGCTTGCGGAGTCTGTGCCCCGTCCTGCCCAGTCCCGTCGGGCCCGCACGGGGTCTTTCTCCGGCTGGGAACGGCTGCCCCATAAGTGACGAGCCCGTCATAGACTGAGCCCCGGGGAGGGCGGGCGAGTAACTTGGGAAAGGGCAGGAGATTGAACCAAAGCATCTGATGTCCGAGCTATCGTAGGCCCGGTGACCCCCATGGAGAACAAAACCTCTCGCTGTGCTGGGAGCGAACAACAGGGAATGGATCACCCCATTGGGACCTGCTGGGTGCTTCTCCCGAGAAGCAGAGATTGGCCACACTAGGAGACAGGACACTGGGCTGGATGGCTCATTGGTCTGACCCAGCTGACTGTTACCGCATAGCATCACTCCTGCGAGGAGAAGACACGGCGGGGGAAGGAGGTGGAGGCCGTCACAAATTCCAGCGCAAACGGGGTTTTGCCGCTACAATACTCGCAAATGACAGGGCTGGATTTTGAGTCGTCATTTACTTGTATTGTCCCGGCAAACCCCGTTCACACCGGAAATTGTGATGGTCTCCATCTCTTTCCCCTGCTGCATCTTCTTCTCGTGGGAGTGTCCCCGACACACCGCCGTAAGGTGTGAATGTGGTATGTGACACTGTCAGAGATAGGACATTGGGCTGAATGGACCATTGGTCTGGCACCGACTATATTCTTTTTACATAACTTAAAAATAAAAAGATGGAGTATGCCAGAATGGCCTGGACGGCGCTTGAAAAGGTGGCAAGGGAAAAGCACCCTACCACCTTTTGGCATTTGAACAATAAATCCAGGTCTCTGGCTAAGTTTTCCCCTGTCCCTGACATAGTCCCATCAAGGTGGGAAGAGCACTATAGTGAGGTTTTCAGTGTTATTCCAGCCCCGCTTTTGGCTCATCCTGTAGTTCCAGCTCTGAGTACTTTCCCAAGCTGGTTTTACTTGAGAAGGTTGCTCTCCTGATTCAAGATCTTAAAACAAATAAGGTGCCTGGAGATTTTATTCCGGCTGCACTCCTCAAGACTAATTTGGTCTGTTGGTGTGACATGCTGGCAACTCTGTTTTCAGTAATTAATGAAACTGGTTTAATCCCTAGTGGGTGGATCAAAAACATAATAGTTCCTATCTTTAAAAGAGGTGATGTTAGTATCCCTAGGAACTATCGACCGATTAGTCTGTTGGATATTATAGGGAAAGTTTATTCAAAATATTTGTTAGGCTGATTATTGATATGGGCTGAGAGCAATAAAATTATTGCTCGTGAGCAGGCGGTGAAAAGAAATAAAAGGGGTTCTTTGCCTTTCTGCACCCTGGTGAAGCAGACACTTCTCTAAAGGGCTTCAGCTGCCTTTCAGCACCCTGGTGAGGCAGATTTCCTTTTAAATTCTATCGGGACCAAGTGAAAATACTACTGTTTTGAGAGGCTGGGGAATTACTCCTCTGCTGTTTCTAATAATGACTCTTTGTTCAATCAAATAGATCTTTTATTTAGTGAGCAAGACAATTTGACATAGCAATTGTAACTGAAGCATTTGCACCTTTAACATATAATCCTTCACCTACGCCTAACTACTTAAAACACATAGAAAGCATGTATTCTTACGTGTCAGAGGTCTCCGGTCTGGTCTCGAGAGGAGAGCAGGAAGGGGGCCCAGAAAGCCTCGAGAGAGAGGAAGCCTAGCTGTGGAGCAAGTTGCAGAACTTCCTATGGAGAAGTTCCAAAGTGGGTGGATCACCGAGCTCGTCGGTTCCCCTGAGAGATGGCGATCGAGGACTGTGAAGGCAACTTCTCTGTCTAGGGACTGGCCTTTTATGCTGTTTCCCTTATGAGTTATCCAGAGCACGGGGCTAACAGTTCCACGTCAAGAAAGTTCCTCCCCTTTGCTATTCAGATGTGGGGGTTCTTTCTGCTCAGTCACTGTTTGGGGTTTGGCATGACCAAATTAGGTCCTGCCTGTTCTCCTTCCGGAAGAAAGACCTGGCCATAGGTCCCCCACACCCCTTCTCTGAGGTGTCTCTCTGTCTGTTCAAGCCATTTCCCCTTATTGCATTGCTTGGTTCTTAGCTACAACCTTGTTCTGGGAACGGACAGTTTTTACTAGTTCTGTTCTTACTGGGGCCTTTCCTTTTGTTGATGACAAGAATGTATCCCTGTCAGCATATTTCTCTCTCCTCCTGCCAGCCTGTTTCTTATAATATGCATTTTTAATAGTTCCTAAGCTAAAAATTACTATAAAGCATATAGCAAGCAAATAAAGCATATAGGAAACTCATAGCATCCTTTCAATAGTTACAGACATAAATGTAAATCCAGCATGCTTTGGTTACATTTCAGCAAAGAATAGGTTACAATATCATTTGATGTCTCTTCTGGCATGTTTGTGTCAAAAGAACCACTTTTGCTTTGGTTACATTGTAGCAAGGAAATTGGCATCTTTGTTGGGCCAAAAATGATTTCACAACAGCAGGCTTTAGAAAGGGTGCCTTCACTTTACACCATATTTATTTGTTAAATCAATTAATCTCTCAGTATGCTCGAGCTGGTAATTGATCTTCTATGTATTTATGTTTTGTCGATCTTTGATTCGGTAAACCAGGAACAATTATGGTTGAAATTTTCAGGTACAGATATTGACCCAAGGCTTTTGTTCTTGATTATTGCCCTGTACATGAATTCTTCCACACAGGTTAGGGTTAATAGCTATGGCCAACTGTCCCTTCCTATCCCCATTTCTCGAGGTGTGAGACAGGGGTGCCTTTTGGCACCTCTACTGATCACATGGGTAACAACATCATTAATATAAATGTTGAACGATCCCGCTCATTACCTGCCCAAACTAGGAGATAGTCGTCTTGTCGTTCTGCTCTATGCCGATGATTTTATTTTGTTATCCCAAGCCCCCTTCAGCATTTAATGCAGTGTTTTATGAATACTGTTGAACGGAATTGTTGGATATAAACTATAGTAAAATCAGAGTGTTGATGGTGGGACGCCGGCGGGCTTGGCATAGCTGGTTTATGAACAAGTACTCAATTGAGCAGGTGAAGAGCTTGAGGTACTTTGGAGTTTTGTTCTCCCAGTCTGCTGCTTGGTCCATCCACTGTGAGGCATCAATTCAGTTGGCAAATGCCACAGTTAATGGGATCTTAAGTTTCTATGCTAGCAATGGTGGCCGACTGTTTATCCCGGCCCTAAGATTATTTTGTACCAAGGTGTTCCCCCGGTTGCTCTGTGTGTCTCCAATTTGGGGCCCTTCCTTACTTAATAGTCTGGAAAAGGTCCAAAATAGATTTATTCATTGTGTTTTATTCGCCCCTAATAACACACCAATTGGAGTTTTGAGGCCCAAATCAGGGTTAGTCTCAGTAGCTTCCCTGATTTCAGGTGACAGCAATTAAATTCTGGCTTCAGGTCCATTTATCAGCCTTGGGTTCTTTGACTTTTATGGCTTCCAATCTTAAGTGTAAGATACTGGGATACTGGCGTGTCAGACTTTATTTCCCGTTTGGGGTTTTCTAGGGGGAACTCTGCTGTCTCTCCTGATGAGCTTTGGCTCTTGTCAAATGGCAAGTTAAGGACCAGGAGGGACAGCATCTGTCTGCTGCAGTCCTCAAAAAATCTCCTCACTGTACAAACTATTTCAGGTGACGCTCCAGGGGGCAGAATATTTAAGCTCATCTTTATGTTTATCCAAGGAGGGCTTTTACTTTCGCCAGTTTTAATCTTCCCTCAGGTTTCCGAGGGCAGGATTAAAGGGATACCTTATGATCTAAGTATCTGTAAGTCTTGTAGCCTAAATGAGATTGAATCCCTCTCACATATAATATTTAGTTGTCATTTGTGTACAGACTTTCACATTTTGTATCTAGTTCCCGATATGTCAAACACTAATATGCTCAACCAGATGGAACTTTTGTCCTATTTGCTGTCTGGTCAAAATTGGGACATTACTGTCTGTATGGCTAAATTTCTGGCAGCTGCAGTCAAGGCCAGGCTTGCCACTGTGAATAATTGTGACCCTTACATTTTATGTTTGCTTTGGGACTTTGCAGGGATATTTTATAATGGCATCCTTTTTTGTAATAATGTTCTTTCTGTTCCTTATTATATTGTATTGTGACAACCACTGACTTTGCAATTAAATAAACTACTACTACTTTACATAACACTCCCAACAGTGACTTCAGCCTTTATGTGAAACAAAAAAATCTTATTTTTTCCCCGTATGTATGTTTGTTTATGTATAAACTTTTGTTTCTAGGTTCTCATCTGCCGGAATTACCGCGGAGATGTGGATATGTCCGAGGTGGAGCATTTCATGCCTATACTTATGGAAAAGGAAGAAGAAGGAACCCTTTCTCCCATTCTAGCTCATGGTGGAGTTCGTTTTATGTGGATTAAACACAATAACCTATACCGTATCCTTCAAAGAGTTATCTTGCTAATATGCTGGAGTGATGCTGTGTAAATATGCTGGGCAGTGCTAAGTAACAGAAACCCAGTTGGGAGAGGAAGATACACAAGGCAGAGCCCTGTTCAGGCCACAAGTTGGGACTAACCCCATTGTAGCGTGGCCCCGATTTGTCCAGCTGGCCCTGTTGCCTCCAGCAGCTGCACAGACTGATCCCAGAACGGTGGGCTGGGACTGCGACTGCCCCAGCCTGAGCCCACTGAGGCTTGTCAGGTTGAAGTGAAGGGCTCTAATCGGAGGGGTTTATTGGTGCATAAACACAATATAAAAGCCCTTGTAGTTCCCATGCCATATTCCCACCCCATTGTAGCAAAAAGATAGTGTAATGCACTTCTGTACTCTTCTTGATGGATAACTAACAGATTGATGGAAATGACACTAAACCAAACCCCATGAATTTGCTTTGCTCTACCTGGAGCATTAAAAGGCTTCATAACAGGAATGATGTCACTTCCTGAAAATGTCAGCTAACTAGTAGTTTGCTTAAGGTATCAGAAAAACACCTTTATGCGTTTTAAAGTAGCAGCCAAGTTCCTGAATGTGCTTTTCCAGTTGTTGCAACATCTAAGAAGAATGCATGTGTGTCCTTGGTGTTTTCATTTCTCTACAAGGTGGTCCAGGTGAGCATGAAATTCCTACGGTAACTTTTGGTCTTTTATTTTGCACTCAAGTAATGGAGTCCACAGATGCCAAATCAGCTTTTGTAAGGTGGTGCGTGGTCATGTAAAATCATCTCTGCCATTTCTGAAGCTTTCATGCCACACGTGTGGTTAGGACACCCCTTGCGTAAGGGGCAGCAGTTAACGGGAAGTTTGGAGTGAAGGGCGCCAAAGGGGTTTGATTTGAGATGTTGGCAGAAGCCTGTGTGGTGTTTGGGTGGGAGGGGGAAAGAAAGCAGTTTTTCCCATTGAGGAAGTTCTCAGGCTCATGAGTCCCCTCTGGGGTAAACAGCCGGTATAGTGACACATCACAGCTTTGATAGCTAGTCCTTTCCCACCCATGGGGGTGAGGGGTGGAGACATCACATGCATTGTATGGGGCCACAACACTGATATGCCGAATAAAATAATTGCTGTGTTCTGCAGACGACTTATCATTTCGATAACGCTTTCGGTGTTCAGAGTGCTTTACAGTCCTTATCTAGTTCATCTGCACAATCGCCCTGTGAGGTAGGTCATCATTCTTCCCATTTCACAGATGGGGAGGCTGAGAGTGAGTGAGTTCATGACTAAGATGATATCTGAACCCTGCTCTCCTAAGGGGCCTCACGGTCTGGGCTCCACATATCTGAGAGACCGCCTGTCCTTCCATGCCCCTGTGATAGACCAAGAATGCCTCCCTGTAGGTACCCATCAGTCTTGTTCGTACAGCGAGGGCTTGTAGGGAGGCATTCTCAGTTGCTGTCCCGATGCTGTGGAACTCCCTTCCCCTGAGGTTTGTTTGAGTCCAAGCCTGAGCATCTTCCGGAGGAAGTGCCAGACCTTTCTCTTTGTAAAGACATATGGCGGGCAGGGTTGGGGTAGGGGTGTGAGGGAGGTTGGATTGGAATACGGGGAGGTGGCATTGGGTGTTTTCTGAGGGGCTGTGGGATAATTGGGGTTTTGTGTGTGTTGATTTTCTAGATTTTTATGTTTTATACATGTTGTTAGCCACCCTGAGCCTTTGGGGAAGGGCAGGATACAAATTTAAATTAAATAAATAAGTCAACATTCAACCATTTATTCACATCTATGCTGGCTGTATGTGGGGTGCCCCAAGTAGTCCCTTTCTTTTATATACCAAAAGGTATTAGGGGAAGGTGTTGGCCCCTGCTGGGCTGGGTAACACGTTATAGCCAAAAGTTAAAGGAAGGATGATAAAATCTGAGGTTAGTGTCGTTGACTCTAGATTTCCATTGTGTTACTTGAGCCAAGAACTATTGACCGCTACGGTATGTTCCCAAACACGTATGTTTGGACTGTCTGCACAAGTAATGAAATGGACTGTGGCTCCTAGTTAGTGTGTAGAATGAAACTGTTGAAAGACAAAAATCTTTCCTCTCTGGTCCCCTGAATTATCTCAGTTTGTTTGCATCCCAGCAACCTTTCAATCGTTTCCTGTATTTCCAAGAATGGAAATAACATGGATTGAGCTGCTCCTTGTTAGACCAGCTTATTATATGAGCAGTCATTCTGTGTGTGAAAGCTGCAGAAGTCAGACATCCAAGATCTCAGTGGTGGCTTCTAACCTTCACGTTCCAGGTATTTTCTGAATATTTCAAGGAGTTGGAAGAGGAGAGCATTCGGGATAATTTTGTTATTATTTACGAGCTGCTAGATGAACTGATGGATTTTGGTTATCCCCAAACCACTGATAGTAAAATTTTACAAGAGTAAGTATTGGTGTACGTATTTGCACTTGCATAATAAAGTCAGTAGGAATTCAAATGTAAACTTCCCCAAGCTAGCAACAACTTTCTCTCATTACCAAAACACTGCGAGGTTAAATTGTGTTGCTTGCATTTTTATTTTTATTTTTAACTGAAGGTGGTAAAACACTTGTACTTGCTGAAAACGTATTAACCTTTTTGGTGACAGAGTAATACAGCTACCAGTCAGATATGTAACCAGCTGCCTGCCCAAAGGAAAAAGTAGTTTCACATTGCTGCATGCAGTTTCAACGTAGTCTGACTGCTGGCATGATATCGGAGATGCTAAACAAATTGCCTGGTTTGAAAGTTCTCCTATTTGTAACCTGTTTTGTCTGGTGGCGAAGGTACATCACCCAAGAAGGACACAAGCTGGAAACAGGAGCTCCTCGCCCGCCTGCAACTGTTACTAATGCTGTATCATGGAGGTCAGAAGGGATCAAGTACAGAAAAAACGAGGTGTTTCTGGACGTTATCGAATCTGTCAACCTCTTGGTGGGTTTATGAAACTTGCATTTTACCTGTCGTTTTCATGTGTTCTTTTAAATGAGAATATTTAGTGAAAATATTGGGAAAGAGTTTACAATCTGTGAACCTGCGGTAAAAGTAGGAGGAGTCTGGTGTGTAATGGGCTTGTTCCCATGATGGCATCTCCCTCTCGTAGTAACCACATTTCAGCGTAAGCCCCAAGTTCAGGGCAGGCTCTGGGACTTATACTGATCCACAAGAGGTCAATATAGCTGCTGTATGTAAGTTCCCCCATGTAGCCTGGGTAAAAGACAGTAACTGTGCAGTAGGCTCCTTGTTTGTGTAGCAGGCTCTCACCATCTGTTGTTGTATTAGATTTGGAACAGCTTTTTTGAGTTTCAAAGGCTGAATAAAACCAATTTCATAACATTCATGTGTGTGTGTGTGTAAGAGAGAGCTTTTTAATAGGCTGTTGTAAATAGGCTTTTTAATAGTACAGTTGTCTGCTAACGTGCAGGCAAAGCATTCCTGCCTAATCCTTTTTCTTGAAACAAAACAAAGTCTTATCAACTCTTGTAGCTTGAGAGAAAATCCAAGAAAGCTTTTTTACGTTGGATTGTTATAGGGAAATGTCCCTGTGACTTGGCGATATTCCTCAGTCAAAACACTAGTCCTGGGCAAAGGGCAGGATAGCATGGGCTCCTGTTCTTCTGGGGGCATCCCAAGTATTAGCTGGGTGTCCCTGCTGGTGCGGGGTGGGGGGAAGCAGCCCAGTCCTAGTTGCCTCCAGCTGGGAGGACTGTTCAGTAGAGGCTGAGCTAAGAGCATAGGAGAGAGACCACAAGGGAGGAAAAGAACCATTTTCTTCCCCACGGCTGTCACCGCTGCCCTCGCTAACAGTCTGTGCCTAGCTTTGTGTTAGGGAGTGGGGATGCTTTAGGGAGTGAGGGGTGCAGCTTCCAGTAAAGTGAGCGAGTGCCACCTGACTGCACTTGTCCCTTGGGTGATTTCTGTTACTCGTTACGTGTGTATGGAACATGGTTTTAGTTACATTTGCTATAAGGACCATTCTGATTTCTTGTAGTTTTACATGTTTGATGTAATGTTTTATTAGGATTTTTTAAATAGATGGTCTAGTTAATAAGTAGAGAGAGCTAGTTTACATAGCTTAATGTTTTTCATGCAAACTTAGTGAAGTATTCCTTTGAAATGCTGCAACGTACAAGTATTTTTTTATATAAAGTAAAATGTAGTTTTTGGGATCATAAGTTTTTTGTGTAATTAAGTGCTGAGAAACAGAAGCTTAAACAGTTGCTAACATTCTGGTTAGCTGCCCCGACTGATAAATGTCACTTCTCCTTTCTCTGCTCTGCAGGTTAGTGCCAATGGAAACGTATTGCGCATCGAGATAGTGGGATCCATTAAAATGAGGGTCTTTCTCTCAGGAATGCCAGAACTTCGCCTCGGGTTAAATGATAAGGTTCTCTTTGATAATACAGGACGTGAGTATGTATACAACATCCTCATAAACATACATATTTTCAGGATTTGGTGGATAAAAGCACAGGTCAAGGCCCAAGAGTTATGTATTTAGTGATAGGTCAGATTCTGCCAACGCTAAAACTTATTTCATTTAGAAAAGTCTCCTGTTTCTAGCCTTCCTAGTTTGACCAAATTGATGATGATGATGATCCTTGCAGAGGCTCCTGCCCTCATCCAGGTCTGGTATGTTGCTAGGACAGAGTAGAATGTTAGAATATCGTATTTACATTGCTCAGTTTATTGCACTTTCCATTTTCCCCTTTGTAGAGAGAATTAATTCTGCAATCATAAAGCTGCTGCTATAGCAAGTTGGAGTAATGTAGGGAGGAGAAGTATATTTCTCTGATTATTGCAACAGGTCCTGGGCATGAGACTGTTGCTACACTATGCAAATGAGGCTCTTCTTTTCCTGACAGGCGGAAAGAGCAAGTCTGTGGAGCTGGAAGACGTGAAGTTTCACCAGTGTGTTCGTCTCTCTCGCTTTGAAAATGACAGGACAATTTCTTTCATCCCACCTGATGGAGAGTTTGAGCTCATGTCATATCGTCTAAACACACATGTGAGGATATAGTTTGATCTAGACCTTTTCTCTCCTATGGGCTGCTTTGAAAGCTAGTCCAAGCCAGATTAGAGTTAAGGAACAGGGGAGTTTTAAGGGTTGTGCTCAGGAGGGGGAAAAGAAGATGATCCAGACTGTGGATCCATCCCCTGTCCTTGTGTGCATGCCCTCCTCTCCACTCCCTTCCCCTTAGCTCTGTTTTCCAGTGCTTGGGAGGAGGAATCCAAGAGTCAGATCTAGGAACTGGAAAGGGGCCAAATAAAAACCAGCCACATGCCAGTTTTGGCCCCCACCCCCAGGCAGATTTCCCCCTGATCCTGACTCTTGCAAATGGGCCTGTAAGGCCTTTCCATTTTCACTGGAGGAAAGAAAAGCATTTCTTTGTTCAGGCAGCTGCGAATGGTGAAATGCCCCATTTGGCAGGGTGCATTTGGAGCTAAAACTGAGCTTTCTGTGTAGCCATTTCAGAAACAAAGTTCCTTTTATACCCGAGAGTGTGGTTTCCGTATTGGTCCCAAGTGACACAGAGAGTGGTTTGAATGATCTTCTATTGGACCAGCTGTTGTTGATGGAAATAAGCCAGCTTTTGGGGCACACGGGGCCCTTCCTCAGGCATGTAGCATAGCCAGTAGAAATATATAAACTGAGCAAATGTGTCGAGCAGGTATGGCCCCGGTTCTCCCGCGGGTCTGCGATTTGCAGAATCTCCTGCCCCACTTACCCCAGCACAGAATTTCTAGCCTGTGCTGGGGAGACGCGGGGCAGGAGATTCCATGGGGGGAGGGGGATGAACAAACCTTTGGGGCTTCCCCTCCCCAGCCTCCGCCGGCTGCAAGGGCCTGCCTCCCAGTTTAGAAATTAAAATTAACTTAGCAGTGACGGCCTCAGTGCGCTCATCCCAACCCGGCTCCAGGGCCTCTCCGAGCAGTGCAGCCAGATGATGTCATCCGGCTGCGTCATCCTGAGGGGCCCCGTTGGGAAGGGCCAGGAAGAGACGCTGGAGCCGGGTGGGGACGAGCGCACTGAGGGGAGTGGCGGCCATCGCTGCTAAGTTAATTTTAATTTCTAAACTGGGAGGCAGCCCCTGGCAGCCGGCGGAGGCTGGGGAGGGGAAGCCCCTACCCTTCACAGCCTGGGGGAAGGATTTACCAGTGCGTGGGGAGGAGGCAAGTTCTGGCTGCCCCCCCGGCCTGGTAAATCAGTGCGGCGAAGAGCAGAATCGGGCCCTGACTCCCGTGGATTTTTTTTTCCAATTCCACGGGAGAATCGGGGCCCTGGGTATATATGAGGGGGTATGAAATGGCAGACGGGGGAGGGGGCGGAGTGGTTAGTACAGGGTAGCAGGTAGAAGAGGGGGTAAAGAGAAAGGGATGTTCCAGACATTTAAAACAGCTGTAAAACTATATATTGGTGTAGGAGACAGACACACTAGGCAGTGGAAAACACACAGAGAAGGGAAACATATGGGTAGGGGGTATCGTGAGAAACAGCTTATCAGGTGAAGGGAATACACATATCAAAGGAAATGGGCTCAAAGTAGCACAGAAGTTATTATTTATTTATTTATTTATTTATTTATATAGCCCCAGCAGTGTACCTGGCACTATACACCTGTTCACTGGCACCTGGTTGAGTATTCAGCTGATAGTCCGTTACAGAAAGGGAGACGAATGTATTAGAATGCTATCTAGGAATATGGTACAGAGGGCAACCGAAATTTAAAGTGCAATAGACAGTAAGGTGTAACTGGTGTTTGTAGTGGCAAGTCTATTATTTTTGGTGTCAAAGTTATGAATTTTAGTTCCCAGGCCCGTCTTCTGAGGTGGGGGGTGTAGACTCCCTTTGTGGGCGAGGACTCGGAGGTCTGACATGGAGTGTGGATGTGCTGGGAGAAGTGATTGAACCCACACAACATCCTCAGAAGACGGGCCTGGGAATTAAAATTCATAACTTTGACACCAAAACCAATGGACTTAACAAGGACCTCTTTCCCCAGCCACTACAAATACCTATTATACCTTGGTCTACTGCATTTTAAATTTCTGTTATCCTCTGTACCAAGTTCCTAGGTATCATTCTAACTACTTTGTCTCCCTCTCTGTAACTGACTGTCAGCTGAATACTCAGCCTCTGTTACTGTGAACCCAGTTCCTTTGATATGCGTATTCCCATCACCTGATACGCTGTTCCCTTCACCTGACCCCCCAACCCATATGTTTGCCCTCTGTGCGCTTACCGCTACCTAGTGTGTCTTTGTCTCCTATACTGATATATAATTTTATATATATTGGTATACGAGCTGTTTTTAAATGTCTGGCACATCTCCCTCTACCCCCCCCTTCCACCTGCTACCCTGTCCTATCCACTCCCAGGCCCCTTATATAGACCTGCCTTACATTTGCTCAGTTTATATTTTTTACTGGCTACGCAACATGCCTTAGGAAAGGCCCTGTGTGACCTGAAAGCTTGTACATTTCCACCAACAAGAGCTGGTCTAATAAAAGATATTGCTCAAACCACTTGTCTCTTTTATACCTGACAAACTAAATGGTATTTGCCCAAGATGCCGTTACCCTCCGGTTCCTGCTCTTGCACCAATGTACAGGAGCTTGATGGAATTAGTTCGCTCTGGGATGCCACCCATTCAGTGGGGCTAGTAGTGGGAATTGCTACAGTCCCAAGCATTGTTCAGATCAGTTCTGTCGGCTATGGCCTTCTCTTGTAAATCTTTCCTCTGTATTTTCCTGTCGAGAATGAAATAGAAGGAACTAATGCTGTCACTTCTGGTCTCCAACAGGTAAAGCCACTAATCTGGATCGAGTCTGTAATTGAGAAACATTCCCATAGTCGCATAGAGTACATGATCAAGGTCAGTGATCTCGATTCTAGTCCCCTTTGTACAAAGCAAATCTCACACGCTCTCCTAAAGCCAGCACGCCTCTGCTGGAAGCTCTGTTCTTCCCACATGTAAGGTGCCTGTTTACATCCTATTCTAAATGTGCTGAGCTGGTGGCAGGAGCAGCACTGAATTTCTTAACTTAAAAACTACACAACTTTATTTTGAGTTATAGTCAGTATGAAATCACTGTGCAGATGTAAAATCTTATAGTAGCATGTTTATGTTTATATATAAGATTATTTCATGTTTCTTCATGCTTGGTAAGGTTCCTCATGAGAGACTCTTGAGGAAACTAAGGAGTCATGGGATAGGAGGCAGTGTCCTGTCATGAATCGGGAACTGGCTAAAGGATAGGAAACAAAGAGTAGGACTAAATGGTCAGTTTTCACAATGGAGTTAAGTAAATAGTGGGATGTTCCAGGGATCTGTACTGAGACCAGTGTTGTTGAATGTATTCATTAATGACCTGGAAAGGGGAGTAATGAGTGAGGTGATCAGATTTGCAGCTGACACACAGTTATTCAAGGTAGTTAAGGACCAGAGCAGGCTGTGAGGAATTGCAGGAGGATCTTGCAAGACTCAGCTGCGCAAATAAAGGGCAATGGGCAAATGACATTCAATGTTGACAAGTGAAAAGTTATGCCCATAGGGAAAAAGAATCCAAACTACACCTACATGATGCTGGGTTCTAAATTAGGGGTTACCACTCAAGAAAAGGGTCTTTGAGTCATTGTGGACAATACATTGAAATCCTCAGCTTAGTGTACGGTGGCGGCCAAAAAGGCCAAAAAAAAAGGTTACAAATTATTTGTAAACGGATAGAGAATAAAATGGAAAGTATCCTAATGCCACTATATAAATCCATGGTGCGACTACACCTTGAGCATAGTGTGAGTTCTGGTCGCCCCATCTCAAAAACGATCTAGTAGAAATAGAAAAGGTGCAGAGAAGAGCGACAGAGCTGATCAAGGGTATGGAACAGAGACTTGATAGGTTGGGGTTCTTCAGCTTGATGAAGGGATGACAGAGGAGATAGGATAGAAGTTTCTAAACTCTTGAGTAGTGTGGAACAAGTTACTAGGGAACAGTCATTTACCCTCTCTAACCATACTAGAACTAGGGGACACGCCATGAAACTAACTGGCAGCAGATTTGAAACAAATAACACAGACCATTAACTTGTGGAATTTACTGCCAGAGGAGGTGGGTCAAGGTCAGCAGTATAAGCCAAATTTCAACACGCACTGGATACGTTCTTGGAGGCTAGATCCATTAACGGCTATTAGCCAAGCACTGTCGGGAGCTGGGAGTGAACAGCAGGGAATGGATCGCTCTGCTGTGACTTGTTGGGGACTTATTCTAGGGCGCCTCCTGGGCAGCCCTATTTGTGAGTCTGGGGGGATTAGATTTCCACCTCAGCCAGCAGGAGGCAGACCAAATATTATTTTGGAGCATGCTCGTTGGGGATCTGCTCCCTGCATCTCAAGTGTGATGTCTGCCTCAGTGGCAAGCAGGAGCAGATCACTCTTCTTCTCAGGTACAGTAGCCTAACCAGCCCAGAATAAACTCATCGGAGTAATCAGGCTAGGTCCCCGTCGTCCAGGTTGCCCTCCCCCGCCTCAGGCAGCTTTCCACAATTCCCCCTCACCATCTCTTCCAATGGAGGAGGTGCAGAGGAGTTCCCCCAAAGGCCTTCCTCTTGCAATTCCTGCTCTGAACATTTATTATTTCGCTATTTTTCTACCCCGCACCCTCCTGCTCACAGAGCCTTTCCTTGGAGAGGGGCACAGCAGGACAGGGGGTGCAGTCCTCGCAGAGCGCAGGACAGAATGTACCAGGCCTAGATTCCAAATCAGGGCCCAGCTGCTTGCTCACCCACCTGTATTTGTTTTTGCGCCAAATGGTGTGAACCAGAAAAGAAGCCAAAACTAGGAGACCGCAGCCCGAGGATAGTGTGACTCCTGCCGATACTTCAGAGAAGCCCCCTCCCCAGGGAGATCGCAGGGCAGATGGGGGGTGTTAAATAAAATATTGGAGCCATTAAATAAGCTCCACAGATAGTGGAACAGCAATGCTAAGCCCTGCAAGAGAAAGCATTCCTCCTCCCCCCCCCGGTAACCTCGGACGGGAAAGGACCCACTTTTTAAGGGACATTCCAACGCAGCGGGCAAGGCCGAGCCCAACAAAGACAGCAGGAATCCCTCGGGAGTTCATGGGGAGGGGGATCATCAGAGAGATTAGGGCACCTTTCATCACACTCCGATGCCCAACTACCCCGTAACCTCCCAAAGGGGAAAAAAACATAAAGACCAAGCTCCCCGCTTGCGAAGAGTCCAACATGGGGGAGGATTCAGGGGAACAAAATGATGATCAAGATTCCCGTGATTAATGGGTCAGACGCCCCCCCGTTCTTGGGGGAGGGGCAATTACCTGAATCCCCATATGACATAGTTCAAGATCACAACAGGGAATTTCCCATCAGGTTTAAGGAAAAACTATTTAGCGAGCTACAGAAAGCCCTGGCGCTAAAGGAAAGGAAACCAGAGAGAGAATCCTCAGGGGGGGATTGTTCTAGGGAATATCTCCTGAGACCCAGAGGCCGGGGATAAAGGCATACTGGACAAAGCCTATGAAAAGCTCGTTAGAGCAGAATGGCAGCAGTCAGGAAAATACTGACTGGATGGACCAAGCTTAACAAAATACAGCAATCTAAGTCCAAAGAGAGTCTTTAACACCCCCGGCTTGGATGCTGCTGCTGCATCCCTAGCCGTGCAGGCAGTCTGTCTTCCCCTCTGAGGGAGGCTGCTTCCCCACAGACAAAGGCATAGAAACTAGCCTTTGATGGGGGTTTGAAGCGTCCATAGCCATGCTCCAGATGGCCGCACTATCTATTTATATCAGGGCCTTATGCAGTGGTTTAAGTAGGGCAGAGAGCCCAAGATATCAGTAAAAAAGACCAAAATGCTGGCTACAGAATCCAGTTGGACATGGCCCTACAAGCAGATTTATCTACTGACACCATCTGCTAGGCTTCTAGAGCAATAGCAGTGAACGTGGCTCCCCGCGGACGTCTGTGGCTCCGATCCTGGACCAAAAAACCTATTAATTTTGGGACTTTTCCAGGGGTCCAAGTTACTTGGGGTGTGTCTGGATAAAGTCCTAGCAGATGCTTCAGAAAAAAGACACTCCAGATTTTTAACATGCCCAGGAGAATTTTCATCCCTTTTAAAGAGGTTACTCAGGATCAAATTCCAAAAGATCCTTCTACCCCTCCCAGGGTAGGGATATTAAAGGTAAACCTCCATGGGGCAGACAATGTGAGCAACAGGGTGGGGGGTCAATGCTGACCCAGACTGGGGCAGGAGGTCCCAAGTAGCAAGTATTTTGTATATGACTGACTGTGTGTCCAGAGGGGACGCAGAACATAGGGTGTCACTTACAACTTTATGAGAGGTACCTCGGTTTCCTGTGTACTGGAAACCCTTACAAGAGGCTACTCAATAGAATTTCGCTGCTGTCCACCAGAATTCTTTCTGGCCTTCCGCAGGTCCAGAAATCTGAGCAAGCACAAGGCCATGGTCATCAAAATCCCCCGTATGCTTCGGATAGGGGCAATATTTTATTATTATTATTATTATTATTTATTATAAGCATTTATATAGCGCCAGCAATGTACCTGGCACTTCACAGAAAACAAGATAGACACAGTCCCTGCCCGAGAGCTTACAATCTAAAGACGGGGACAGGAGACAGGGAAGGGGGAACAGAGGGAGAGACCAGGGATGCAACATTCACAAAGATGCGAGAGCTCAGGTACATGTTCTTGGCTTGGTTACAGTAAATTGGGAGTTTACAGATAACAGGTGGGGGATAATCCTGGGTGGGGATGATTAGCAGGAGTTAGGAAGGGTGGAGCGGAAGAGGTGGGTTTTGAGGAGGGACTTGAAGGTGTGGAGGGTGGGGGCAAGGCAGACAAGGGCAGGGAGGGAGTTCCAGGCGTGTGGGGCAGCGAGGGAGAAGGGACGAAGGCGGTTGGGGGAGCAGGGGAGGCGTGGGAGGGAGGGGATAGAAAAGGAGCGGAGTGCTCGAACAGGGGTTCGGTGGGAGATCAGGGCAGAGAGGTGGGGGGAGCGAGGTTGTGAAGGGCTTTGTA
>QEPC01012541.1:376310-395398 GCA_003113815.1 Sphenodon punctatus
GGGTGTAGATAGAGAAGAGGAGAGGGCCAAGGACAGAGCCTTGGGGAACCACGACCGAGAGGGCTAGGGAGGAGGAGGGGGAGGAGTTAGGAAGAGATACATTGAAGGAGCGGTCAGAAAGGTAGGAGAACCAGTCGAGGACAGGGTCCCGGAATCCAAGGGAGTGAAGCGATTCAAGCGGGAGCAAGTGGTCAACAGTGTCGAAGGCAGCAGAGAGATCAAGGAGGACAAAAATAGAGTAAAGACGGTTGGATTTAGCCACAAGAAGATCGTTGGTTATCTTAGCAAGAGCGGTTTCAGTGGAGTGAAGGGGGTGGAAGCCAAATTGGAGGGGGTCAAGGGAGGAGTTGGCAGAGAGGAGGTCAAGGCAACGGGAGTAGACAACCTGTTCAAGGAGCTTGGAAGCAAAAGGGAGGAGTGAGACAGGACAGTAATTAGAGGGTTCAGAGGGATCCAGAGTGGACTTCTTGAGGATGGGGGAGACAGTGGCGTATTTAAAGGCAGAGAGGAAGGAGCCGGTAGAGAGGGAGAGGTGGATGATGTGCAGGAGGGGAGGGGCGACGGTAGAAACAATGGAGGTCAGGAGGCGGGAAGGAATGGGGTCCAGGGGGGCAAGTGGAGGAGGAGACCAGCGAGGAGATTTCCTCAAGGGAGGCGGGAGGAAAGGAGGACAGGAGAGAGGTTAGGGGGGCGGGGGGAGCAGGAGTAGGGGGAGAGGACTTGGAAGCGATTTCCTGGCAGATCTTGTCAATCTTAGAGGTGAAAGAAAGAAAGAAAGAGCACGATCTTGAGCAGAGGGAGGAGGAGGACATGGGTGTTTGAGAAGGAAGTCAAACGTGGAAATGAGGCGGCGAGGGTCCCGGGAGCAGGACTCAATGTGGGAGACATAGTACTACTGTCTAGGGAGGGAGAATTTGAGGTGGAGGAAGTCGGCGCGGTAGTGGGATTTGCACCAGAGGTATTCAGCAGCCCGGGTGCAGGAGCGGAGATGGCGAATGGTGGGGGTGAGCCAAGGGCGAGGGCTACAGGAGCGAGCTGGGCGGGACGAGAGGGGGGCAAGGGAGTTGAGGGTGGAGGTGAGAGAGGAGTTGAAGGTGGAGATGGCAGAATCGGGGGAGGAGAGGACTGAGGGGAGAAGAGGAGGCACACTGGCCTGCAGATCACAGAAGGGATGGGGAGATGGGGAAGAGGAGGGGGAGCAATGGGAGAGGTTGAAGGAGGCAAGGAAATGGTCAGATATGGGATGGGGCTCGAAGGAGAGATCGGACACAGACCAGTTCCTAGAGAACATGAGATCAAGAGAGTGACCATCAGTGTGGGTGGGGGAGCTAGTCCAGAGGTGGAGATTAAAGGAGGAGGCTAAGGAGAGAAAGTGAGCGATGCAAGGCTGAGAGGGTGCATCAGCATGAATATTGAAATCACCAAGGATGAGCGTGGGGATATCATCAGAGAGGAATAAGGTGAGCCAGGACTGGAACTCAGGGAGAAAGGAGGAGAGGGAGCCAGGAGGGCAGTAGATAACAGCAACACGGAGGTGGAGTGGGGAGTAGAGACGTACGGAGTGAGCCTCAAAGGAGGGGAGGCAGAGGGAGGGGGAGGGGTTGGAACTGGCAGGAAGAGGCGAGGAGGAGGCCTATGCCACCACTTCGGCCTGGGACTGGTGGGAGAAGGAGATACCTCCGAAGGAGAGGGTGGCAGGGGTGACAGAGTCAGTGGGGGAGATCCAAGTTTCAGTAAGGGCGAGAAGGTGAAGGGAGCGAGAGAAGAAAAGATCATGGATATAGGGGGCTTTATTAGCAGGGGAGCGACAGTTCCAGAGGAAACAGTAGAATGGAAGTTGATCAGGGGGGAGGCAGGGAATTGGGGATAAGATTAGGGGAAGGGGGGCGATGGGATTGGCGGGAGATGGGCAGAGGGGCAGTGGGAAGGAGGTGGTGGGGAGGAGGAGAAGGTGGGGGGATGTTGGAGAGAGATGACAGGCTTAGTGGGAGGCAGGAGGAGAGGGGAAAGAAGTAGAAGCTTAGTGGGAGGCAGGAGGAGAGGGGAGAGAAGTAGAGGGAGGAGCAGGGGAGAGGGAAGGGGGAGCGGGAGTGAGAGATAAGGACAGGCATCTTGGTGGTTTAGTTACAGAGGTGGGCAGGTGGTGCGGTTGTGGATGGATCTTGCAGGAGTGTGAAATATTACCTTTTGGTTTGCTGGTCAACGGCGCTGGGGGAGGCAGAGAGGCCAACCCCAGGAAGGTCACGGCATCCTCAGGCGATGGCAGCTGGGAGAGTATGCAGATGGAACTGCAACCTCACCAGACCCAATAGAGCTTGTACCCTTTGGGGAGCAGGGACGGGGCCTCTATTTCATTTTATTTTTGGTACCCAAAAAGTCCAGAGAATCGATAACGGTTTTAGTCTTAAACTAAGTTGTTTTGTAAGGGTAAAAAGAAAATTCCATATGCAAACCCTGCAGTCAGTTCGTCTCTCTGAGGGATTGGATGATGTCACTAGACCTAAAGGAAGCATATCTACACATCCCTATCTGACCAAAACATCAGCAATGGCTCAGGTTCTGATACGAAAATCAACACAGGCAATACAGAGCCTTTCCCTTTGGTCTAGCATTGTTCTGATCCTGTTAATAGAAAATCTTAGGATGGAGGGAGTGTGTATCTCAATGACCTATTAGTCAGGCCCCCCTCAGAGGAGAGAGCTCACAAGGACTTAGGGAGAACAATAGAATATCTACAGATACATGGCCTGATAGTTAACTTCGAGAATAGTCACCTTCAGCCCACTAAAGAACACTTAGGAGTAATACTGGACACTTGCCAAGACGAGATATCCGTTCTTCCTCAAAGACGAAAACAAAATATGTCATTTAATGGTACTGAATGTGACACTGTCAGAGACATGATGGACCATTGATCTGACCCATTCTGGCACTGATTATGACACTGTCAGAGACAGGATGCTGGGCTGGATGGACCATTGGTCTGACCCAGTCTGGCACTTATCTTTGTATGTTTCATTTGAGAATCTAGTTGCAAACTCAGCCTTGCATCTTTGAATATGGATCTTCCCCTGCTTTCCGTTCATGACCAATACATTGTTAAAGGATGGGAATTGGGGTGTCGTGCGATGGGGTAATGGAAATACTGAAAACCAGTGTTGTTTCTTGTCTAGGCCAAGAGTCAGTTCAAGCGCAGATCAACTGCCAACAATGTTGAGATTCACATTCCCGTTCCAAATGATGCAGACTCACCAAAGTTTAAAACTACGGTGGGAAGCGTCAAATGGGTTCCAGAGAACAGTGAAATCGTCTGGTCCATTAAGTCTTTCCCGGTAAGCAGGGTTAGTCTGGTAGCATCCGCTAGAGTGGCTGTCAGACTGTCACAGACATTTACTGAAAACAAAGCTGGTTTTTTTGGCTTATACCTTGTTTTTAGTCTCCACTATTAGTCTTTTGCCACACCTGCCCATGAGGAGAAAGAAGGCTGGTCTTGTTTAAACGTAGCCTTTCTCTCCATGACTGTCCCCTCCAGACACTGAGGGGGGCCCTAACACCGCTAGCCGTCTTTCTGTAATTGTTAGAAATCTTCTTCCTTTCTATACTATTTGGCCAATTTCCCATCTTCCATGATCAATAAGAGGGATTTTTGTGACACCGTAATTCACTTCTGGCTAAGCAGCCTGAGCTGATCTCTGGCTTCAGTTTGTTACAAACCATAAATGCATTTTTCAGACAAAGTGGTGGCAAGTTTTAGTCTGAAATAGCCATGTGCTTGCTGAGTATTGAAGTGCTTGCCTCACAGAAGGACTTTGGTTTTCGCAAGGTGCATGTTTGGCGTAGAATGATGTGGGGGAGAAGTACCTCATGTGGGTGCGTGTCTGGTGTAGAATGATGCTCTCTCCTGGGGGAGGGGGGCGAACAATGTCGGGGGGGGGGAAGGACATGATGTGGGCTCACAAGGTACGAGTTTGGTGTAGAATGATGCTGCATCCCTCTCTTCTGGCAGGGGGGTAAGGAGTACCTCATGCGGGCTCACTTTGGCCTTCCGAGTGTTGAAGCTGAGGATAAAGAAGGGAAGCCTCCCATCAGTGTCAAGTTTGAAATCCCATATTTCACCACGTCAGGAATTCAGGTGAGTAAATAGGGTTTTTCTGTGTTTGGACCATGGAGCTCTTTGCTTGTTTGGCTGCTCTGCGTGTAGCACACCTTACTCCTGTGCTCGACCGTCTGCACTGGCTTCGGGTAGCTTTTCGGGCACAGCTCAAGGTGCTGGTTTTGACCTTTAAAACCCTAAACAGCCTGGGCCCCACATATATCTGAAAGACCGCCTTTCCTACCATGCTCAAATTGTCCTTCAAAAAATGGAAAAGTATTCCAAATGTGGTAAATAGGAATGAATACAGACATTGGCAGAGTGTAAAACCATTATAAGACAGGCCAAGAGGGAACTTGCGGAACAACTTGCTTAGGATAAAAAATCCAATAGCAATTTTCTCTCTTCCCCCCCCCAGTACATCAGAGCCAGGAAACCAGAGGCAGTTGGTCCGCTAGATGATATGGGAACAAAGGGGCACTCAAATCGTAACGAGGCCAGTGTTGAGAAACTAAATCTGTTCTTTGCATCAGTTTTTACTGCAGAGGATGTTGGGACGATACCCACAACAGAACTATTTTTTGTTGGTGATGTATCTGAGGAATTATCTGAAATTAGCATCATGACAGAAGAGGTCTTATTGCATATCGACAATTTTAAACTGTAGCAAATTCCACGAACCTGATGGTATTCATCCAAGGGCACTGAAAGAACTCAAATTTGAAATTGATGAACTACTGACAGTGCGATGTAACTTAGCGCTAAAATCCTCCTGTGCCAGAAGATTGGAGGTTAGCTAATGTAACGCTTATTGTTAAGAAGGGCTCCAGAGGTGACCCTGGAAACTACAGACAGAGGGTGATTTCAGACGTGACGGATCCAAGGTTCACCACACTCAAACGCAGCCCGCGTTTCACTGTGGTGAATGTCTGTTTGCTACCCGCCAGATGTTCACCACAGTCAAACGCGGACAGCGTTTGCATTCACCACACTTCTGGACCCGAGGATGCGAGCAGGTCCAGAAGTGTGGTGAATGGCCACCACGGCAGGGGTGACTGAATCGTCACGTCTGTTCACTTACTCCTTCACCCCGGGCCGTGGTCCGAACCACTCCACGGCCCGTGGTGAATGGGGCCCGGCATAACGTCTGAAATCACCCTGGTAGTCAGTACCGGGGAAACTGGCTGAGACTATTGTTTAGAAACAGAATTACTCAAAAAAAACATATTGAGAAGCATGATTTGATGGGTAAAAATCAGCATGGCTTTAGCAAAGGGAAGTCATGACTCACTAATCTGTTAGAATCTTATGGAAATGTCAATGAGCATATGGATAGGGGTGANCTGTTGGTGCGCCCCTTCACCCCGGGCCGTGGTCCGAACCACTCCACGGCCCGTGGTGAATGGGGCCCGGCATAACGTCTGAAATCACCCTGGTAGTCAGTACCGGGGAAACTGGCTGAGACTATTGTTTAGAAACAGAATTACTCAAAAAAAACATATTGAGAAGCATGATTTGATGGGTAAAAATCAGCATGGCTTTAGCAAAGGGAAGTCATGACTCACTAATCTGTTAGAATCTTATGGAAATGTCAATGAGCATATGGATAGGGGTGATCCAGTTGATACAGTATATTTGGATTTTCAAAAAGCATTTGACAAGGTCCCCAGCAGATACCTGAGCAAACCTAAGTAGCCATGAGATAAAAGAAAGAGTCCGGCCATGGATTGGTAGCTGGTTAAAAGATAGGAAACAAAAGGTAGGAATAAATGGTCATTTTTCAAGTTGGAGAGAGGTAAACAGCAGGGTGCCTCAGGGGTCAGTACTGAGACCAGGATTGTTTAACTTATTCTTTAATCTGGAAAAAGGGGTAAAGAGTGAGGTGGCTAAATCTGCAGATGACACCAGATTATTCAAGATAGTTTAGACCCAGGCAAACTGTGAGGAACTAGAGGGATCTTGCACAACAAGGTGAATGGGCGTTAAAATGGCAAATGAAATTCAGTGTTGATAAGTGCAAGGTGATGCACATAGGGGAAAATAATCCTCACTCTACATACGTGATGCTAGGGTCTAATCTGGGTGTAACCCCTCAGGAAAAGGATCTTGGAGTCATTGTGGATAGTTCCTTGAAGACATCGGCTCAGCGTGCGGCTGCAGTCAAAAAGACAAACCGAATGCTAGGTGGTGGTGTGAAAGGAATAGACAATAAAAGGGACAGTAGGATAATACCACTGTATAAATCGGGGGTGGGGAACCGCAGGCCCGGGGGCCAAATGCGGCCCATGACAAGTTTTTATGTGGCCCCATTCCACTTCCTGGATCTGGACCCTGGATCCAGTTCTTACCTCCAATGACTGAAAAACGGAGCTCAAGGGAAGGATGCAGCGATGAGTTCATGCAAACAAGGCGAGGGGACAGATCCATGGCACAGATCCATGATTTGGACCCTCCTTTCCTTGAGTGCATCCCACCCCGACTTCGGTGCAGCCCTCGGAGCCGGTGCAAGCTTTCAAAGTGGCCCCCAGGAGGGAAAAGATTCCCCACCCCTGGTATAAATCTTTGGTATGATCCCACCTTGAATAGTATGCGGCTCTGGTTGCCCCATCTTAGGAAAGCTATAATAGAAGTGGAAAAGGTTCCGAGAAAGGGCAACAAGGATGGTAGAAGGGATGGATCGACTTTCATAGGAGGAGAGAGAGGCTCAACAGGTTGGGGCTGTTTAACTTGGAGAAGATGTGATTAAGGGGGTGGGATATGATAGAAGTTTATAAAATCCTGAGCAGTATGGAGAAAGTAAATCGGGAACTGTTGTCTGTCCTTTCTCAGAATAAGAGAACAAGGGGACACACTCTGAAGTTAAGTGGCAGCAGATTTAAAGCAAACCAAAGAAGTACTTTTTCACACAGCGGACAATACAGGTGTGGAACTCATTGCCAGAGGAGGTGGTGAAAGCCAGCACCATAACTGACTTCAAATGGAAACTGGTTAAATTCTTAGAGAATAGAACCATAAACGCCTACTAGTTGGGGCATAAACCCCTGGTGGGAGCCATTCGCAGGAGATGGGTCACACCTCTATGACCCATACATGTACATCTCTTGAGCTACTGAAGCTGGCCACTGTCCGAGACAGGATACTGGGCTTGATGGACTGCTGGTCTGACTCAGTATGGGGGTACTTACGCTTGTATAACTCCTGGTGAGGGGATTCTGTTTGATTTACATGTAATAGTGTGTCTCTTGGTTCATTGGGTTCTCCGCAGAGGTGCCAGTCATCTTGGCTCCTGACAGGATGGGTTTTACACCGCTTGGCTAAAATAAAAAGTCACTTAATGTCGTCTTTCCAGGTCCGTTACTTGAAGATCATTGAGAAGAGTGGCTATCAAGCACTGCCCTGGGTTCGCTATATCACCCAGAATGGAGGTAAATTGAGGGAGAGCCGGGTCTAATAACAAACAGGCTTTCTGCTTTGCTTGAGCCCTGTATGAGACTGATTTGCATGGCTGTGGACTGGAGCCATATGTAGGGGTCACCCCAGGGGTGATGCAAGTTGAGTGTGGGCATTTGGTGCAGCCCTGAGGGGGCCCCAGCTGTGCTGCATGTGAGAATGGGTGCAAAGGCCTTCATGCCTGTCACTGCGTCCAGAGTGTTTATGTGGATCTGGTCCCCAGGGTGAAAGCAGCTGTGCACGCTGCCCCTCTATCTGCCATCCCCGTCCCTGGGAAAGAAGGCACTGAGCAAAGATGGGAAGAGTGACTCTTCTAGCTTGAGAGCGGAGACTGGGGCCATGTCCCCACGCGGTGTTACTGGGGGTGATGATCGTGCAAGCTGCAAGCATGTCAGGAAAGGGTCTTGGCTTGACTCGGCTTTATTTGGCTTTCTACATCAGAAATTCAGTGATATCGCCTCAGAAATGCGCTAGTGAACTAATTGAAATGTAATTTTCTATTTTTATTTTTTAGATTATCAGCTCCGAACACAATAAGATTATCCCAACCAGGATAAAGACGATGAATCTTCTGATCTAGAATTTGTAGAAAGTTCTTTGGCATTGAAGGCGGAAAGTGTTGTCTCGGGGTTTTGTTCGAAGTAACCTGAACTGAGGAGCAGAAGAATCAGTCAAGTTTTTTAATGTGTCCCAACACCAAGTGCTTGGGCCACTAGTCCCAATTCTGTGGATGTATGTTCTTGTTCTTAGAGCATGTTATTTCTGCCATTACATTGATCGTTAGGAGTAGCAGTTACCCTGAAAAGCCAGGAACAAATTTCAAAAATGCCTTGTAGATCTTAATTCAGCGTTTCGGGAGTCAGAATTCTAAAAGGGTAAAAATATTATCAATTCACGACCCTGTAAATGCTCATACAGCTACTGTGCCATCTTAATTGCAATAACTCAGGATTGCCTTTTCATTCCTCACAAAGCAACAGAGAAATTGTGTGCTTAATTAGTGACCTGGCTCACCAAGGAATTCTTAAAGCAGAGAGAATGATCTGCCCAAGCCCAGGTCTTAAATAACATTTTATTTGCAGAATTCACCTGATGTAAAGATTTCTTAAACGATCTGTTTCAGTAACCACTGTAATAACTGAAGGCAGGGACATAAGTATGTGCATGGTCTCTTTTAGCAGAGCTAAGAGTTCAGACAAAGAAACGTCTGCCGATACCTATGAAACGTGTTTGCCATTAGAATGATCAAAACAAAAACAAACTAGAATGTGCCAGTAAATGTTGTCAAGATACAAGCACCCTGAATCCAAGCTGGTAGAATGCGTCTTGCAACTAAAACCAGTTGGTGTCTAATCACAGATTGCTGTCCATCACGTTCCTCTGTCTCGGATCAATTTGGACCGATTCTCCCCCCCTCTTAAATTCTTTTGAAGATTCAACTAAATATTTGTCATTTCATCTCAAAGCATTGCTTTTAACAAGCTCCCCTAGAAGTATTTTCAAGCAAAAGTCTGAAATATTATTAACCACCTCGGGCATTATTGACCAGAGTTATTTCCACATTGGTTTTCTTTTCACGGCTAATTTCAGAAATTGTTTACAATGGCTGTATCAGTTTTTATAAAGAGAGTTCTTAATATAGGATAGTTTCATACCCCAGATGTGTTAAACTGACAGCCTTGAAGGCTGATTATTTCAGCGCTTAGCACAGTGTCCGCATCCTGCCTGTCCAAATATTCTGCCCTGCCCCAGAGGAGATTGCTTGTAGCTTGAGACGATGGCTGCATCGGACTCTTGGAATATTGTTCTACACGTGTGTATTTCCTGTCCCGTATCCCCCCACCTGAGAAATGTCGCTGTTGTGTCTAGAGGAGGATTTATTGTAGAAAGGACTGAGTTCTGCTAGAGTTGGTCATAACCTGGGACCCATGTTCTCTGCGTTTTCCCCAGTGAGCAGGAGTTCCTGGTCATAACATGTTCTTGTGGGGACATGTGTTTGCAGTAACCCCTGTCCAGCATTCATTACCCAACAAATCTGATGTTTAAATGAATTAAATCCTCAAGATTTGGGGCTTTTAATGCTTAGTATGGTCAAAACTTGTAACCGGTTTGCTGACTGTTTACATAATCCATCAGCTGGTGTGCCTTCAGGATACTTGGTTCATATTTTTATTTATTCATCTGTGAAATGTGGCTGTTATCAATGCTTTGCTTTACCTGTTACGCTTGGACCGGAAGACCAAAACAGTATTTTTCTAGATCTTTGCAGCAGCTGGAACTCAGTTGTATCAGAGAGTTGCCTCACTACCTGCTTGGCCGATAGGCACCAAGGAACAGCAAAGCTCCACTCATTCTTTAGTCATTGTAAAGGGGCTGAATTTGCCCATGGATCTAAATACCTCTAATCCAGATGGCCGAGATTCCGGAGGACTGGCACATGTTCTTATAAATGCTAAAAAGTATTGATTTAATATGCTTGATTGAATGGCTTTAAGACTGTCATTCTGGTAGGAGTCATTGTCAATATACCATTAAACGTGTACTGGTCTTGTCTACTGCAAACAGCTGTGTGCTCAGTTCACTAATCCCTCTTATTATGGGTTTGTCTGGCTTTGTGCGTGGGGGGTCACCAGATTTTTCTTAGCCCTCAAAATAATCTTGCAGGAAAAAGAACTTGGGAGCTATCCAATTTGAATCTATCGGTTACTAACATGCACTGACAATAAGAGTGTGATGGTGGGCTTTGGTGAGTGTTCCCTCATCACTTGCAGTGGCCTTGTTGGTATATCTTGCCCCCTCTCCTCCTCCCAGGCTGGGTTCTGTGATTTTAGCTTTAGGGGGCTCTGCCACTCTGTAAGGAGTAATGTTCTTTACTAGTCACTTGGTCTGCAAAAGCCACTTAGCTCTTTATTAAAACCCCAAAGGGTTTTTAATTATATAATGGACTGGGGGGGGCATCACTGGGCATGTGCGAACAGTAGATGCGTCTGCTGAGAGCTCCCTGCAGCCTGGAACAAAAACGCTGACTAAATCAAGGTAAAACTGAAATAAAATACAAATAAATGGGCAGGAACATAAAGAAGAACCTGCCAGCCTCCCAAATAGAAAAAAAAGGGACCTCTCCAAGCCCGAAACGGCAAAAATCCCCACAGAAAGAGAAAGCAGTGGGGGAGGAGAAGAAAAAGACACCAGGCCCAAAATGGTGGCGAGACAAAGTAGTGGGGAACAGACAGAAATGTCCCTCCAGCTAGCATCCCTCACCCAAGCAATCAGACCACAACACAAGGCTGCAAGGAGGCAGTGGGAGACTTTAAATGAGGGCATTACAAAAGTAAACAGTGCGGTAGAAACTTTAAACAATTAATGTGATGGAGCCTCCTCACGAGTGGGGGAACTAGAAACAAAGACGAAGGAGAGAGAAGACAGGGAAGGCAAATGGGAAGCAAAGTTGCAGGCAATGGAAAAGGCTATGGGGGGAGTACAGCATCAATTAGAAGACCTCGTGAACAGAGGAAGGAGAAACAATCTAAGAACACAGGGGCTCCCAGAAGCCACAGAGGCACAAGGAGGGAGAGCCCTGATTCAAAAAATACTGAAAGCTGTCTTCCCACTAGCAGAGCAGATTCACAACATCGAAATAGAAAGAGCGCACAGAACTTTAAGACCACGACCTAAAGAGGGAGAACCCCCCAGGGCCCTGATATTCAGATGTTTAAAATTCCAGGACAAAGAAAAGGTGCTATGGGAGGCCAGAAAAAATAAAGAGTTGAAATTTGAGGGACACAGAGTTATGATCCAACCAGACTTGGCCCCTGCCACCATAGCAAGGAGGAGAAAGTGGTATACATTTCTGGACAAATTCAGGGCACAAGGAGTGTTAGCCCAAGTGAGATACCCTGCAATCTTCTCATTCATGCACCAAGGGCGAAGAAGGAACTTTCACGAGATTCAGGCACTGGAAAGATACATGCAGTTTAAAATGCCAGAGATGAATAGTCAGGAGAATGGAGAACAAGAGGAGTAGAGACACAGGACAGGAACAGAAGGGGAGGATGAGACTAAAAGAAAGGGAGAAAAAAAAAAGAAAGAAAGAAAAGAGAGGAATAAAAGAACTCACAGCGTTAAGGGACAGAATGTTGGACCTAAGGGCCCACCGAGTAACTGGACATAAGGGAGGGCTTGGCAGGGAGACAGGCGGAAACAAAGCGACTCCATGGCAAACCCCTCAAAGGCTCCTTTAAACCCCCTTGCAGGGGAAAAAAGGAGACAGGGAAAGGGAGGGGGGAGGAGGGAGGGAGAGGGAGGAGGGAGAAAGGGAAGTGGGAAGGGAAAAGGGGATGATAATACAAGGCTACAAAGAACAAGAGGTAAAGATCAAATGGCAGGGTTATAATAGAAAAGATGGCTGAGTTAAAAATGTGTACGTTAAATGTAAAGGGATTGAATTGTCCTACAAAAAGGAAAAAGACATGGCAATACTTAAAGAGGCACAAAATCCAGATCGCAGCATTACAGGAAACTCACCTGATAAACAAAGATAATGGCAGGATGCGAGACAAGGGATATGACACTATGATTTTCGCAAACGCAAAGGCTAAAAAGGCAGGGGTGCTACTAGCATTTGACAGTAAAATAGGCTTTGTGAGGAACAGTATAGTGAAAGACCCGGAGGGAAGGTATCTGCTGGTGCAGGGAACGCTAGCAGGGGAAAACTACACATTCTGTACCTTTTATGCCCCAAACACGGGGCAGACACAATTCACATGCAAGATACTAGAACTGGTGAAACACCACAGTCAGGGTACCCTGGTTATGATGGGGGATCTGAACAGCCCACTCACCCAAATGGACAAGTCAGGGGGAGGGAAGCTGAAGAAAGGACAAAATAAGATTAGGAGGGACATAGATAGGGCCCAACTGGTAGATGTGTGGAGGCTCCGACACCAGAAAGACAGAGAATACACTTTCTACTCAAATAGACACATATCGTATACACGTATAGACTACTTTTTTATGAATAAAACGGAATGGGGAAAAAGCCACAGATGTGAGATTGAAACGGCGGGATTCACTGATCACAGTGCAGTGATGTTGACAGTAAAGACAGGACAACAAAAGAAACTCACACCAAGAAATTGGTATTTACAAAAAGCAACTTTATTAAATGCTTTGAACAAAGAACAGATAAAACAGGAGATAGTAGAATTCCTTCGTATAAATGATAACGGGGAGGTCTCCAAGACACTAGTCTGGGAAACAGCCAAAGCTTATCTGAGAGGGCAATACATGGCGTTGGAGGCCTACAATAAAAAAAAACAAAAAGCTGAGTTAAATGAGCTTTACTTAAGACTCCAGCAGTTAGATAAAAAATTGAAGAATAACCCAACAAAGAAGGGAGCAAAGGAAAGAGCAGAGATTAGGGGCCTGATTGAGACTAAGGAAACAGAAATAATCATAAAGAAATTAAGATATACAAACCAATACTACTACACTAAAAGTAATAAGTCAGATAGAATTTTAGCATGGATGGTTAAAAAAAGAAAAAAAAGAACACAGATCCCCCATTTGCTACACCCAACTAAGGGAGAATACATAACAGGTGTGGATATGAGAGACCATATTGTGCAATTTTACAAGGAGCTCTACACCTCTGAAAACCCGGACCAAGCTGAAATCAAGACATATTTGAATAAGCTGAAATTACCTAAAATAACAGAGGTCCAAAGAAATTGGCTTAATGAACAGATCACAGCGGAGGAGATTAAAAAGGTAATTAAGGAACTTCCCAAAAATAAAACACCAGGGCCGGATGGCTTCATCCCAGAATTTTATCAAATCTACATGGAACAGATAATACCACTGTTAAAAGAGGTATTCAATGCGATTAAAGAAAACAAGGAGCTACCGGACACATTTTACACCGCCACAATAACTTTATGCCCCAAGGGAGGAAAAGAGGGGAAAGAATGTGGAGACTTCAGGCCCATATCACTGTTGAACACGGATGCCAAAATTTTCACCAAAATTCTGGCAAATCGGCTACAGACCATAATCCGTGAGATTATAAGCCCAAACCAGACAGGATTTATAGGAGGGAGGATGGGGGTAGACAACATAAGAAGAGCGGTAAATTTAATCTACAAAATTAATAGAGAGAAACAGCCGGCAGCGTTGCTATCCCTGGATGTTAACAAAGCGTTTGATTCACTGGAAAAGGAATTCCTCCTGAGCACGCTGAGGCATATGGGATTCGGAGGGGCTTTTCTTGGATGGGTAAAATGCATATATAAGAAACCGATAGCAAGAATACTGATAAACGGGGAACTAACCCCAACTTTCAGCTTGGACCGGGGTACCAGACAGGGATGCCCTCTATCCCCATTGCTTTTCAATTTGGCGATAGAACCACTGATAATGGCAATTAATCAAAATCCAAACATCAAGGGGGTCATGAGCGGAACAGAAGAACATAAAACAATGGTGTATGCCGATGACATGCTCCTGACATTAAAAAATATTCAAACATCCCTGCCGGAGCTCATAAATACATTAAATGAATTTGGAAACCTATCGGGATACAAAATTAACCCAACAAAGACGCAGCTGATGCTCTTACAGGGGGCCCAAGCCCCAAGGGGAGAAATGGGGGATTCCCCCATGTCACGGTTTCAGGTTAAAAAAGAATACATCCAATACTTAGGCGTAAAACTTACCAGAAATACGAGGGACATTTACAAAATAAATTACTTACCTCTGATACAAGAATTCCAGAACAAACAACACTCCTGGCATAGACTGGGATGCTCTTGGCTAGGAAAGATAAACATAATCAAAATGCAGTTGCTGCCGAAAATTTTATATATGATACAGGCTCTACCGGTGCAAGTCCCTAAAGAATTCTATCAAAAACTGGAGAAAATAATAAGATTTACTATCTGGGGTAAAAAGAAACCGAGGGTTCGCAGAACCATACTAAAGACTAATCTAGACCAGGGAGGATGTAACCTGCCTGACTGGAAACTTTATGGCATGGCCTCAGCACTAAGAGCAGTTAAAATATGGTATAACGAGGAGAAAGAGCCATTATGGCGGAACCTGGAACTGGAACTGTTGGGAATTGCAAGAGGTAGTGACCTGTTTGAGGGCACTGGCGGAAGGGGATCAAAAGGGCAGAAAGTGAAAGACCATCCTTTTGCTAACGCAGCCATGCTGGCATGGGTTGGATGCTGTCATAAAATGGAGACATGGATAGATAAGACCCCATATACACCCCTAGAAAAGATAGGGCCGGAATGGAACAAAAAAGAGTGGGAAACTCTACAAAGGTGGGGAAAAAAGGGGGTATACAGGGCAATGCATCTTTTCACGGGTGACACGTTTAAGACCAGGGAGACATTAGAAGAAGCTTTGGAGGAGAAAGTGGAATTCTGGATGTACTGCCGCCTGTACAGCGCTGTAAATAAATCGAAGCACAGAGCCCAATATCACAGAAATCCCACTAACCTGGAAAGAATTATGTTTAATGCTGGAAGTCAACAAGGGATCTTCTCCATATTGTATAAAATGGTAAAGAAATTATATCACTTCCCAGATGCGGGATACATATCAAAATGGTCAGATGATTTGCAGAGGGAGATAACAGATGGGGAAATGGAAAAAGTATGGGAGTATATGTCCACTTGTTCCAGATCGTTATTAGTTAAAGAGCCTCTGGTTAAACTGATTCAGAGGTGGTATCTAACTCCCAAAGGGATAAATATAATAGCACCAGGGTACTCCCCCACTTGCTGGAGGGGATGCGGAGAGAGAGGCACGTATCTACACTGTTGGTGGGGGTGCCCAAAGGTGGAAACATTCTGGAAGAAGATATGGGTCATAATAAATGAGCAGATGGAGGTGAATCTCCCATTTCAGCCAGAAATAGCACTGCTAGGAATTTATCCCCCCAAAATCTTGAAAGCCTCACAAATCAGAATATGCCAGAAATTATGTCTGGCAGCGATACATACCATAGCTAAAACGTGGAAGCACGCTAAGGGGCTCACCAGACTGGCGTGGCTGCAAAGGCTATGGTATATGGTATCAATGGAGCGTATAACAGCTAGCTTGGAAGATGAGTTAGATAAATTTTATGAAAAATGGTCTCCATGTTGGACAATTCTGACAAGACACATAAAAATGGACAAATACACCAACACGACGTACCTGAAGGAAATATACTAAGAAGCCCACCGGGAAAAGGGGGGAGGAGGGTGGGATAGGAATGGGTGGGAGGGGGGGGAATGTATGCATAGAGTAAAGTGGAAAGTTGAGGGTATCCACACAAGTGGTTGTATAACAGTATTGATATAACAATGTAAGATATCGCAGCCGTCTAGGTACAAAATTGAAATGTGATGGCAAAAGATCGAATATGATGTAAAAGGAAAGCATTGTATATGTTTGTTGATATTAAAAATAAAAAATATATATTTTTTTAAATTGCATAATGGACAGGAAAAAACCCCTCAGTTTTCCAAGCTTCTGTGGCTTCACAATTAGTAAAATTGGCTATTCCCGCCTACCGGTACTTGATGGAAACACAAGCTTAGACCCATGAAAATTTACTGTTACATAGAGGCTCCTTTTTTCTAGCAGGGACACTGATTTTAAATAAATATAAACCTAGTTTTAGTAGCCCTTACAACAGCCAGAAAACTGACCTTACCGTCCCAGCTCTGTCAATATATATATAATACACACACAGATGCGTTAAGCAACAAAACAACACTGCACTCAAGGAAGCTCTGGATCCTCGAGGCATGTTGACAGTCACTGGAATAAATATAAGAACAGAGGCAGCAAGAGAGAAATGGCAAAGGCATTTAGAGGAGCAAAGGGGTTGCAAGCTGGCACGGGTAGGGGCAGAGGCAGAGCAAAGCTCCCTGGGCAGGATACAAGAGCAGAGAGACAAGACATAGAGGAAGTACCAGCAAGAGAAATTTTGAAGGAATGGTTCAAGAGGTACAAAGAACAAGTCAACAGATTGGATGGCACAAGAGGGGAGCAAGGGAATCAAGGGTGGAAGAAAAGGATGAGTTGAAGGCAGAGACAGCAGAGTTTGGGCAGGTGGTAGAGGAGACAGATGAGAGACAGGGAGAGGGTGGAAGCAATGTCAAGAGGGTCGATGGATTGAAGGTCACGGAAGGAGTGAGAGGTTGGGGAAGCAGGAGGGGGTGAGTGGGAAAGATGAAACAAAGCAAAGTGATGGGCATCAAAGGAGAGATCCAAGAGGGATCGGTTCTTTGATAGGACTAGGTCGAGGGAGTGGTCATCATGATGTGTCACGCAGGCAGACTACAGGCAAAGGTCAAAAGAAGAGGTCAGCAAGAGGAAGTGGGAAGCAGCAGAGTCCAAGGTCGTGTCCACATGGATATTGAAGTCCTTGAGAATGAGGGTGGAAATATTGTATTCAGCAAGGAAAAACAAAAGCCGAGCGTTAAAACCGGAGAGAAAGGAGGAAGACCCTGGCGGACGGTAGATGACAGCAACATGGAGGTGGAGGGGGGAGCAGAAGTGAGTGCAATGGGCCTCAAAGGAAGAGAACGTGAGAGGGAGAAGTGCTGAGGGATTGGAACTGGCAACGTTAAGCAAGGAGCAGGCCAACACTGCCACTGCAACCATCGGCATGGCGAGTGGGTGAAGGTGAGGCCACCAAGGGAGAAGGCAGCAGGAGTGGCAGCGTTAAGGGGAAAATCCAGGTTTCCATAAGAACAAGGAGTGGGAGAGGAAGAGATTATGGATGAACAGCGCTTTCTGGATGAAAGCTGCAGTTTCAGAGGGTGCAAGAGAAAGGCAGTCAAGATGGACGGAGACAGGATGGGGATCAGGTTTGGAGAGGGGGTGGGGAGTAGGATGGGGGCAGGGACTGAGATACAGGGGTGGGTGGAGGAATGTTGCTCCAGAGGGTGAGCTGGGAGAGGAGTTTAGGAGATGAGGTGATGGGAGGGGAGGTACATGGATGCAGACCAGATACTTACTGTAGGCGGACAGGATTGGCAGATGGGTACCGGCATGTCGCTGTGTCATGGGAACAGGGTACACGGCTTGGCCCCAAAATGGCCAGCGCCCTTCTGTCACCCTTTGGCTGCTGCCCTTCGAAGCAAATTGTAGAGGAAATTGAAGATGGTTACCTGGGAGTGGAGACAAGAGCAGTCAGCTGACTGGCAGTCTAGCATGCAAGGAGGCCATGCTTACCCTCTCCCTTCACAACTCTCTCCTTTCAGGAACAGATTGGAGAGGAAATGGATGATGATGCTTACCTGGGGGTGAAGACCCAGTCTTACAAGAGCTGACGCTTTTTTTTTTTTTTTTTTTTTAAATCTGTCATGTTGCAATGTTTTAATTCCAGGCCTTCATTACCTCGAGGCTAGACTACTGCAGCCCACTCTGTTTGGGGCTGCCCTTGGTGACTGTTCAGAAGCTACAGCTGGTGCAGAACACAGCAGCCTGGCTCCTGTGAGCGCATTACACTTGTGTGTTTCCATCTGCATGGGCTTCCTATAGCTTTCCAGGCACAATTCAAGGTGCTGAAGCCCTTAAAGCCCTAAATGGCCTGGGCCCCCGATATCTGAAAAACCGCCTTGCCTGCCATGCTCCGCTGTGCCCCCTGCGGTTGACCATGAGCACCCTCTTGTAGGTACCACCTGCCAAAGGGCCACAGAGAGCCATTCCTGGCTGCCCCAGTGTGATGGAACTCCCTTCCCCCGGAGCCTCGGTCCATCAGAGCCTGAGCATATCCTGGAGGCAGCGTAAAACCTTTCTTTTTGGCAAAGCGTTTGGAAGGTGGAGTTAGGGATCCGGGTAGGTGGGTTTACGGGCGAGTGTGGAGCTTTCTCCCCCTGTATCCCTGACAATTCTCCTTTGGGGTTGTTCTCCCACTTGACCAGCAGGAGGCAGAAATTAGATTTTTCTGGAGCATGTGCAGTGGAGACGATCCTTCCCGCTTCCTCCAGTGAGTTCAAGAGCTGAGCGCCCACTGTAGAACAACCTGCTCCACTGTAGATAACAATATTGAACTGACAAATTAATAAAACTCAGGGATTGAGAAAAGCAGCACCCAAGACCAACAAGTCCCAGTCTTTTGTAACCAGTCAACTTTGAAACTTCCAGCACATGCTGGTATAAGTCTGTTTTGTTGTTGATACAGTCCACATGACCCTCCACCTAATTTAAAATCTGTTTGCTAGCAGGGAGGGCCGGAGGACTGTCAGTGATCCAGGATAGAAAGAGAATTCACTAACGTAGGTGACCAATTCTCTTTTCTCCCTCTGGATCCCTGACCGTCCTCCTTTGGGGATGTACCAAAGCAGTATCCGCACCTCATGATCTGGGAGGGTGCAAACAGTGTTTATTCCAGTACCATCTGAAGCATTATTATTATTTATTTATTAACAAACATTTATATAGCGCCAGCAGTGTACCTGGCACTTTACAAAGTAATAAAATAGACATGGTCCCTGCCCCTAGGGCTTACAATCTGAGAGACAGGAGCTGGGGGAGAGAC
>QEPC01012541.1:397516-429127 GCA_003113815.1 Sphenodon punctatus
TGTCTTCTCCCCTGTCTCTCCCACTGTCCCCTCTCCCTGTTTCCCCCCCCCCTTTTTGTCTTTTAGATTGTAAGCCACAGGCAGGGACCACGTCTAATTCTATGTTCTGTACAGCACCAGGCCACACGACTGGCGCTATATAAATGTTTATAATAATAATAATAATAATACTAGGAGGGGGAGTGGTACTGGCTGTTATTGAGAATGCTTTGATGGGGAGGAATTGCTGTTGTGTGAAGATTTATTGTTATGATTAAATAAAGAGAAATTTCTCTGTTAGAAAATTTATTATATGAGGCTTGTATTATATTGTTGCACTGATATTGATTGTTTGGGGTTCTTATGTTATTGTATGGGGATTGTATTAGACAATGATTGGCTTATAAGTACTCCTCCCTTGGTGAGAGCAAGTGGGTTGGAGTGGATGGTTCCCCCCTGGTGGCAGCAGGGTGGGTTTGGAAAGATAAAGGATAGTATTGTAGGTTATTAGAATTAGGAGAATGATGGGTGGGTTGGGTTGGCCTCCCCCCCCTGGTGGCAGGAGGAGGGGAGGAAGGGGTGGGTTTGGAAAGGATTGATAGAAATGATGTTTGGGAATTGGTGGATGGATTATTCATTGTCTAAGATGTAGGGGTATTGTTATTGGATTATTGTCCCCTTGGACCAACAATTCAATAACCTGTTTTGTATTATTATGTTGGAAGCCACCTTGAGCTGCCGAATGGCAGGAGATTGCAGGGTATAAATAAACAATGAAATGAAATGAAAATGGAGAACAAGAGGCAACTCTGCTTCTTGGGCTTCCGGTCACCCATGGGACACCCTCCCACCCTCCCCAGTGGCTGGTGCAAGGTCACTGGGTGACTGTGGGCCAGTCACAATAGTCTCAGACTAACCTACCTTACAGGGTGGTTGTGAGGATTAAAAGTTGTTAAATTGTGGCAGTTCCTCCAACAAGGAGGAAGAGTTGGTGGCGGTGGCAGCAATGGGGGAGATGCAGCGAGCACAGGTTCCTTGGTTTATGTAGCCAGGTTGGGGGGAAGTGGGTCGTAGTGTGGCTTTCAGTAGATGGTGCCACAACACCCCACTGGGCCAAAGAGAGTTGCTGGTTGGTACATTTCCTATGTCACCTTTCATCGGTCATGCTGCTCTGGTGAACCAGGCCACCTATGGCAATAGACACATTTAATCAAGATGACTTTCTAATTAAATTGGTGACTATTTGGAACTCCAGGAGCACATCAATTTAACAGTAAAGCTCACCTGGACACATCACTTACAATGGTTTCATCAAGTCATTTTAGCGTGGGTAATTATGCTAGAGGAGCTTGATCAGCCCACGTTCCCTTATGTCAAGTGGGAGAGAAACCCACGCCAGTCATCTCAGGCCACCAGTCTCTGCTGCTTGTCCAGCTACAAGGGTTAGCTGTTAATAGGTGTTGACACCACCCCACTGGAGCTTCATCACGCTCTCTGGCTGGGAAGGCAGAAGATCTCTGCCCAAGTACTATTGCATAGAAAAGGAGTGGGCACACTGGCTCAGCCCTGCGCTGCCGTAACAGTCCTGTGTCTTCATTGTACCTGAGTCCCAGCTCCTCGTGCCGCAGAATCTCAGCAGCCAGCTCTGCGGTCACAAAGCAGCAGAGGCTTGTGCGTGCACACATACCTGTATCTTGTGACTCTGGGTGCACGTCTTGCTCTTCAGATCTGGCCCTGGAGCCTTCAGTTAGATAGTCGGCCCTTCTGTGAACTGTTCTGGGGCAAGAGTGAAATTCTGTGAGAGAAACATGCCCTCTTACAAAAGAGCTTGTACTCTGCACCTCTCTCTGGCTTCAAATTAAGAAGCCATCCTGATGAGCAGCACTTCAATGATGGTGCTTGGCCTGCTTCGTTGCATGAGGAAATCTTAAAATATAAATCTCCCTCTTTACCTTCCCCTTTAGCAATGTTTTTTAATGGGTTTTACATTGTGTTGTGTATGTTGCTGTATTTTACATTTATGAAGCACTGAGTGCCATGGGGGGGGGGGGCGGGGGCGCTATAAATATAAAATGATTATAAAAATCTATTTTAAAACGATTTGGAAGATGGAGAGGGAGGGAAACACATTAAAGGGAACCAGAAGCTTCAAGGCCATGACTCTAAAGCTGAAGGAGGGTGAGCTGTACTAGGATGTCTCGTCTGCCTGAGTCTAGCCCCTAGCGCTCTCCTTTCTGTGCTCCTGTCGTTGAAGGTCTCTTACGTCAGACAGAATCTAAGCAGAATGGTCTCTCTGTCCGAGTCCGATCGAGGCCATGCTGAGCTGTGCAATGCCGGTCAGTAATGCTGCCTGTTCTGATTAAACCCACTCTGCTGCTGGGTGGGAATGCTGTGGTAGACTCTCCCCCCCGAGTTCATTGCTGAGAACGATGCACCAAGGCCACACCTGCTTGCTAGTAGTTAACCATCTTGTCAGTTTAGCATAACTACTTAATATGTCTTTCCCAGTCTAGTGATTCACTGGGATCCTTGTCACTCTGCTTTCCGAGAATAGGACTATATAGGTGGTAGAAGTTAGCCTATTTTAACTAAACTGCAGTAACCACTAGGGGGCTGTGCACACACACATCTGGAAGTCAGTCTGTGTATTTAAATACTCTCACCAACAAAAATCCGTCCAGTAGAAGATCTCCTCTGAACTACTTTGTTTCCATCTATTGGTTTTTGGGACTAACATGGCAACCACATCCTCTGCAGACCATCTAAACAGCAGCTGAGCTTACTGCAGCACTTCAAGTATGACAGCACTATAGTCAGCAGGAGCCTGTCGAATGATAACCCTGACACTCATTGATTGTCTTCTAGGTTCTAATGCACAAGCCTGTCCAGTAAGAATCCTGGCTGAGGTTCTGTCAATCACACGTATGGGATTCACACATGTGCAAAGCAGCTTTGCAGGACTCTCACTAGCAGCTGACAGCTCGTGAGTCCCTTGAAAATATATATTCCCAACTGCTGAGACAGCGGTACCTAAAGGACAAGACCCCTTTGGGGTCTGAGACCGCGTACCTTTGTTTTTAGTACTAGTTTTTAGATTTTATTAGTGTAGTTAGTGCACAAAGGATTCTTTGTTGTAGACTTAAGATTTCTATTTTAAGAGGTGTATATTCTGCCCAAGACTCATCACTACAAAAGATCCTCGCAATAAATGTCTTCTGTGTCTTGGGGAAGCAAGCACTGTGGCAAGCTGGCATCTAGAGCTCACAGAGTGCAAATTTCAGCATAACCTGAAAGCGTTTTTATCTGTAATGTGATCCCCTCCTGAAGAGCGCATCTGATCAATTCCAACATTTCAGGCAAACATCCTAGGCATTTATGGGCAGAATCCTTGTGACTTTTGGCAAATGAGCTGTGATGGGGTTGTTGACATGCTGCTGTCGTCACCATGGGGAAAGCAGCTGCCCCATCATCTGATCAGCTATGACCACACTTGGTGCCATGTTCTCAGAGAAGTGACTATGAAAGGCAAGGTTTTCACCTCCAGTCCTGAAGCTATGGGCAAGGGCAACAGCAAGGAGCACGGGAATGAGGGGGCCGTGCAGATCAACTGCTTTCCTGCTATAGAACGCTGACTGCCAGCTACCTGGTACTGGAAACCCAGAAATGGAGCTTGCTCACCTGACCTACAACATAAGAAAGTGTGCAGCCTCCAGTCAGACTGTGTCTTAACACCCAGACCCAATGCAATGAACACCTTGTAGTCTCCTGCCTAGATGCATCTGCTGTCTCTTCTCCTTGCTTTGGAGTCCATATGCTGCTGGCTCTGTAGCCTAAACCAACATTGCCTAAGAGGCCCAATGACACCTAGGAAGAGAGGCTACAATGGCACTTGCTCTGTAGTTAACACAGTGACTAGTACACCTGCTTGTTTCTGGTTGCAAGCTCATTGGCTGCTCCAGCCCTGCCAAAATCCTCCCTTTTGTGAGATAAAGAGGGCTGCACTTTGCTTTGACATTGCAAAATCTGTCAAGTGCCAAGAAGAGTATGTTGCAATTCCTGTAAGGTTGATCCCCTTGTATTGTGTGATGGCAGCAATCTGGTTCAATGGGGTTCAGAGGCAAAGCAGAGAGACCACATCCTCCCACAAATTCCCATCATGGGCACAGGTGAGCATGGAACAGTCCCTTAGGGCAGGAATTAACAGTCTCTGTTAGGGTTAACAACCCAGCAAGAGGCTGAGGACGTGAACCTTGCAAGGATATTGGAATGGTAAAATACTGGAAATGTTGCTTCCTCCCTGGACTGTTCTATAAACCAGTAACAAAAAAACCAGTTTCTCTCTTGAACCTAGCGCTGAGGCTGCTTTGACTCAGCATTCAGAAATACCAAGGTGTACTTTAAAGCAGTCGTGCACACAGGGATCTCTCTCTCCCACTCGAGGAGGCTCCGTTCATTTTGCTGCTTCCTTTAGAACTCAAAACAATGAACCAATTGGTCAGGCACATGAAGCTCCATTTCCTCCTTTCCTGCTTTGGAAGTTGCTATTTGATCTGTCCAACTTTGACCTCGCAAATGTTCTGCGCTTCACGCTAACGAAAGACTTACTGCACAGGTCTTGCTGCCATGCCTTCGAGGTAGCACCAGATGTTTCCTCTTTCTCTTGGAAACTGGTGGAACTGGGACATTCTTCTGGTAACACTCTTCTGTTTGACAGCTCTTCTGGCCAAGAGCAGCCTGGGATTGTCCACCCCGTTCTAAATTTTGAGATTTATTTTTTTTTAATGGTATTTTCAGAAATGGCAGTTCTTCAGTCCAAGGAAGCCACTGTCCATTATTAATTATCAATCATACAATCCTAGCATGTCAGACGTGAACTCAGTGCTCATCTAGCCCAGCCCCCTGCTTGGAGGCAGGATAATATATATCCCCGGCAGATGTCTGTCCAGCTTTTTTGTTTGTTTGTTTTTAAATCCAGTGGCAGAAGAGTCTATAACCTCTCATGCTCTCTAACTGAAATCTCGCTTCCTGTAATTTGAGCCCATTAATCCTGCCCTCTGTAGCCAATCGGAACAGTTCCTGGCCATCATCTTAGGGGCAACCCTTTAGATATTCCGACCATAAATTGCTTTATCATCTTTGTTGCCCTTCTCTGAACTTGCTCCAAATTGTCAATGTTCTTCTTCAAATGAGAGCCCCCAAGTCAGACACACTTCTCCGGGTGACGCCTGAGCCTGAGTGGAATTGTTACCTCTACCTGCTCGGAGACAGTGTTGCTGTTAATCCAGCCTACAATCGCATTCGTCTTTTTTTGCAGCTGCATCGCGCTGCTGACGCATGTTCAGTTTGTGACCAACCACAACCCCTAGATCCTTTCTCCATGTGCGGCTGCCAAGCCAAGGATCCCCCATTTTATACTGTTCTGTGCATTTGGTTTTTCTTCCCTAAATACAGACCTTTACATTTATCTCAGTTGAATTTCATTTTATTGATTTCAGCCCATATTTCCAACCTAGCAAGATTATTTTTTAATTGTAGTTCTATCTTCCAAGGTGTTAGCTATCCCGCCCAGCTTTGTGTCATCTGCAAACCTGATAAGTAATCCTTGTGCCCCTTCATCCAAGTCATGAATAAAGCTGTTGAACAGGACTGACCCCTGCGGCTCCCCACTCGACACCTCCCTCCAGTTTGATGATGATTAGTCTTTGAGTATGGTTCTTCAGCCAGCCATGAATTCACCTTGTACTGTCTCTCAATGCACGCTCTGCAAGCTTGTCAACGACTGTCTTATGTTTAACTTGGTCAAACGCTTTGTTGAAATCAAGGTATAGTTTGTTTTCATTATGTTGGATGTTTTAAAAAAGTTGCTGGACAACCATCCGTCAGGGATGCTGTAGCTGTCGTCACCCTGCATCCAAGCAGGGGGTTGGACTAGATGCCCTTTGAGGTTCTTTCTAACTCTAAGATTCTGTGGTTCTATGTCCACAGTGTTCCCCTCATCCACTAAACTTGTTATTCTAACAAAGAACAAGACAGGATTGGTCTGGCACGACTTGTTCCTGACAAATCCATTCTGACTACGAGTAATCACTAAGTTGTCAAGTTGCTTATAGACTGACTGCTTTATAATCTGTTCTAGTATCTTCCCAGATATTGATGTCGGGCTGACTGGTCTGTAGTTTCCCAAATCCTCCTTTTCCGCTTCTTTAAAGATAGAAACATTTGCCCATCTCCACTCTTCTGGCACCTCACCTGTTTTCCAAGAGTTCTCAAAGATAATTGTCAGAGGTTCTGAGAATACTTCTAAAAGTTCTTTTAGTATCTTGGCATATAGGCCTGAAATGACAAATTACAGAGACTGCTGTTTCCATTAGAAATGAGTCATTTGCCTTCATTGCCACTTGCAGGACCGGGCTGGAGTGGGTGGGATTGTTCTCGGATGGTTCTCCTTTCTGTCCAGTGGGATCCAGCGTGTGGTGTTGGGGGACCATTCTTCATCTCCCCGGGACCTCACATGTGGAGTCCCACATGGTTCGATTCTGTCCCCTCTTTTGTTCAATGTGTATATGCAGCCGCTGGGCAAGGTCGTGAGGGGTTTTGATGTTCAGTGTCATCAATCTGCTAATGATACCCAACTGTACCTCTACTTTTCATCAGACCCAGGCCTGGCAGTCTCAGTGCTTACTCGGTGTCTGGCAGCTGTGGGGGGACTGGATGAGAGTGAGCTGTCTGAAGTTGAATCCTGACAAGACGGAGGTGATGCTGGTGGGAGGGACAGGGGAACTGGTGACCCCCATCATTGATGGGGTTTGTCCCGCCCTGAACCCCCAGGTTCAGAGTCTGGGGGTGCTCCTTGACTCACAGCTCTGCCTGGATGTTCAGGTGGCAGCCGTGGCAAGGAGTGCCTTTTGTCAATTACACCTCATACAACCACTTCAACTGTATATCCTCTCACTCCAACCTGGCCACTATCATCCATGCCTTCATCACCTCAAAACTGGACTACTGCAACGCGCTCTACATGGGACTGCCCTTGGTGACGGTTCAGAGACTGCAGCTGGTGCAGAACGTGGCAGCCTGCTTCCTTGCAGGGACAGGCCACCGGGAGCCTAAACACCGGTGCTCTGGTCATTGCACTGACTGCCTATAGTCTTCCGGGCCCAATTCAAGGTGTTGTTTTTGACCTTTAAAGCCCTACACAGTCTAGGCCCCACTTACGTGCGGGATCACCTCACTCCCCGAATCCTGGATCAGCCCCTGTGGTCCGCCAGGGGTGCCTTCTTGGAGGTGCCAAGAGTGTTGGGAGTGGCGACCATGGCTGCACCGAGGCTGTGGAACTCCCTCCTGGTGGAGCCCTGTTTGTCCCCAGACCTTCCCTCCTTCCGCCGACAATGGAAGATCTGACTGTTCTGCAAGGCTTTTATGGGGGAAACTGGTTGGGGTGGGGATTTTTGTTTTGTTTTTGTTCCAGCACTTTTATGATGTATTGTTTTTAGGAATTTTATATTTGTCTTATTTATATTCATACGCTTTATGACTCTTTTTGATCCGCCTGAGGTGGGATGGGTTGCGGGATACCAAATGTTTAAATAAATAAATGCATATTTGCGGGATATGGAAACTTACTAGCTTTTCTGCTGCTTTTGCCATTTGACATTTTTCGGAAACTGAACAGAGCTGTTACGGAGCCGATCCCAAGTCTTGTGTGCACCCCCCGGGACTGTGGAAATACAAAAGTGTGGGCTAAGTGCCAGGGAAGTGCTGGAAATTGCCATAAAAGTCCCAGAAAGTAACGGAAAAACCCAGAAAGTGATGAGAAATGACAAAATAAATGATAGGAAATGACAGAAAATCACAGATGCCAATATCGACCATGGCGGAATCACCAGAGACTGATGAAATATCCACAAGCGCTCCCGAAAGGTTGGTATTTCCCTGCAGAACATGAACACTTGATCTCAGCCTTAAGTATAACTCATCCGGCCCTGAAAACATGAATTAATTCAAAATAATCAGGTCTTCTCTGACCACCTCTTCATTTTGTCTAGTTGACAGTCTTTCCCCCTCTGTGTTCATCCCACCACCCCTTGCCAGGCTGGGCATGGTTTCCCTTTTCTGAGAATTGAGACATTCTGCCTTCCCTTTGTCCTCTACTAACATTTCACCATCTTCATTGAGCAACGAACCCACCTTATTCCTTGTCCTTCCTCTTCCTTCTGACATACTTTTTGTTCTTAGCATCCCTCACTAAACGTAGCTCATGTGTCTTAGCCTTCCTGAGGCCACCCCTACAAGATTGGGCCACTTGCCTGTATGTGCCCCTCCTTTCATTTCTTATATGTTTCCCTTTTGAGTCTTAGCTCATTGACTTCTTTGGATGTCTTCCATTTATAGAGCACCAGCAATATTCCTGGCAGTCAACAATCATTAGTTAGAGACAAGTTCCTGCCGCAGACAAAGGAAGGAATGCAAGGGAGAGACAGGGAGACATCCATCCAAGTTGAGAAGTCAGAGGGGCACATACTTATCTTTGCCCTGTGCGGGCCCTACAAATTTTAAGGGCAGCCATGCCCTAATTAAGTTAAAATGTGGGGCCCTGCCCCCTTGGGGGCACCTCTGCTTGACCCTAGAGGTGGTCATGTTTGGGGCCACGCTGGAAGGGAGTGGAGGCCACGCCCCTTGTCCTGGTGAAAAAAAACGGCCCTCTGAGGGCCCTGGAAGTAGTTGCTTCTCCCCCCAGCCCCCCGTGGTAAAGCTGGCTGGGATTACAGGGGCGAGGGGAACTCTGAATGTAAGGAGAGTGGAGAGAGCACCACTGAGCACTCTGTGCAGCAGAGGAGCTTGACAGGAGAGAGAGGGATTTGCAGGCGCTGAGGCAGCAGAGTGACCATGTTCAGGGAGGGAGTAGCAGGCATGGGGGGCAGCGTGGGAGAAGGGGTGAAGCCCATTTCGAGAGCAGGAGACTCTGAGGGAGGGGGTGGCAGAGTAGGAGTGAAGTTCTCAGGTGGGGACGTAGCAGGAAATGAAGGTAGAAAGGTAAAGAGGAGCAAGGTCAAGAGGAGCCTTGAAGATCTGGACAGTGATAACCTGGGGCAGTCCCGTGTCTGGCTGAAAACCCCCCTTGCCAAGTGCAAGACCCTCCTATGAGCCTGTTCTGGGTGTAACTGTGCTGGGAGAGAGAGAGTGTGTGTGTGCGCTGTCTGAGTCTTGGTGCCTCTTCCCCTCTGCCTTCCAGCCTGTGTGAACGGCTCTGGCTCTGCTCCACATCTCCTGGAAGCATCACTGCAGCATGGTAGCCTGGCAGCTCAGTCACAGACTGCAAGAGGGACTAGAAAGCAGCTCCAGTGCAGCCCGGGAAGGAGAGAAGGCAAATATAAATACAGCACTACTGCTGCTGCTCTTGCCCGGAGAAGCTGCTTTCCCATGAAACATTAATGGGGTGTTAGAACAGGTTAATTGGCTGTTACCCAAAGGGCTTGGGGTGGCTTAGGACACATGCAATCATATTGGAGAGGAGACAGCTAGCTTCTCCAGCCAGAGGGGCAGCAGCCATAGGAAAGCAAGAGACACTGCTGGCACCAGGCTGCAGCTTCCGGAGTGTCCCCGGGAATCGGGGTGTAGTTGCCATCGAGTGAGGGGCCGTATCCTGATAGGGCCTGAGTGCTGCTAGGATACTCTCGAAAGGGGGGAGGGGGAGAGCAAGGCCAACATGCCCCCCCCCCCCCCAAACACACACACGTAGTGATGCTCTGGCTACTTGCGACAGGCCCCACTAAGACAGACATTTCCAGAGTGGACGAAGGGGGATTGCTGCCCCCCCACCCCCCACTGCCACCCATTCTACAAACTTCCTTCGGTTAGTCTTGTTTGGACAGTGAGGACTCGCAGGGGGACATTCTCGGTGGCTGCCCTGATGCTGTGGAACTCCCTTCCCCCCAGAGGTTCCTCTGAGCCCGAGACCTTTCTTTTTGTTAAGGCATTTGGTGGGCAGGGATAGGGGTTTTGTGGGGGTTTGGGGTAGGGGTGGGAGCAGGTTGTTGGGGAGGGTTTTGTGGTGGGATTGGAGAGGGGAGAGGAAAAGGTTGGGGGATTTTTTATGCTGTTTTACATGCATTGTTTTATAAGCTGCCCTGAGCCATGTGGGAAGGGTGGGGTAAAAGCTGGAATAAATAAATAAATTGCTGCTACTCACTTGCCTGGGGGGCCAGCTGAGAGTGGGGGACTGGAGCAGCACTTTCTTCAGAGCTAAGCCCTTCCCCCACCCTGGGGACCCTACCCCTGCCCTCCCACGTGGGATACTCATCCCTTTTCCTCACGGGGGGGGGGGGGGGAGCTGTACCCAAGCCATCCCCAACCTTGACGCCCACTGGTGCCACTGCGGGCACTCCTCTTCTTTGGGCACACTGCCTATGGGGGGCGGGCAGGATCTCCCTAGTGGGTAACCCATTTGGGACCACAGACAGCTCAATGGAAGCTAGAACAAGGCAAAGCATGTAGACTAGGTCTCTGTCCGAGGGTGGGAGCAATGGGACATTCAAAATGGAGGGGAAGCTTGTTGCATTCTCCCTTCGCGCTGGGATTATTTGCCGGTGACGTTCCTGTCCGTTCTGGCCCTCAATGAGCAGAGCCAATTGGACAAGCCCCATTCTCTGAACCTGCAGCAACTGAATCCTGCGGAGCAGAGTGTTTATTTTCATGCTTTTTTAGTTATTAAAACAAAGGCAGCAAGACCCAGGGATTACTAAATGCCATGAACTTTAGAATTGTTCATGTTTTGGGGAGGTCGCAAAGGTCTTAGATAACATTGGCAGCAGCTCGTTGCTGCGTTGTCCCTTTGCACTATCAACAGGAAACATCTTGAACAGCAAAGGAACTACAGCTTTGTCATTGGCCTGATGCAAGAACATGACAGTATTTTCTCATCCTATCAAAAGCCAGATATTTTAGGAGGTAGTATATAAAGCATTGAGCACACAATGTCTTTTGGGAACAGGTTCATGTGCTGCATTTAATGCTGTTTTGCTATTTCAGTAGTTATTGGAACTGTAGCGTGAATCCTTTTCTAGACTAGCATTAGGTGTTTTTTTATATACATATTTGTGGATCTCTATTGGTATTTAAATGTGATCACTGCGACACAAAAGTTTTAAAGAGGCATTTAGCAAAATTAATCATTCAAACAAATCCAGAAATCCTTGTTCAATCCTCAGTCTTGACTCATTTCAAACTGTCTACAGCCTTTTGCAAGGCAAGATTACATGTGTAATTTAATTTCACTAGCTTCAAAAAGTCCATTGGGCCAATAAAGATGAGACTTACCTGGGCCCTTTGCCAGTTGTAGTTATGGAACAGAAACAGTCAGTGACAAACACAACTCACCTTAGAGCCAAGCAACAAAGGGCTGAGGAGAAAGGGAGTCCATTGTAATTACAATGCTGCAGGGACCCAGACCTCCATCAGAATAGCGTATTGCAAGCCTCACTCTCATCCCATCAGACGATCTGCTGCAACTGTCCATTGGTGACGCGCCTGCGGAACCAAGCAGGGATCAGCAGGACTGTCGTTGAACGGTTCCGTTTGTTCCTCACAGGGAGAACTCAATGAGTGGTGCTTGGGGAATATTTTTCATCTCCCTGGGACCTCTCATGTGGCGTCTATTCTTTCCCCTCTCCTGTTCAACGTGTATATGCAGCCGTTGGGCGAGATCGTCCAGAGTACTGGAATTCGGTGCCATCAATATGCTGATGACACCCAACTCTATCTCTCCTTTTCATCGAACCGAGGCCCTGCAGTCTGCTTACTCGATGTCCAGCGGCTGTGGGAGACTGGATGAGGGCAAGTCGACTGAGGTGGAATCCTGACAAGACGGAGGTGATGTTAGTGGGGAAGGCGATGGATGTGGTGTCCTCCATCATTGATGGAGTTTGCCTCCTGTTAGTACCTCAGGTCAAGAGTCTGGGAGTGCTCCTCAACTCGTAGCTCTGCCTAGATGCCCAGGTTGGGGCTCTTTTCACCAATTACATCTAGTGCGTCGGCTTCAGCCATATCTCTCAGACTCTGATCTGGCCACTGTCATTCATGCTTTCATTACCTCAACATTGGACTATTGTAATGCGCTCTACATGGGGTTCGGAGACTGAAGCTGGTGCAGAATGCGGCGGCCTGCCTCCTTACGGGGACGGGCTGCTGGAAGCACATTACACCAGTGCTCTGTTCTCTGCATTGGCTGCCTAGAGTCTTCCGGGTTCAATTCATGGTGCTGGTCCTTACCTATGAAGCCCTACACGGCTTGGGCCCTACCTATCTGTAGGATCGCCTCACTCCCCGTGCCCTTGACCAGCCCCTGCGGTCATCCGGGGAACGCCGTTCTCGAGGTCCCCCAGGTATTCAGGGGGGCTACTGTGGAGAGGATGTTCTCGGTGGCTGCTTCACGGCTGTGGAATTCCCTCCCGGTGGAGGCCTGGGTGGCCCCGGATCTTCCTTCTTTTCGGCATCAATTCAAGACCCGGCTGTTCCGTCAGGCTTTTGGCAAGGGGAAGGGTGAGGGTGGGTTATTTAGGAGGATGGGGTGGGGTGTTGTTTATGGGTGGGATTTTAACTATGGGGGAGGCGATGCTCCCTTTTATTCCCTGTTTTATTCCTTGTTTTGTTGTCTGCAGGGCCCTATGTGAATTTTATATATGTATTTTATTTTTTGTAAGCCACCCCAGGCTGCCTTTGGCAGGAGTGGTGAGGAAACAAGTAAAAAACATATAAATGAATAAATTAAATAAACACGAGGAGTGAGGGAGAGGCAGAGGCCCCGCCTCTCCCACACTCCGTGCCCCACCCCCTCCACTGCCTGTCAGTCTCGGCCAGGGGAAATGTAGGAGAGGTGGGGCCTCTGCCTCTCCCACATTCCCCCTGGCCGAGACTGACAGGCAGCGGAGGGTGGGTACACGGAGTGTGGGAGAGGCGGGGCCTCTGCCTCTCCCACATTCCCCCTGACCGAGACTGACAGGCAGCGGAGGGGGGGTGCACGGAGTGTGGGAGAGGCGGGGCCTCTGCCTCTCCCACACTCCTGCTGGCCCCCTCCACTGCCTGTCAGTCAGAGTCAAGTCGGACTTGACCGGGGACCCCTGGCCGGGGGTACCCTGGCTGGGAGCTGAGGACCCCGAGTGTGGGACACCCCCAGGAGCGGGGCCCAGGGTGACCGCCCCAAGCCACCCCACGGTAGGGCCAGCCCTGGGAAGGAGGTAGCTGCCCAAAAGCCCTCCATGACCACAGGACCTGTGTGAACCCTCGTTTCACAACAAAGTCAAGTCCCATGGAAGGCAGAATCCGGTCGCAGCCATTCCGTTATAGCATGAGATAGGGTGTGGTCACCGTGTTGATCCCAAGTGACAGAGAGACAAAGTGGTTCAAATGATCTCTTTTATTGGACCAACTGTTGTGGGAAATAAGCCAGCTCTGGGCCTCACAGGGGGCCCTCAGGCACGTAGCATAGCCAGTAGAAATATATAAACTGAGCAAATGTAGGTCAGCTATGTATGAGGGGGCATGGAATGGGTGGGAGTGGATATAGACCCTGGTCGAGGGTCACCGAGGGAAGCCGTGGCGGAACAGTGGGATTATTATTATTTATTTATTATAATTTTATTTTTATTTTATTTTAATTTTTACCCCACCCTCCCCACAAAAGACGGCTCAGGGCGGCTTACGATATTAAAAAATACAAATATAAAACATAACCATACAAAAGCATAAAATACCCCCAACAGTTTCTTTCTACAGTTTTGGTTGTAAGGAGCTGTCCACCCCAGTTCCCCCTCCCCTATTCCCCCGCTGCCAAATGCCCTCAGGAATAAAATTGTTTTACACTGCCTTCTAAAGGTGCTCAAGCCTGGACATAAACAGACATAGATTGAACCTGTGTTCCCCAACTCCTAGGTTGCCCCCACCCCCCCGGGCTGGCCTTCCACTAAATTATAGGAACAGCTTCCCCTGTCTGGCTCTGAGGAGGCCAATCCACAATAAATAACCCCCACGGAGAGAGTTTCTTTTTTGGTTATAAGGAGCTGTCACTTTGTTTCAGAAACTTTTTTTTTATCCTGCTTGATGCTGCCATGGCCTGCTGCCAAGGAAACCAGAGCTTACCTTTGTTTGGAAATGTCCCCTCAGGGGTGTGGGACTTGCTTTACTCTGGCCTAGACTAACTCCTAAAGCACATCATCACTGCTGGGTCAGAGCAATGGTCCCTCCAGCCCAGCGTCCTGTCTCTGATACCGTCACAATCAGTGCTAGACGAGTTAGACCAATGGTCTCTCCTGCCCAACATCCTGTCTTTGACAGTGTCACAGCCAGTGCCAGACTGGGTCAGACCAGTGGTCCATCCAGCCCAGCATCCTGTCTCCGACAGTGTCAGTCACTGCCAGACTGGGTCAGAAAAACAGTCTGTCCAGCCCAGCATCCTGTCTCCGACGGTGGCTGCTTTTAGACGTGCACGGCGAACAAGCTGTGTGTGGGATTTAGACATGACCTTTTGTGTGTTCAAGCCGGTTGTGTGTTATTTTAAAGCCACAAATTAAATACCTCGATTTTGAGGTATTTAATTTGCGGCTTTAAAAGAATGTGCGACTGGCTTTAACGCGCAAAATATCATGTCTAAATCCCCCACACAGCATATTTACACACAGCGTGATTTTATGCGTGTTCGCCACGCATGTCTAAAAGTGTCCGGTGTCACAGTCAGCAGAGCCAGACTGGGTCAGAGCAATAGTCCAGTCCAGCATCCTGTCTCCGACAGCGTCACAGTCAGTGCCAGGCTGGATCAGATCAACAGTCCAGCCCTGCAGCAAGCTACTCCAGAGAAGTGTCCAACAGGTCATAACAGAATGATCCATTCCCCACCATTGATGTACCGATCCTCTAAGAACTTCCCTAGTCCTGCTTTGACCCCAAACTATTCTCTTGGTCTTCACAATGTCCTCTGGCAATGAGTTCCACAGGTTAATTGTGTATTCAGTGGAGAAACAAATTCCCTTTATTTATTTATGCTGCCAGTTAATTTCTTACAGTATCTCCTAGTTCTTGTATTTTGAGAAGGGGTAAATAACAGCTCCCTATTGACTTGCTCCGACTTCTTTTGTGAATTTGTAAACTTCTATTGTATCCCCCACAATTGTTTCTTCTCCAAGCTGGAGAGCCCTCATCTCTTGAGCTTGTCCTCGTACGGAAACCGTTCCAGTCCTTCGATCATCTTCGATGCCCTTCTCTGCACTTCTCTGCACTTTTTACATTCTACTATGTCCTTTCTGAAATGGAAGACCTGAACTATCTAGATGTGATGCAAAGCCCATTGGACTTGGGATGTCTGTAATTCTCTCTCCACTAGGGACTGCCTCACAGAGGGGCAGCACTGATCTGGAAGCGGAAGAGATAGGCGAGGGGGTTTCATGGAGCTTGTAACTTTTACCTGGATGGATGCCTCCTGCTGCCGCAAAGCCCCTGAATTGCACAGCAGCAGCAGATGGGATGAGAGACCTGGTGCTCACCCTAGGCAAGGTGGGCTCCAGTGCATGGCCTCATGCATGCCCTCACTACACAAGCCACTGGGGATTGAGGCCCCTCGTTTGGGGTGGGCCCTGCAGCTTTTAGTGGGAGGGCAAGCCTCCCCCGGCCACGCCATCAGGATGTTGGGGGGTGGGACTGGATTCCCCTAAGTAATGTGGCAGGAAGAGTTGCTTTGTTTCATACCCTCCGACATTTAACAGAGAAAACTAGGTCTGTGCCGTGCCACCTCCTCATTTGGATGAGGCTCTGTGTACCCGTAGGTTTGTAGAGGCAGGACTGACGGTTCAAGCTAAAATGCAGCCTATTAAAAAGTCAAAAATCTCATATTGTCAGAACTTTGGCTCTAAAGTTTTAGCTTTAAAGCTACTCAGGATCCCAGGGGGAAGCAGAAACAGTCCCTTTCAGCAGCTAAAGAATCCTCTCTCACAAACGCACTCACACCCTTCCTACCTTATTTAGTTTTCATCTAGATCCTAAGCACCCAGCTCTCTCCTGCCTGTAGGTTCCCTTTCTTTGTTTTTGCTAGCCCTGCTTATCCCAAGCCTGTGAAAGCGACAAAACGCCCCCCAGCAATGAATAAAGAGAATAGCAGCTAAGGCTGTTTGGGTGGATCAGTGAAGTGTTACATGCCCCCTTTATCTGCGGAACCCGGTACAAACCTTACAGTGATAGAGATCCTGCCACAAGAGAACAAAACCCTTTACTGCACCTGACCAGGCAAAAACCTCCCATTGGGATGCTGTTCCCTGGTCACTAGACCACAAAGGCAGGCAATGCCTTCAATCCACCCTGGTCAGTTGCTCTTTTAAAATGCACCAGTCACTGTCCAGGCCGGCTGAACATTCCAAAGCTGTTCCATCCGCCAACAACTAACGATGGCTTCCTCTTTGCCCAAATGTTCTTATGTAACAGACGGTCACAGAGCTGCTGAGCGCTCCACACGGTACTGCCCCCCCCCCCAAGCTCCCTGGGGGCCCGTCTGGTGCACAGCACTAGCAGGACAGCCACAGTGGGAGTAAGCAGGGATGCTGGGCTGGAGGAGCTCTAAGCTACCTTTTCCTGCCTGTTATTGAAGACATCTCTGCCCAGGGACTGCTCTTAATTCTTCTACCAGTGGCCTGTGGCAGGGTGGTCTGTGACAGCAGAACTGGAGCCCTACAGCAATTGGGGCTCTGCTGACACAGCTACAGTCACTGGCTCCTTGTTGCCCTCTTTCTCCCTCCCCAGGCAGGCCCTACCCATCAACCGCTCTCTCCCTGGGGAGGTAGGCCAAAGAAGGGGGCTACTCTCCGTGAGAGGAGAGGAACATGATTTCCATAAATTAGGGGCAAAGAGCAGAACCCAGGAATCTCCATTGTCCCCAAGGAGCCAGGGGCCCCAGTGCCACACAGCTCAGCGGACAATGGAGATGCAGTGGAGCTGGTAGACCAGGGATGCCCAAAGTTCCCAACCCTGGTTCCTTCAACCTCTTGTTCTAGGCCTTTCCCTCTATCATCCTCTCTCCTGGACTGTGCTCAGCCTTGTCTAGATGCAGCCCCTGGGCTGAGACCAGCCCTGACTACAGGGAAGGGAGATGCTCCTTCTGATGGAGGGGTCTGCTCAGGACCCCCCAGAGCATCCAGCCCCTCTCAGAAGGCTTGCTGTGAAATAAGGCACCCTGGGACCGTCACCCACAACCCCTGCAACGCGTGGGCTCCCTACTAGACACTGGATGTTTGCAATCTGGAGTCCTCGCCTGGGTTTTCTGTGAGCAACCTGGGGTGGTGTGAGGCGTGATTCCCTGGGATTGTACGGCTGCCAAAAGGCAGAGTCCATGGCTGGAAGGGAAGGAGAGGCAGGGGAGGGGCCCCGTTTGTTGTTTTTCTGCTACTCTTGGAAAGTAACAAACATCTGCTGCTGATTTGCATGTTAACCGATCCAGGCCACTATTGTGGCTGCTGGAAGCAGGCTCCTGCCCCACCCATGACGATGCTGCTGAAACTAAACGTTCACGGCAATCGCAGCCACAGCTCAGAAACACCTGAGGGGAGAGTTCCTCTATGGCCGACTGGTGCAGGGAGAGGGGGGCACAGGGACTAGGGGATTCTATGGACGGCATTCTGCATGGCAGGCAAAGCTATCCCCAAAGACTCCATCCTTAGCTCTGCATTCCGTTCCCTGGTGGTTCTCCTTGGATTACCGAGCCTCCCCTGCTGCTGGGCACAGCTCGGAGGCCGCCAGCTCCAGGCTTGGCTGGTTGCTGTAGGGATATTTTGAGGCAAAACAGATTGTTTTCACCTGGGGCAGCATCATTGAAGAAACTCTGCACCACAACTTTGGTCTGAAGAAACCACACACGATCTGACTCTTTATCTCAATCAGCGGCAGCGAGCTCAGTGTGGTTAGGATACTCTCATCTCCTCATTTCTCAGAAGAGCAGACTTCATCATTGTGTCAGTTGCCACAAACACACTGTTTGTAGTGAAATGCTAAAAAACAGCCCATTTATCTTTCCCTCAATCAAGATTCATGCGATACAAGCTCTTAACGTTAGGGCCCATCAGTAATGAAACTTGCCAGGGCTCCAGTTACCCAGCTTGTTTACTGTAACTTATTTTAAAGAATAGTTTGACCGATCTTGCCCTGATGACCTTGTCATAGGAGGAGGAGCAGCCTTGTCAGTTACCCGTTAAATAACAAATCTCGCGTTACCACGTGCTTGCAAGACGTGCTTCACAGAATCGCTCCGATCAGCCCCAGAAAGTGGGGAGCTTTATTAGTATAATATTTACATAGCTCTGCAATTAGGCAAAGGAGAGCATCCAAGATTGTGGACGGCTAAGGAACCCTCCACTGCTTTAAGGGGAGCGAGCACAGGGAGGCTTTTGGAAATGGCCAGCTACAAACCCAGATTTAGAGAACTACTTACAGCAAAGTAATGTTTCAAAGGGTGTTAATAAACATGCATCCGGCATGCCGGTTACAAGTCCCGGGGAGGCTGGCTGGGTCAGGTTGGGGAACTGAACAAATGGTTGTTCCGCTGATCGACCAGGCCGGGGGGGAGGGGCAGAAGAGATGTGAGGTCAGCCGGACCCACCCACCGTGCCATGACGGGCAGCCATGGCTGCCAGTAACAGGCAACCAGCCATAGCAGCCCCCATGCTGGGATGGCAACGCAAACAAACACGCTTGCCTGCTATGACCTGCCAGGGTTGCCATCTTTGGTTGTTTTTTTACCTGACGCTTCCATTTTGGCCTATGGGAGTGTCAGGTTAAAAAAAAAAAACAACCCACTGGTGGCAACCCTAACCTTGGGCCTGGACTGTGGGCCACTGGGCCCTGTTCCTTCCGACCTCCCCACAATTCCTGGGCAGCTACCTACCCAGTTGGGGGCTGTAGCGGGCTCACATCTGGCGACCTGCTAACCGGCACGCGGGTGTCAAATCCCCTAAGCACGTGTTTCGCTATTATGTGTAAGCACCATAACAATCCTAACACCAATTTGGCCACCCATGGAACGCACGATGTGAACACCACTGCATCACAAGGACAATCTGCGTGTTCCGTCTGAACACATGGCCAACATTATGTCTAATGATTTTGCGTGGCATATTAGCAGGTACAACATGGGGAACGAGGTGGCAGTGCTTGAGTGCTGAGATCGGGTGGCGAGCAAAACACCAATTTGCCCCAAGATGGGCTGTGTGTCTAAACAGCGCCACATGGTGAACACAGGGCCAAATCAGTGTTCGTATCAAGGTCAAAACACACATTCAGACACCTGTTGATGTTATGTCTAAAGACACCCTACGTCCGGTAGAATTCTAACTCTCCCAGAGCCAAGCTGGCATGAGTGACAGCCTTGTCCTGGACACCATGGCACATAACCAAGAGGGAGGCTAGCAGGAGAAAGACCCAGGGGCAAGCTGAGCAGGAGTTCCCCTTTAGTTGGTCAAACTGAGGCTTTTTAAAGAACTTTCCCAGGTAACAGTTGTGGTGAAAATCACCACAAATGTGAACACCTCTGCCACGTGATTAATTCATGGGGGATTCGAAGAATTACACTGCAAGGATTGTTACACATCTACCCTGTTTGCATATAAGAAGTGTTTGCATATAAGAAAAGTATTTCAATATGTGGTGAATTCACTTGAACCTGGGACAGAAAAGAAAAAGACATTCAGTTCACTGTGGAACAATTAAGCTAATACACATTTAATTGCGATGATTCCCTTTGAAAATCGCTATTGCCCCAGGTGTGAGGGAATGGTTGAATCTGTCATGCATATTTTATTGTATTGTGTTTTATATTCTGACTGTTGGTCTAATTTGCTGAGACCTGTTGTAAGTAAATTTCCGGGTAGAGATCCCAAATTTTATTTACAGGCCCTTCTGTCTGATAAGCACTCGTACATCACTCATTTGGTAACCAAATTTTTGTTAGCAGTCTTTAAGAAAAGAAGACGGTTTGTTGAATCTAAGGGCATACATTAAAGGCTGATAGTTGATTGGGGATGTTGATTTTAGTTGTAATTTCTGTTTGTGCTGTGCGGTGATGACCTCTTGCCATATAATACATTTTGAACGTAAGTTTGTAAGTATGTTTAAATTATACTTAGCAGAATGGTATGGTTATGCCATTGCTTTGAAAAGGAACAAGATGTAGCTCCTTATGTACCAGTATGTATATGATGTTCAGGGGTTTGGCTTGGTCGCGCCATTGCTCTGAAGAAGAGCAAGACCACTTGTTTTTATGTTTTTATGTTCTTATATGTATTGTTTTTACTTGTTGTATTTGTTATATATTTGTCTTAGGCAAGGGCGAAAGCCAGTGCCTCAATAAACTAAACAAACAAACATATTGAATTGCAAGCTCCTGGAGATCGAGAGAGTCGGGCCTTGGTTTATAAGTCACACTAGAGCTGTAATGAGAATAATAAATAACATAATTGGAGGGCAAACCATCCAAGGCCCAGCTAGTCAATGGGCTACAGTAATGTTGGAAGAGAGACAGGGGTGGCTGTGGACAGATAATTAGATGGGAGTTTGTAATAGGGTGTTAACAAACAAAATGGTAGCCCACACCAGGGGAATGTCTATCTGCCCAGTTATTAGGTGTTTGTCCCCGACACCGGCCACGTGTCCACCCCCCTCTGAATACGCAGCCTTCGCTCACAGTAGGGTCCCAGAACATGCGGAGTTTCTGTGCAGGGAAATGTAGGCTAATGTGTGCCCACATGTTGGCATCCCATCAATTAGGTTGTGTACAGTACCTCCACGCATACAGCCCCACCAGCACCATAGAGTCGTAGGTGAACAAGCCTCAAGCGTTTTGAGGAGCAACCACTTCCAGCCCCTCTCTCCACTCCCGATGTCACTGGCGCATACATAACATCTGCCTTAAACGGTCTGAGCCCCTTGTACCTCAGGGACTGCCTCGCCCTCCGTGCCCCAGAGCGGCTCCTTCGGTCTGCCGGGGGCGCCTTCTTGGAGGTCCCCCGTGTTAAGCGGGGGGCCACACTGGAGAGGGCATTCTCGGTGGCCGCGCCGCGCCTTTGGAATTCCCTCCCGGAGGAAGCTCACCTGGCCCCAAGCCTTTTAACATTCTGGTGAGTTTGTAAAACCTGGCTGTTCGCCCAGGCCTTGGGGGGGGGGGGAAGGTTTTTTTTAATCTCCTCCTACCCTTATTTATTGTTTTATTATGTGCCTAACCCTGTGTTAATAATATTATTATGATAGTTTTAAATTTTATATAATTGTATTTTTATGTTTTAAAATTGCTAGCCGCCCCGAACTGTTTTCAGGAGGGGCGAGATATAAATCGAGAAAATAAATAAATAAATAAATAAAAGCCCACCGTGCCATTTTCAAACATGCATTCTCCCAGCTCATCCTGATTTGCTGTTTCTCCGCTGTTGCATTCTCAGGCATGACTTGCAGAGAATTACCATCACCGGGGTCATGGCTCAAACCAACAGCCAGATAACAACCAGCACCGCTGCCACCACTGTTCAGTTGCGGCAATGGAACCCCCTTCCACAAGCACCCAGCAGAACCAGGAGCGACAGGTCTGCAGGGAGGATTTGGCAAGGGAGCTGCTTGGGGAGACCAAGTGGCAGGCAGACACGATCTGCAACGCCATTAATAGTATGTCCAGGAAGTTCAGGCAGCTGGTACAGCAGAACACTGCAGAATGCAAGCCCTTTGCTGTTAAGGCCCACCTGGACCACGGACGGGAGGACAGATGCTGGGCCACCTCTGGCAGCAGCTTGAGCAGTCAGACAGCATGATCGAGAAGGCGAGCAAGGAGAGGATGAGTGAGATGTGGGAACAGTCGCAAGCAGCCGGTCTCAGTCCATCCAGTTGTAGGGCAACCTGCTCGAGCAGGTTGTTGCCATGACAGCAAGCATTGTTGCTCAGCGTTAGGTGCCATCTCCTAACCCCCGTATGTGGAACCAACCACCCTGGTTCCCCTTGCACTCTACCCCCGAGGGAAAGCACCCGCGCCCTCTCTACACTGCGCTCATGCCAGGGAACAGTTCCTGGGCCTCCCGCCAATCCTTCCCGCACACCTCCCGCAAACACTCTTCTACATCCAGATCCTCAGGAGGAGGATCGGAGAAATGTCCCACCAGCCAAGCGAATGTGCACAGATACTGACAAAAGGAGCAGGTGCAAGAAGAAATCGTTTTTGTTTTTAAAATAATGTTATTTAATTTTTCTTCTTTTATTTATTTGTTAAATAAATGCAATAGAGACAAAGTAGTCTTTATTGGACCAACTCCAGTTGGTGGAGGTGTGCAAGCTTTTGTACCCTACAGGGTCCTTCATCAGGCAAATCTGGGGAAGTTTGTGGGGGCTTAGAGAATGGTAGTATGGCATCGTGCTAAGCCGCTTTGGGGGCTGGGGGATGGAAGGGAAGAAAAGGAAAGGGGTGGCGGGTACACTGAAAATGGGGTGTGGGGAGGCCACTGGCCATTCACGTGCACTTGGGGATTGGGCTCATAGTAGCTGGCTACACCTCTGCGCTACCTATTGCCATTCCCAGACCCAGCTATACTGTCAATGCCAACAGGAAAATGCAGAGGTTCAGGACTCTAGCCTGCGAATACCAATAGGGAAGGCCACCTGGTGGGAAATAGCATGGGGGTGGGCCAAGGAGGGACACTATACCATCCCGGTGCTGGCAGGGGGGAGCTGGAAGGGCCAGAGGAAAACACAGGAAACATTTTTTGGAGGCTTTATTGATAACACAAACAGATAATTTGAATCAGTTCACTGATGCTCATTAAACTGTCACTGAGTATGGGTGTTGGGGCTGATGCATTGAGGTTGATGTGTCTCAGATTTCTCCGGATATGCGCTGCTCTGCTTGGTTCAGCTAATCCCAGAACAGGGGCACTGGCTCGCTAGAGCTAACTCGGGGGGGGGGGGGGGGTGTTCTCTAATATGCCTCCCCCCCCAAGTGTCACAGATGTTATGGAGAACACAGATGGTGGTAGTTAGAAGTAGAGCAGTCTCAAGCTGGAAATCACTTGTGGCTGCAATTGCTTTCCAGTGCTGCTTTAATAGCCTGAAAGCTCTCTCCACAACAGAGCGGGTGGCACTGAGCTGCTGGTTAGAGCTGCAACCAGGTACCTGGCAAGTCAGACATCCCATTGAATCTGGGACTCACCCAGGTTGCAACCCGATGGGCTACCAGGCTGACTCACCTCACTGCTGGGCTGCTGCTCCTCCAGTCCTGGTTGCTGCTTGTGGCTTGCTGCTCCCTGCTTCTCCCTGGCCAGGATGATTTGAGTTTTCTGGGAAATTTTGAATCGGAAAATTTTCCCATGTAAATTTTCTTTCTTATTTGCATTAAAAAATGCATAAAATTTTCATAAGAAATATTTGAATCAGAAAAGTTTCCTGTGCAAAATTTGCTATGCACATTTTCTGGAAATCTTTCCAATGGCTGCAGACCTCAAGTGTGAGGAGCTTAGTTTTGGTTTTGGTTTCACTTCCAGCTCTCTGATGCAATCACAGCTTTAGTTTTGGTTTTTCTTTCACTTGCAGTGAAACGGGGGACCAATGCGGGGTGCACACAGGTGAAAGGAGGCCTCCTTGCTTCCCCCCTGCTCAGAAAATGCTCATCGGGGAAGTCCCCAGATCAGCTGAGCAGCGCACCAGCTGGGAAGCACATGGAGCAGCAAGCAGGGAGCAGTGACCAGGACTGCAGGGGCAGCAGCCCGGTGGTGAGGTGAGTCAGCCTGGGGAGCTGCGAGTGCTGGGATCAGTGTCCTGGCATGGGGTGCCGGGGACCCCATCATGTGCCCACTGGAGGTGCCCAAAAATATAGGTATTACCTGTGAGTAGCAATGTGCTACCCGCTATAGCTCTACTGCCAGTTAAAATATCTTTGCTCCAGGGTGCAGGCAATGCTGTATGCCTTCATGATCCAGTTAGCAATGTGCTACCCACTACAGCTCTACTGCCGGTTAAAATACCTTTGCTCCGGGGTGTGGACAATGCTGTATGTCTTCATGAGTCAGGTAGCAATGTGCTACCTGCTGCAGCTCTACTGCTGGTTAAAGTACCTTTGCTCCGGGGTGTGGGCAATGCTGTATGCCTTCAAGATCCAGGGCTTCAGGGGGTAGGCAGGGTTCCCAAGAACAACAGGCCTCACAAGCACCCCATCAATGCATGTTTCAGTGGAGGGTCCAAAGTCTCTGGTATACATGTGGCAAAAGAAGGGGGACTGACAGACGATATCAGTGGTTCTTCCTGGATCCCCCAACCAGCACATCCATGAACTGGGCATGGTGGTCTGCTACAGCCTGGAGAACCACAGAGAAAAATGCCTTCCGGTTCAGGAGGTAGTCCTTGCTACAGAGTGGGCAGACTGCTCTCACCGATCGCACCTAGACAGTTTGGGAACCTCTCCCGCCGAAAGTCCTCCATTATCTCCATGAGGTCAGTCAACTGCTTCACCCGGTCCAGCAGCACTTCCACAATCGCTGTGCAAACCTCCCACTGGTGTGGTGCCCACTGAGTAGGCTCCAGCACCAAATTGCCGGGTGACAGAGCAGCAGGAGTCTGGAGTGACGAGCTTCCAGGTGGCGACGTGCTTCTCCGTGAGGATGGGCGATGGCGTCACCGTGCTCTGTTTTTCTAGTCATGACGCGAGGATCTTGGCTATTTGCCAGACGAGGCAACTGGGCATCTCACCTCGTCAGCGTCTCACCTCGAGGACAGCACGTTCTCCCATCCAGTCTGTGCTTTTCTCCTTCCCCCAGACCAGCCTCTCGGTGGGTACAGCCCTGTGAATGGCATCAGTGACCTAAGCCCTGGAGACCACCCTTCTGTGTCTGCCGGATGATTTGCTACCTGCCCCAGCACACCTCTCCCTCGCTTTCATTTGGCTCCAGACAGATTTGGCTTGCTCCCGTGCCTAATCAAACCCAGACAAGTTATTTTCGATCCAGAATGTCTGAAATCATGTGATTTTAGTGACAGATTAGTGTGAGAGACCAGACCTTGACCTTGCCTGGATTTCTCTGTTCTTGGAATTCAGAACTTAGGCCGCTTTAATAGGTGCGTGGCGCACACGCGGCATAAAATCCCGCCGCCTGTAAAAATCCCGCGCGCCGGGTTTAGGCACGACATTTCATGTGGTAAAGCTGGTTGCGCATTCTTTTAAACCTGCAAATGAAATACCTCGATGCTGAGGTATTTATTTCGCTGTTTTAAAAGTGCGCACAACTGGCTTTAACGCGCGAAATGTTGCGTGTAAATCCCCCACATGGGATTTTTACACGCAGCGTGATTTCATGCCATGTCTGTGCCGCGCACGTCTAAAAGCGGCCCTAGTCTGCTCGGCTCTTTGACATAGTCTAAATTCAAATAAAATCTGAATTAACTCTTACCACTCAGGAGACGGATCTTGCAGCCATCGAGGCTAGTCCTCAGAAAACATCAGGTTCAATAAGCTGCAGCTGTCAAAATGGCAAACAACGTTAGGTACTACTGGAAATGGAAAGAAGCTAATACAAGAAAGATTTATTTATTAATTAATACCCTGCCCTATCCCAAAACAGCCTCAGGGCGGCTTAAAAACATCATCACAAAAACATATAAACTACCATCCCTCCAACCCATCCCTCCCACTCTCACCTGGAGGAATTCCCCCCCAGGCACAGCTGTAACAGGTGCAGCTGCACTGAGGCCCAGAACCTGCGGGGGGCACATGCATGTAGAGTGCTTATGCACACACGAGTGGAGAGCCCCAGCAGGGTCCATTCCCACCCATCTACACCCCTGTACACAGTGCATACACTATTACACACACACTGGAGTGGAGAGCCCCAGCAGGGCCCATTCCTGCCCATCTACACCTCTGTACAGAGTGGATACACACACGAGTGGAGAGCCCCAGCAGCGCCCATTCCATCTTCTGCCCCACGGCCCATCCCCCCCAGCTACATCCCTGTACACACTCACAGTGAATACACACACATGAGTGGAGAGCCCCAGCAGGGCCCATTCCATCTTCTGCCCCATGGCCCATCCCCCCCTAGCTACGCCCCTGTACACAGTGGATACACACACGAGTGGAGAGCCCCAGCAGGGCCCATTCCATCTTCTGCCCCACGGCCCATCCCCCCCAGCTACGCCCCTGTACACAGTGAATAATACACACACACGAGTGGAAGTCTGGCCGCGAGGGCTGGAGAGCCCAGTTCCCCAGTGCTCACATCTGGGACATGTTCATTTCAAAGGCTGGCCCAGCATGCACTGCTTTCTCCTCCCCCATGCTCCACGGCAAGAGGAGTACAAGGCAGCAGCTGCATTAGCCACACTGGGAGCCACCTGTTAGAATCTCTCTCCACACCTGAGTGGCTGCTCCACCGCAATGTCCGCCCACCCCCGCCTCAAGCCTTGCTTGTTTAAAACCACCCACAGATGGAGACCCAGAAATCTTTGCTCAGCTTAGCTGTGTCAGGACACAGAAGTTCTCGGAAAGGAATGAACTGTGTGATGCTGGACATCCCTATGGTTCTAGAAGCCGTAGCTTCCTCTCCCATAAACCTACCCACTGCAATGGCCATTGCTGTGCCAGATACTCACAGACCTAGAGCTCAGCAACCTCCCGGTTCTCTTCAGTACAAATAAGATTTAGCAAACAAACCCCCTGAAGTATTTTTGCTTCAGTTTCCAAGCCGCTCTCCACAACTGTGGCTCTCCACAGCTTCTTGAGGTTTGCTGATAAGCAGCTAGTAGCGAGGCTAATAACAGAGATCAACATCTGAAAATGCAGATATCTCAGAGGTGCACAGCATGTTTGGCACATTGCACGATACTGACAATGAGTTCGGAATGAAGAGAGAAAAGGCAGCAAAGTCTAAATGCAACAAACAACTTCAGGTTTCAAGAAAACAGTTCCATGAGCCGAAGAGCAATGCAAACTATTTGGGCATTATCAAATTCCACAGAAAGTTCAAACAACTGTCATTTAATGACACATTCGTTAGTCAAAATTAATGCTGTTACAACAACTCACTTCCACAGCTCAGTGATGAATCATCAGCTCCAGCACAATGACAGGCCTTCCTGACTATATCCGCCACAGCCATCAGTCCATCCAGCTGGCCAAAAACCTCAGGCCGAGTCCTGATTTTCAAAGGCCTGATCCCCAACGGAGCCAATCCCTGAAGAAAGTTGCACCCTGGCATGATGGGACAGCAACGGAGACTCAGGGCACTGAAACGATGTGGCCCCGTCATGTCATTCAAAGAGAAGGTGGCAGTATTCTCTCCAAGTGTCCACTGAACTTCTCGCTTCCCTTCCAACCCATTTCATGTAGTTATTGATGCATTTCTCTTTGCAGACAGTAGCTCTGTCCAAGTTTCTTAATTTTAAGATCATGTCCCTTTTGTTTTGATCTTTTACATAAATGTTTGCTCCTATTTGCGGCTTAATAATGAGGCCTTAGTCCCTCTGCCAGAAGGGTAATTCATCAGAGGTAGACTCCTACAGGAGCTATTACTTTTGACTGAGTTTCTAGAATTGCTTATTTACTTTCAAGTGCATTCCAAAAATATTTTCAAATCAGGGCAGTTTGTTCCAGTCGTATAATCACCAGGAATATCTTGAATCCATGCACTTCCACTTGGTTTCAACCTGAAAACAGTCAAAACAGTTTCTAAATCTGTCTCTAGACAGAAAACTAAAACTCACAAGCCCAGATTCACTCTCAAACCTGGAGAAACCTTCTTGCATGGAAGAAATAGGGAAAATACAGTCAGCTTAATAAACCCCCCTCTTCTTTCCCCTTAGTTTCATGCTGGATGGTTTACATTGTTGTTTACTATATTTGACAAGCAAAATTTTGTTTCTTGCTCAACAATGAAAAAGGGAAGTAGTGTTTTTGTTCTCAATATTGCTTTTGAATTGACTGCATGAGAATTAGAGACTGTGTAATTCTTCCTGGGCCTCACACGATGTGGGCAAAGCCTTCATCCATCCGGAGCTTCATTTGCTGGCTCAAAGAACAGCACTTCTCAATCTCTTTGCAGGACCCACCAGGATATTTTGTAAACATTCAAAGACATGCTTTGAATAAAAGCTGGGGGTTTGGTACTGCCCTCCCCAGCTCCTGTATGCTGGTGATCCCTCTGGCCCAGTGAGAGATGGTGGGGAGGGGGGTGGGATGTTGCGTGGAAGACTCTCACACTGGTATCAGCCTGGGGGGAAGGCTGCAGTCTGGACTCCAAAACCCTATTTCCATTTCCCTCTGCATACTAGGGATGGGGAAATTGGAATCAGATTAATACAAGTCACTCAATGTTCATCTGAATTGGATTAATACGATCTACCCGATTTTCCCGATCCATCCGATTTTCATTGGATAGGATTAATTCAGGGGTACACTCTCACTCATTTCCCCCTCTCTGCAATTGCAATTTGATAGGCTCTTCTTTCATCATTGTAGGATTGTGGCTTAGAATTATGAATGGCCCATTGAACTGAATAGGCTTGGTTTTCCATTGACTTCAGTGGGAAATTTTCCCACTGAAGTCAATGGGGGGAAAATAAATACGATCTGATTCTGATACGATTCTGTTAAATACGATACTGATTTTGATCCAATTCCAACTTTTGATCCGATTTCCCATACCTACAGCACACGCACACACACACACACACACACACACACACTCCATAGCCAGTCCCTCTCCCACTGGTGCCGGAGCAGAAGTGAGCCCCCACTCCCCCGCCAATGCAGTATGCTGCTACTGCAGCAATGGAGGCAGTGGCCTTCTCAGGGGTGCAGGATGCAGAGGGCCTAGAGACAACACTCTAGCTGTTCTCTCTCGTTGGTTACAAGGGTGCCCTGATCTCTTCCCCAATCCATGCCTCTGTTGTGACCTATCTAAGATCCTCCCAAGAACCAGCAGTGGGCTGCAACCTACTGGGAAGCACTGGAATAATCCCATTCATGGGATGTTCTCTGTGCTGCATGGCAGTCCCTGCTCCATAGGTTGAATGGGATTTCATGGCTATAGTTCTGAACAGGATGTGGCCCTAAAACTTTGCATACCAGGCAATGCTCCTGGAAAATCAGGAGCACAATATGCTGTATCGGAGGATTCAGTAATAAAAAGATGCCAATGAAAGCAAAAAAGACATTTACTCTGAAATGTTAAACTCAATATGCTAAAAAGCAAAGTCAATATTATGGCCATGAACTGAGGACAGACTAGAACCCTTCCCCCCTCCTCCCCCCATCTCATGTGGCAAAGGAATGTTTTCTGCATTTGTAGGTTTGCAGTTGCTGCTCGGGTTTTCAAGGCACAGAGACTTCAAATGCTATTACAAGTAGAAGAAATAGCACGATAACCTTCAAAGCTGAAATAAAAAGGAACCTGTGTTTTAACTTAAGGTTGAGTATTTATACAGCTGGCCCCGTTTAGCCCAGCATGGATGAGTGAGTGCGAGCTTGTGGCCGCAGTTGTGTATAAAAATACTGTAGCCTGCTCCCAATCGCTCCCCCTGTAATTCTCTTTCCAAATAAAAGGAAGAACTATTTCTGGCTCATAATGGTGTATTTCTGTGGCTTCTTGAACTATAATGAGGGAAGCCAGGAATGTTAAAAATTACACACTCTGTGCCAGTCCCAAAATCAGGGTAATTTGAGCTTTAAATGTTTTGAAGTTTATGCTAAGAGTCTGTTATTGTACAACACTTTAATTAAAACATTACTATTGTGTAGATCACTAATGCTGCTTGGTGGCATATCTGTTAGCATCCACCTTAGGAACTGCTGTTTAATATAAAGTTTGATACATTTGGGAGCAAGGACTGACTTCTGTCAGCTAGGAGACTACTTGGATTTGATTTGGCGGATGATTTCTATCTACCTGTGGAAGTGCAGACACATGCTTTGATCATGTTTGCTGGCCATCAACCGTGGAAACCTTGGTTCTTCCACAAGCATAAAAGCTGCCAGAGTTTGTCCACAACACAGATTAAACTCTGATGGAATTTAAGGAATAGCTGAGTATTCCAAGTTTGCTGCTGAAAAAACCAGCTACTCTGTATAATTCTGTTTGCATTACAGAGACTGCCTACACCAGACCCATCACACAGCACCAGCTCAAAATCCAGCGTTTACTCTGTGTGTGTGCCTGTCTGTACATACATACATACATGCAACACGTAAAATAGGGCCCCACCCACAATCCCTACTTTAACAAGCAACAGAGGTAGGTGAATCTCAGCTCCACCAATACAGTTTATGGGGTCAGACAAACCCCAGAAGACTCCCCATCTAAACACCAACACGCACAGATACTAGCTATAAGTGGCACTTATATCATTGGCCGAAATCTTCACTCAGCTTCTGCCATGGGCAGTATGCGTCTTTCGTGGGGAGCCTCATTGAGGGTCTCTTCTGCAGCTCTCTAGGAATCCTAATGATTGTGCCAGACCTGGGACTGGAGTTACACATGCCTTCTGGGGGCATCCAGCCTCCTTTGGTCACTCAGGCTTTGCAGCCGGATAGAGATTCTCCTGCATCACAGCAGTTGGAGTATTCGTGTCTGGCAGTGGCCACTCCTTCAGATTCTGACCTTGCCACCATCATCCAGGCCTTCGTAACTTCGAGACTAGACACTTGCAACGCACTCTGCATGGGGCTGCACCTGATGACTGTTTGGAAGATGCAGTTGGTGCAGAACATGGCAGCCCGGTTCCTTTCAGTGGTGGGTCAGTGAGAGCAAATTACACCTCTGCTTTGGAGTCTGCACTGGTTTCCAGTAGCATTCCAGGTACAATTCCAGGGGCTGGTATTGAGCCCTAAATGGCCTGGGCCCCACGTATCTGAAAGTCTGCCTCCTCCCCATGCACCATGGTGATCCTGAAGGTCAGCAGAAACAACCATCTGTGCCGCAGGTCCATACGTCAATTCTCAGTGGCTGCTCCACAGCTTTGGAACTCCTGCCCCTGGAGGCTGGCCGGAGCCTGGCTCTGAGCATTTTTCAGAGGTGAAGTAAGTTGTTTTTGTTTGGACAGGCATTTGGCAGGCAGGGATAGGGAATGGTAGGAGGGAGGGCTGGTTTTCAAGAAGTTTTATAATTCTGTACTGTAATATAAAATTTGGGGTTTGATTTTATACTTATTTATATACATTTTGTACATTATTACCTGGTCTGAGGCTTCAGGATACGGTGGAATATAAATTTGAATGAATGAATGAATGCCCTATGTTATACCTGGACACCTCATCTGATTCAAATCACACACTGAGGTCCATCTCTGTGGCCTGAGCTGTTGGGGAGAGGGAGGGAGGCAGGCTTGCCAGCTGTCAGCAAGGTACTGGAACCAGGAACAGCGGCAGTAGGAGCAGCACTTGGAGTGGAAGGTAGCAGGAATGCAGCAGCTCCCCAAGACCTGCTGCTGCTCCTGCTGGAAACCTCAGAACCTTCTGCCACCAATGCTGCTCCTGCTGCCACTGCAGGTCCAGAGGAGCAGTGCAGTGAGGGGGTGGGAGCAGCGCAGTGAGGGGGTGGGAGCAATGTGGGGGTGGGGGAGCAACAAGGGAAGGTGGCAGGAGCAATGAGGGGG
>QEPC01012541.1:429269-452408 GCA_003113815.1 Sphenodon punctatus
GGGAGCAATGTGGGGGTGGGGGAGCAACAAGGGGAGGTGGCAGGAGCAATGAGGGGGTGGAGGGAGCAGCATGGGGAGGTGGCAGGAGCAATGAGGGGGTGGAGGGAGCAGCACGGGGAGGTGGTGGAAGCAGCAAGGGGTGGAAGCAATGCGGGGTGGTGGGAGCAGTGAAGGGAGATGGTGGCAGCAATGAGGGGGAACAATGCGGGTGGTGGGAGCAGTGAAGGGAGGTGGTGGCAGCAATGAGAGGGTGGTGGAAGAAGCGAGGGGAGGCGTTGGGAGCAGCAAGGGGAGGGGTGGGAGCAATGGGGGTGGGAGCAATGAGGGGACCCCAGCCCCTATTATTCCTAGAGAGCTACATAAGGTGGCAGCAATAAGGGGAGGTGGTGGGAGCAGCAGTGGATCCTGGAGAGCAGGAAGCAGAAGTGGTGGGAGCAGCGATGGATTCTGGGACTGGAGAGCAGGTGGGAGCAGCAAGCAGATGTAGAGGGTACAGTGAGTGGAGGTGAAGGGAACAGCAATGAATCCTGAGAGTAGTGAGCAGAGATAGAGGGAGCAGCGAGTGGAGGTGGAAGGAGCAGCGGTGGATCCTGGGAGCAGTGAGTGGAGGTGGAAGGAACAGCGGTAGATCCTGGGAGCAGCGAGTGGAGGTGGAAGGAACAGCGGTGGATCCTGGGAGTAGTGAACAGCAGTAGCAGAAGGCGCATTAGTGCCTTGCTGAGGGTTCCCAAGCTTCCACCACAGCTTTTCCTGCTCCTGCTCGCTGTTCCTTGGAATTCAGGTACGCGTGTGGGGCAAGGACCGGTGGGGAGAGCACGGTGGTGGTTGCCAACTTGCCATGCTCTCCTTGCGTGTCCCTGTCTCCAGATTACGCCAGCTACCTTCTGGCGCCTGCCATGCATACTGGCCCAAATGACCATTCGAGCTCATTGCCTGGGATAAGAGAGTAGCCAGTGATTTAGGGATAAAATCCACTTGACCCTAGGTGTATATTTTCCACATGAAAGAAGCAGCTAGAGTGAAAAGACTTGCTAAAGCTTTGAGAGTTGCTTTTTGCCATCTCTTCCGGGCGTCTGCAGAAACTTTTACTCCTGCTGCTTCCTGGAGAGTGAGACAGCCACCAAATTCACCCCTGGCCAGATGTAAGAAGCTAAATGTAAATACAATTATTCCTCACCTGTTCCTGATGTCTGTGACTCTCATAGCCAACATGCAGATTTCTTAGGCAGATCTAAACCCATCTGTTGGCACCCTCCTTGATACTCTTAGCCACACCTCATCGCCTGCTATTTCTTCACTCCGCACATTTTTTAAGCTATATGTTTTTCAGGTTTAAATAAATGAAGACTTCTTATTTCCACATAATTTGATCAAAAACAGTTTCACTTTCTTTGAAGCTTTTTGTCTCCCTACAACTGGATTGGAATCTCTTACTTCACCACCATAACCATACGGCTGCATAATACCAGGACTATTTTGGGGAGGCAGGTTATTTTGGTAGCTGCAAGATATAATTTCAGTTATATTTAAAGGGAGGATTACTGAGATCTGAAAGCTCAAGGGGAGGCAATTGCCAAGACCTCAGTGATACTACGCTACCACAAACGGGCTAAGTGACAGGGCACCCTTGAATTCTGCCCTCAACCCCGATCTACAAGCAAAGAACGTTCAGTAGCTGTAACGAAGCCGGGTGCCCTTGATGGGGTCATCTCGCTCACGTTTCGAAGAGAAGGGGATGACATGCCATATACACCTCCAAACTGCACCAAGTCACTTTGGGATTCAGTGCAACGACAAAGAGGGTAGAAAGAGACTCCGTTCCAGCCATCTGGTTTCGTGGCATAATTAATAACTCACAGGAGCCTAATTTTCTAAAAGGCTTTACCTTGGAGCTCAGTTTTATGGCAGCCGTTCCCAAACAATGAGCTCAGGACCCAAATGGGGCCAAGCCATCTGCAACTGGAGTCATGAGCTCGCTGATCTGAATGCCTTTGTTAAGGCCGAGGGTTGTGAAATTATAGCCAAGCCTGAAATGAAGGTGGCCTAGGCATCAGGGTTATGTGGTGCGGTGCCTGCCTGGGATTAATTGCTGGCTCAGTCAGCTCTCAGAGGGGGACCAGAGAGGCAAATGTTATTCTTTGTGCTGCAACCAGCTGCAGAGCTCAACCTGGGGAACTGGGGGCCGGTTCTAAAAACCTGCTGTGAAAATTATCTGCCTCCTTCTCTCAGGATTGGAATCCAGGACAGGAAAAAGGCCAGAGCTGGTGGAAAGAGAGAACTGAGCCAGTCATCAGATGTGGCAGAAGAACAAGCAAACGTTGGTGACAGGAAGCAGAGGTTGCAGAGTCCAGAAGCAGGTTGCTCTTGGGGATTGCAGTGAACAATGAGATTTAATGCCCACTCTCTCCTCAGCGGAATGGAATGTATTAGCTATGATGACCAGAAGCCGTATCCCACAGTGAAGAGTGCTGCCTGTCACCAAGATGTGAAATACCTGTACCGTTTGCAGTTTTTTCCTCTTTTGAAGTCAGCCTGGCTTTAGTACCTGGAAGGAGTTTTGAACAAATGATAAAATAATCAAGTTGTGTGCAGAGTGATAACTAATAATCAACATGGATTTGTTGAGAACAAGTCATACCAAGCCAATCTAATTCCCTAATCTGACTTGATTGACAAGGAGAATACAGGAGATTTACAACTTCAATGAGGCTTTTGGGCCTGGTGTCACGTGACATTCTCACATGTGAGCTGGATGGAATTAACTGGGTTTCACACTCGGTGGAATAATATCAACCTGAGAAGAGGTATCATCAAGTGGTGTCTCACAGGGACCTGTCTTGGATCCAGTCCTCTTCAACATTTTTGTTAATGATTTGGAAGACATGGAGAGAGAGTATACTCATCAAATCTGCAGATGACACAAAACTGGGAGGGGTTGCAAACACTTTGGAAGATAAGGTTAGAACACAAAATGATCTTTGGGAAAGGGGCAGCATATACATTTAATTTTAAATAAAATAAACAAACAAACAAACTAGAGACCTGGGCTGAAAGAAAATGAGACTTAACAAAGTATTACACATAGGAACAAACAAATTCACAAAAATAAACTGTTCTCCCCAAGCCATGTTAGGGGGTAGTGTGTGGTGATTCAGTTCAGTTTCAGTTTATTGAGCACTAGCTTCCTCCATGGCCCAAAGATAAGATTAAAAACATTAAGTATGCATAAATCCATCAGGAGACAAATGCTGCACATGAAACTGAAAGGACATATATCTTAGCTGAAAATTTCCATTACATATTATTAATTATTATTATTATTATTATTATTTTATTTTATTAGACGTTTATATAGCACCAGTCGTATGACCTGGTGCTGTACAGAACATAGAATTAGACGCAGTCCCTGCCTGTGGCTTACAATCTAAAAGACAAAGATGAAGGGGTGGGGAGACAGGGAGAGGTGACAGTGGGAGAGACAGGGGAGAAGACAAACAAACATTCAGGCGAATGCGAAGTCTCAGGTGCGTATGCTTGGCTTGGTTACAGAGAGGTTGGTAGCAGCAGTCAGCAGAGGAGGGCCGACAGTAAGAGTAAGGGGAAAGACTAGCAGGCATTGGGAAAGGCAGCATGGAAAAGGTGGGTCTTGAGGAGGGATTTGAAGGAGCAGAGGGAGGAGGCAAGGCGGATGTGGGCAGGGAGGGAGTTCCAGGCATGGGGGGCAGCGAGGGAGAAGGGTCGAAGGCGGTTAGCTGAGCAGGAGAAACGAGGGAGAGCGAGGGAGGGGACAGAGGAAGAGCGGAGAGCGCGTGCAGGAGTGCGTAGGGAAATTAGGTCCGAGAGGTAAGGGGGAGCTTGGTCGTGGAGCGATTTGAACGTGAAAACCAGGAGTTTGAACAGGATACGTTCAGGAAGGGGGAGCCAATGAAGGGAGAAGAGGAGAGGCTGCACGTGGTCGAAGCAATGGGCAGAGTGAATGACCTTGGCAGCGGAGTTTTGGATTGCGATAAGGGGGACAGGTGAGAGCGAGGGAGGCCAGCAAGGAGGAGGTTGCAGTAGTCGAGGTGAGAGAGAACCATGGCATGAACAAGGGTTTTGGCCGAGGAGATAGAGAGAAAGGGGCGGATGCGAGCAATGTTGTGGAGAGTGAATCGGCAGGATTTGGCCACAGAGTCAATGTAAGGTTTAAAGGAGAGGTGCATGTCAAAGATGAAGCCCAAGCTGCAGGCTTGGAGAACAGGATGGATGGTGCCCCCATCGATGCAGATGGTCAGGTTAGAGGGAGAGGAAGGGGAGGGAGGAAAAATGAGGAGTTCAGTCTTGGCCATGTTTAGTTTGAGTTGACGTCGGGACATCCAGGCAGAGATATCAGTGAGGCAGTCGACGAGGCGTGAGCGGATAGAAGAGGAGAGAGAGGGGGTAGAGAGATAGAGTTGGGTGTCATCAGCGTAGAGATGGTATTGGAATCCGTGGGAGGCAATAATTTTGCCAAGGGACAGGGTATAAATAGAGAAGAGGAGAGGGCCCAGGACAGAACCTTGGGGGACCCCAACCGAAAGGGGAAGGGAGAGGGAGGTCGACTCAGGGAGGGAGACATTAAAGGAGCGGTCAGAGAGGTAGGAGGAGAACCAGACAAGGACAGAGCCGCGGAAGCCCAAAGAGTAAAGCGAGTCAAAGAGGAGCGAGTGGTCGACAGTGTCAAAACATAGCAAAATGTTCAAACTTATAAATAGTCCCCCCCGCCCCAAAAAAAAGCAAAACTAATAACCAAATCAATCTCCCAAGTTTGGAACCACATTCATAGCATGCTCAAATATTCTGAGCCAATAATACATTAATAGTACCCTCTGTCGGGGGATAACCAAGACATAAATCTAGAAAGAAAAGGCACTCATAGCTTGCCACCTAATTGCTTCTGCTTTAAAGGCTAAAGTCGCAAGATTTGTTATTATGTTGCCTTCAGTTTGGGAGAACAACCATATCAAATGCTCACGACCACTTAGGAATCCAAGCCTCACTATGCTAGGGAATAAATAAAGTTTCCTAATTTCATTGAATCTAGGGCAATCAAATTCATAATGTATAATATCTTAAGTTGCTTCAGCTCCACATGAGCAAACCCACATTGCCGTAGGTGTGTGGTTCCTTTGTCCTTCCAGAACTGTCGATGGCATCTGTTCAAGGCTAAGCCTACATAGGGCCATTGTTAATTTGCTGTTCAGTTCCATAGTTAAATATTTTTCAATTCCTATATCTATTTTCCATAGAGAATAAAAAGGTGCCGTACTCCTATAATGAGATGCTGCAAAATCCTCCTGCCAAGCAATATCATAGAGTCTTTGGGAGGCAGAGGTCCTCTCATCTGGGGTAAAAAACCTGCAATCATCACTGACATAATGGCCCAAACCAATCCGCCTAAAAGTATTACTCACAAACTTTAACCAGGATGAGAATCAGGCGCATTCACAATTGCTATCCTCAATAAAACACATTTTAGGGTACCTTAAGGGTGAATAGAACAGCATCTTAAACCAGTATCCCAAAACTCTTATTGTCATTTTAGTAACCAAATTTTCCATTCTGGTCTCAAGCCTCCGAAACGTTTCTGGGGTGGATGGAGGCGGCCCAAGCAAGCCTTGTAAAAACTTATTTTGAGGGATATTAACATTGTCATCCATGGCAAAACCCCAGACTTTAGCCCCATAGGCAATTTGTGAAACAACCCTAGCTCGAAAGACCTACAAAGCAGCCACAACGGACTTCCCTGCATAAGTGTCCCAGAATCTCTGAATAGCAATGGCAGATTGCATAGCTGTGATCTTAGCTACCTGCATATGATTTTTCCAAAGTGTAGATGATGACAATAACAATCTCAGGTATCTACATCCCTTTACCACTTATCGGCAATGGTTAGCCCATATGCCAGCGAAGCTTCCTAGGATGGTTTCCCCAAATCATTATTTTGGCCTTGGAGTAGTTTACACGCAATTCGTTCTCATTACAAGCTTGTGAGAACTTTAAAAGAGCTCTTTGTCTTATAGGTGTCCTAGAAATAATCATGGTGTCATCCGCGTACATTAATACCCCAATGGGCGTAGTTAGCAGTTTTGGCAGGTAGAAATTTGGATCACACACGTCACCGGTGATACCATTCACGTACAAATTGAATAGGAGTGGCGTTAAAATACAGCCCGACAGACTCCCTTACGGGTAATAAACTTTGCTGTCAGTTCTCCCCGTAACCCATACCTATCCTGGGCCCAAGTATCATTGTAATAAGCAATGAACAACTTTAGAAGTGAAGGATCGATTCCCATTTGTACCAAATTATGCCATAGCAAGTTCCTATCTATGGTATCAAAGGCTGCAGACAAATCAATGAATGCAACATATATAGCTGTCTTAATCACTCTAGACTATTTAAATCGAAGATACTGAATCGTGAATAAATTATCTAGGGTGGAATACCCTTCCCTAAACCCTGCTTGGGATTCTGAAAGCAAATTCCCAGTCTCTGCTCAGTTCCTCAGGTGGTAGGTATAACAAATGCCGTCCAAATATTTTCACCGAAATAGTTATCAGACTTATTGGATGGTATGATTTAGGCTTATCTCTACTGCCTTTTTTGAAAATCTGAATAATTAGATTACCCTGCCAGGTATTGGGGATCAAAGAAGTACCAATTATGCTATTATACCAGGTCACCAGAACCAGGGTAGACCAGGCTATGTTTGTCAAATACTAGACCTCAGCAGGGATCCCATCTGGCCCTGGTGCCTTATTCCTCTTCTGCTGCCTAATCAAGGACTTAACCTGTTCCTCAGTAACATAATACGAGGAACATTCAGACAAAGGATCAGCTATCATATCGATGGAGGGGGGTGGCCTCGGTTACAACCAGTTGAGCAGAAAAATAACTAACCTACACATCCGGGGAAATGTTACAATCAAGATTATTACTAAGTAGCTGAACCTTTTGCCACCAAACGCCAAAATGCTCCACTGTCCTTATTTATCACTGCATATTTTAACTTCTCCCACTGACAATTGGTAATAGAGCTTTTTCTTTTTTAATATCAGCCTCTTATACTCTATCCTTAGAGAACGAAAGGCACTGGACCACTCCCCACTTGATTTCCTAAGATGACTTAGCTCACGGGGTGAAAAGCCTTGCTTTTTAACTTGTTCCTTTCCAATTTGCCCAAATGTATTAAATCACCTCAAATGCATGCCCCGAAGGTTGGGGATACACAAATAGGTCTTCTGCAGTTTGCAGATGACATTGTGTTGTTGTCCCAAACGGAGGTGGGCATCAAAAGAGTTCTGGGGAAGCTACATCAATATTGCAGGATGAATGGCCTTGAGCTAAACCATCTTAAGACCAAGATATTGGTAGCGGGAAGAAGATTACCCACAAGCTGGAATTTGAGCCCAGGAAGGGTAGCCCTAGTGAACACCTTTAATTATCTAGGGGTGACTTTCCATGCCAGAGGTACGTGGCGCTCACGTTTCCAGGCTAGGGCAAATGCAGTCACGAAGGCCATGCGTGCCCTTGTGAAGGCTAGCAACATCTCACGCGCAGTGCCGATGTCGGTATTCCTAAAAGTTTATAAAGCTAAGATTCCACCTATGTTACTATTCGGGATGGAGCTGGTACCATTTCCTGATGTGACTGCCCTGGAAAGGGTACAGAACACATTTTTGAGGAAATTATTGCAGGTAGGGCCCAGTGTCCCTGGGGCTATACATAGGGCAGAGACAGGCGTTCTCTCAATTTCAGCCCAAGCAAAAAAGAGCTTTATAAGATACTGGCTAAGATTGATAACTAGACATGATGGAGCACTCACATTGAAATGTCTTTGCGAAGAGCTTCAATATTTGGGTTTGAGAGGCTATCCCTGGATTCACTATTTATTTAGGGAGTCTACTTAGGGATCTAGGGTTCTCATTCGAATATTTTAGGGGAAGACAAATCTCAAGCATTACATTCGAAATCAATCCAGGATTCAGGACATAGCGCAGCAAGACGATATGACGATAAAGTCTTGGAGGGTAGCACCGTGGTTGGCCCAGTTCAAAATAGTTTTCTCTCAGGAACCATATTTGGACATATTGCCAAATCGTAAAATACGTAGGGCATATACCCTCCTTAGATTCCAGCTGGTCGAGACTGCAGTTATATTGGGTAGATACAAGCGTATCCCGCATAACCTTAGATTATGCTCGTGCTATATTGGGGAAGTTGAGTCTACAGAGCACTTCCTTCTGAAATGCCCGTATTACACTGCTTTGAGATCAGTATGGCTTGTCCCCCGGTTGCCAGAAGAGTTTTTCTTGGATACTAAGGGATGTTATCTCCTCCTTCTCTCTTCATTTCAGAAGGAGACGATTGAGGCTTTGGCAGCATATACTCATCTGGCCTCAAAGAAGAGAGATAGCATCTGTGCGAAAATGGAGGGGAGGGAGAGGCATCCTGATTATCACCATTGGCAAAGTCTTGAGATTTAGTAGGACCTACGGTTGGCCCACTATTGGTTGGGCTATAGGGTGCTAATACTTACTAGATGTCATGCCTCTCAACCTATTGTATTTCATTCAAGTATTGGAAGCTGGATTGCCCAGATCCCATGTGTGATGATTGTTTTATATTAGATTTACAAGGTAAAATGCAGTCCTATTGATTGCAATTATTTTATTTCTGTGTATCTCCATTTTATGTTATCGTTATTTGTTATGTTATCCTATGTTAAGGCCATGGCGGAAGCCCTTGCCAAATAAAGAATTGAATATTGACTTAGCTCACGATTTAGCTGCTTGTGGTGATTCAGCAGCACCAGGGATGAATTTGGTGGCGGGGGAGGGAATGTCCTGGGGCACAGACCTGCCCTTGCCACCTCTGATTGATCCTCAAGCCCAGGAGGGTGCAGCTGCTGGTGCCTGCCCCCAAGGAGATTAAAACATCCAGCGCTGGGTCACCCTCCCTCTTTGCCCACTCACCCTCCCCTAGATTCGATTGGCTGTTTGCATTGCACCAGTTTTTAAGTTGCTGGTTGCTTTGCCACTTAATGGGAGTGGGAAGGGGGATTGGGGTGGCTAGGAGTGAGTGTTTTTCACCTGCCCCACTTGCTCTGCCTTGGCTCCACAATTAGGTCTTTGGGCTGGAGTATGGACAGCTGGTAGGCAGGTTGGCTGGTGTACGTCTATCTACTGTCTAAGGGTGGGTAAGAGCCCCTTAGGGCTCTGCAGCCCTGCATGGAGTAGGAGTGCGTATGCCTGGGTGGAGCTTTACAGGAGGACGGGAATCCATGTTGCCCACTCGAGGCCCTTCCCCAGACTTCTGGTTCACCCCCACCCTCCTGTCGTTTCGATGTTTGTGTAAGACCTGGCTGTTCCGCCAGGCTTTTGGTGAGGGGTAGGGGTAGGGTGGGAGGGTGATTTTTATTATTTGTTTTTAAATTTGCTTTTTTATTGTTTAATTTTTTGTGTGTTGTTCGCCGCTCCGAGCTTCCTTTGGGCAGGAGGGGTGGGATACAAGTTTTAAATAAAAAATTAAATTAAATTAAAATACTGAATAAGTGATATGGGGTTTTCCCACCGTGAGTGCAGGGCTCTCTGGGTGTTGTGATCCCAGTGCCTAGTATAAACCAATAAAGTTCCAGCCTTTGATTAACTCAAATTCATGGGTGTGAACTTTCTGTCTCTTGTTTCTGCAAATGGGGGATAACTGACTGTTTAGGTGGCAGTAGTATTGCAGAGAACCATCTGGGAATTGTGGTGGATCATAAACTGAACATGAATCCCCACCTCATCTCCTCACTGCAATTGCCTCCACCACTGTGTCATGGTTTTGGGGTCCACTACCCCACGTTTCTGTGTTAGGTGACTCAATTTCCCTCACTTGCAGGCCACCTGAACCAGTTCTCTGGCTGATTCAGTCCTGCAAAGGGGATAATCCTTTTGTCTCCCAAACTCCCAGAAAGCTTCCCATTTACACACTGTCTCTCTGGGTTCGCCAGTGCTTGCAAGCACAGGTACTCAGCTTGTGTCCCAATGTTAGACCACAGACACTTCTTAATGGATAAGAAGAAAGTTTATTGATTACATAAGCAAGAATAGTTTGACACAGAGTGGCTGATAAAGTAAACAAAATAACGCATTCCTAATCTGTACTGTGTTAGTCTCTAAGTATATCTTACCCTACAAGTAGTCCATGCACTTGAGTTTGTTCTCAGCCCACTGTTGGAAGGGCTGGGCATCAATCTTAAGTTGGTTAGAATCAAAGTTCTTTCTCTCAGTCCATAGTTCCAGCAGTCTGGCTGGCAGGCAAGCTGATACCTCTTGCTCAGTCAGGGGTTGAATTGAATTCCAACTCCAATTGTCTCTTGATGGCAAAGATCTTAGCTTAAATACCTTTGCTATCCCTTGGTGTGATTTTCCCGCCCTGGAGAAGCCTTGTTTACCAGCAGGTCCGCAGAAAGGCAAACAGGAAGCTTAATTTGCAACTCCATGGGGTATGTCTGGTTTCGGTAGCGAATCCACATTGGCTTATCTTTTGGCTCTCTCCATTGCATGAAACGAGTTTCCCTCTCGGCTTCCACATTACATGAAATGAGTTTGCAGTTCTTAACATTACATACATGTTTAACCTTTAGCTTTACATATCTGTTAGACCTATAGTCCAGTATCTCTCTGTGACACACTGCACCCTCTCTGATACACATCATCAATCTGTTCCTCTCTACTGGGTCCTTCACATCAGCCTTCAAACATGCCACTGCCTCCCCTATCCTTAAGAAGGCAGCTCTCAACTCCTCCAACCCCTCCAGTTATTGTCCCATTTCACTCTAGCCCTTTGCTTCCAAGCTCCTGGAGTGAGCTGTCCACATGTACGGTCTTGATTTCCTCTCTTCCAATCCCTCCCTTGAGTTGACCCCCTTCAATCGGGCTTCTGCCCTCTCCATTCGATTAAGACTGCCCTCGCTAAAATCACCAGTGACTTCTCTTAACCAAGTCTGCGGCCTCTGCTCTGTTCTTGTCCTGCTCAATCTCTCTGCCGCCTTTGACATGTTGACCATGGCCTTGTCCTTGATTTGATTTTCTCCCTTGGTTTCTGGGGCTTGCTGCTTAGTTCTCAACTAGTTCTCTTTATTTTTCTCAAACTACTCCTTCAATATCTTTCTTGCTGGTACCTTCTGTGTGTCACTTCCCCTCTCAGTTGAAGGCCCTTTTTACAAGGGTGGCACCCACGCATGAACACCCAGAAATCTGGGTGCCACCCATGTAAATCCCACAGTGGGGGATGGATCTGCGTGCGTACACACTCCCATGCACATGCAGGCACACCCACCTCTGTCCATTCCCCACGCATGGAGCAACTGGCGAAAACGGCGGTTGCTCCATGCATGTTGATGGGTGGAGATGGGTGTGTGCCCGTCTACACCCTCCCCCCACCCACCGCACATGGACTGTGGTGCACAGCGCCCCCCCTGTGCCACAGCCTGTGTAAAAAAGGCCGGAGTTTCCTAAGGTTCTATTCTGAGCCCTCTTCTCTTCTCCCTTTACACTCTCTCTTTGAGCAAACACATTGAATCTCACGGCTTCCAGTATCCCCTGTATGCTGACGGCACTCAACTCTCTCTCTCTGCCTCCACACTCTTCCCCTCCATCCAGTCTCGTATTGCTGACTGTCTCTCTGATATCTCTGCTTGGATGTCCCACCGCCAACTCAAGCTTAATATGGCCAAGATTTAACTCATTATCTTCCCCAGAAAACATTCCCCTCCCTCTTCCTTCTCATTTTCCATTAAGGGTGTCACCATCCAGCCTGTCCCTCAGGCGTGTAGCCTGGGATTCATCTTTGGCTCCTCCCTCTTCTTTACACCTCAGGCCCAGGCTGTTGCCAAGTCCTGTCACTTCGCTCCGTATAATGTTGCTAAAATCCAGCCCTGCCTTACTGTTCCACTGCAAAAACCGTAGTCCCTAATTGATGCTCTAGGCATCTCTCGCCTTGACTACTGTAACTTCCTCCTCACTGATCTCCCCTGCTCTGACCTCGCCCCCTCACTTCCGTTCAATGCTCTGCTATCAAAGTCATCCACCTTGCCCATTGCTTTGACCATATCCAGCCCCTCCTCTCTGCCCTACACTGGGGTGGGGGGCAGCGGCACTTTCAGACAAGATGATTTTTCATGCAAATTAAATAGTACCGCAAGTTTCATGCTTGTGTGAATGTGCTTTTCCATGTATTTCATACGAGCTCAGGTAAATTTTATTGTTTTAATGTGTCCCAGGCCCTGTTTTAATATTTTGAATTGTTTTTATGTGTTTTAAATTGTTTTATATGTATTTTATGTGTATTTTTTTATTGCTGGAAGCCTCCCCGAGCTGTTCTCAGGAGGGGCAGGGTAAAAATCTAGAAAATAAATAAATAAATAAATAAATGTAATCACGGATGTCAGGGTGGGGACATGCTACTTTTACAGTGACAGGAGTGAAATTTGGAACATGGGCATGCAATGTTTGTGAAGGGTATTACAATTATGTGAAACCTGGAATGTGGGAATACTTGCGTTATGCTATTTCTGGATTTGGACATCACTTAAAGCTCACTGAGTACAAAGCGCAAGCTTTGAAACATGAGAAAGATGTGCAGTGTTTTCCCCCCCCAGAATTGGTGATGATGCGTGTTCACAGCAATCATGGGAGATGCCTCCTGTGAGAATGGGGACCGACTGTCTCCTCCCGCAATCAGTGACATCACAGACATTCACGGAATACCAGACATCATGGAAGATATACATTTTAAATAAATAAATAAATAAAAATAAATAAGGTAACATAAGAAAGCGGCTCGGCTCCCTCTGCCTGAACGTAATCAGCACAAGCTCCTTGTCTTCACCTTCAAGGCTCTCCATGACCTTGCTCTAAGGGCCTACTTCTTCAAGATTGCTTTTAAATCAGGAACCCAGGTCCTATCCATCTCATAACCCTGTTGATTTCAACCATGCTAACTAAAATAAGTAAACTTATTGAATCCCTGCATCTTGTTGTCCTTTATTCATTGGAAGACTCTTATGTGTAGTTGTCTATGTCTTTGTGCCTAGATTGTAAGCTCCATGAAGCAGGGACTGTTTGTATGTTGTGTGTATCTGTACAGTGCTGCATGCGACTAGTAGCGCTACAGAAATTATAAGTAGTAGAAGTAGTAATAGTAGTAGTAGATGTGTAGTAGTAGTAGTGCTTTGTTTGGATCTTTACAGCGCTGCGTATGAACAACTAGTAGCACTATCAAATCAAATAATATTTGTTGATAAGTGCGTGGCACCGAGCCCTTGCACTACTTTAAGAATACAAAAGATAAAATCCATCCACATATAAACTCCACAAAAACATTACATGTACTCATACAGTAAAAAGCAATAATTCATCACTATCCTCACAGGGATACTGAAAGAATTAAAAAATTGATATAAGATAAAATAACACGAATCACAGAGACCAATGATCCAATCTAAGTTAAATAGGCAATTAAAAAAGAGAGACGGTGGAGTGGGTGGAAACCTGTCCTCCGCCAAGTGCCCAGCCCTGGAACCCTAGAAGCCTCTACGATGGAACTGGCCAGCTAGGGAATTAACACTATCCCAGGGCTATCACAAGGGCTATTGTTAAGATGGTAATCACCTAGGGCCCGTACTCTGTGGCAAATAGAGAATCCAGACCACCTGTCTGTGCAAATGCTGGATCAAAATACTTGGCACGTATATGCTCAGCTTTATATGCAAAAACCGCAATTTGGTGGATCAGGGCATGATCTTCCTGCTGCTAGAGTAGCCAAATAGCCTTCTCCTTCACTGTTAACCAGCTCATCTTGGTTAATAAAGGATTCAGAAGGTTCTCTCTTATTGCCGAATAAAAAGAGCAATCCATTAGATAGTTAAATATATCCTCAATAGCCCCCACACCACATGGGCATATCCTCCAACTTTCCTCCCACCCCATCCTTCTCCCTAGGACCATAGCTGACGGTGTTTGCTGTGTGCGTCATCTCGCCATTGCTATTCTCAGATGAAGTCTTAAATCACTGAACAGAAACTGGCTAGGGCTCCCCATAGTTTTCCACAATATAAAGTGTGGGGCAACCCTGGCATAATGCACAGTAGCAAAATCCTTCTGGATAGCTTGATCTTTAAGCCTCTGTCCTATCTGGGCCTGTTCAGCTGAATGTACAAAATGTAGAGCATCCTCATAGATATAGCTAAATTCCAGGTGTTGGAGCTGCAGAATGACAAAGACAGCCAGGGTGAGCACCCAGGACCAGCCCTTTCAGAATCTTCTAGATAGCACATTTTGGGCAATCTTAGCAAAAGTATTCTGATCCAATAAAACAGCACTCTGTTTGTAATGGACGTTAGGATGGATTCTGCCCCAGCCTCTAATCTAGAGAAAGCGGCTGGGATTGAGGGGGGGCAGTCCCAGGATAGCTCGCAGGAATTTATTCTGAGGAATATGAATGTCTTCTGTTGCACGATAACCCCAAATTTCTGCCCGATAAACTATCTGGGCAATAGTTTTTGCATGGAAGGCCTTGATAGTAGCACTATAGAAATGATTAGTAGAAGTAATACTAGTAGTAGATGTGTAGTAGTAGTACTTTGTGTGTAACTGTACAGCACTGCATACATACAACTAGTAGCGCTGTAGAAATGATAAGCAGTAGGAGTAGATGTTGTGTAGTAGTAGTACTTTGTGTGTATCAGTACAGCGCTGCATATGACTAGTAGCACTATAGAAATGAAAAGTAGTAGTAATAACAGTAGTAGATGTATTTTGTGTGCATCTGTACAGCACTGCATACGACGGGTAGCACTATATAGTAGTAGTAGTAGTAGATGTTGTGTAGTAGTAGTAGTAGTAGTAGTAGTAGTAGATGTTGTGTAGTAGTAGTAGTAGTAATAGTAGTAGATGTTGTGTAGTAGTAGTACTTTGTGTGTATCTGTACAGTGCTGTGTATGACGAATCATGCTATAGAAATGATTAATAGTAGTAGTCATTGTCTTCGTCATCACCCCAGGCTCTAGCTCAGGACTGTTTCTAAGGGGTGCAAATTCCAGAGATGAGGGTCCAAAAATCATAAAATAATTAAATGTTGTGTGCCAAGTTAATGGGCTGAGGAGGAATCCAGTAACAGCATCCAACCCATCTCTGACCTTATGGGGCATCGAATTCCATGCCACCTGGGAAGGATCCCCCAAGTCGTAAGCCTCATTGTGTTCATCATTGTTATTCTAACTGGATATTGGGTTATGGGGCAGAGGGGTCTGGGGGCCCAGGGGCCTGGCTGTTGTGCTCGGCATTGTACAAACACAGGGGGAAGCCGGCCTCAGCCCCTGTGCTCCATGAGGGGAAAGGTTGCTTTTCTGTTCTAAGAAAAATGTCATAAGAAAGTTGGAAGAAAAATACATTTCCCTGAAACCCATCTTTGGAAAATATGAAAATATTTTTCCGTCCAGTGAAATAGCTATAAATAATGTTTTCAGCTATTAAAAAGGTAAACTCAGAAAAGGAGCTATTTACATAGGAGCGTTTTGTGCTGTTTCAGTCTAATTCGTCACTGATCTAGGAGCCTCGTACATTCGCTGGAGGGAATCCAGAGCTTTCAAAGGTTTTCTGTCAGGGCTTGAAAAGGTGCCAGTTTTCTTAATGGAGCCAAGCAGTCTCAGGCCTGTTGTTCTCAGAGACTCTGTGAGCCAGGGCCGCGTGTTAGCAGGAAACAGAGCCAAGTGGGCTTCCTGAGCGTCTAAGAGAGGAAGCACTGTAATAAGCATGGAGGCTGTGGTTAAAAATAACTCGGGTATATAAGGCTGCAGAGGATCCCCTCTCGCTCATACGTGCTGCTGCCTCTTGGCCAGCCGCTTCGTGCTGACTCCATGTCAAGAGAGACTTTGCCACCGACAAAGAGCAGGTGGTTTCTCAGTAAAAGAAGACAGAAAAGTCTGTGCAGAACTAAAGCCCAAGAGCATGAGGACACTTGACATTTTACTTGTTTCCCAAAATTAACATCCTAGGTTTTGTTTCAAGAACTTTCTGCGTTTGTAGAGTCTAGAAAACAAGCCGTTCAAAAGCGAATGTTTGGGGAAAATAAAGCCTAAATGGGAAGTGACTGTGTTGTGTTTTTTTTCTGAGACATGAAACTTAGGAAAGAGAAAAGCCTGGTCTTCTGCTGGGGCGGGAACACGCATCCCTTGCCAGAGCAAGACATCATGTCCATTGTGTTGACCTGAATCACAGCTCTGGGCTCTTTGTCCACTCTGAACCACTGAGTAAGAGGAATAAAATGAACATTTGAGGCTGAGTTCAGGGTGCTGTTTGGGCCTTTTCAGTGCATTTGTTTTACTCCCGCCTCCTTGTCTTTTGCACTGCAGGACGTATTCTTGTGGGGTGTTTGAGTAAATGAAAACACCCTTTGATGATACCAAGGGTGTTAAGAAACAAGACAACAGCCCACTATAGCCCACACCCGGTGGATGTCCACCTGCCTGCTCATCCCCACTAGCCACACAGGCACTGCTCCCGGCAGAGTCTCGGAGTATGCAGAGCTCGCCATGCAGGCAAATGCTGGCTGATGCAGGCTAGCGTGCACCCACACGTCTGTGTCCACGTTCTGTCAATTCGGACGCGTGCCGTCTCGGGTCCACCAGCACCATAGAGTCACGGGTGACGAGTCAAAAGCATACAGACAGCAACTGCTTCCTGACCCTCTTTCCATTCTCGCTCTCACGGGCACCTTAAAAGCCCAACGCGCACCAAATTCAGACGTGTGTTGTCCCAGTGCAGCACGTGCCCAATACTCACTCTTCAGAACCTGTTGCCTTCGCCGGAGCAACTTCCACAATCTTTTAATCACTGTAGCCACAGCTCAGAACAACAGCCAGGCAACTACGCACCTGGGGAGGGGGCCTGCATTTACACAGCTGCAGGATAAAGGCTTCTGCTTCTTGCTGTCTAATTATGTGGGGTTCCCTTTTTTCTTTACTGTGTTCGCAGGTGGCCAGGAGAGTGCTGGGTGGGAAGGTACCATGGCAGGCCTGTGGGATGGGGGAGCGAGGATGGGGGGGAGGGAACAGCACCATGGTAGGATGGCAGGATGGTGGGGGGGGGGGCGGAATACAAAATGGTGGCCGAGTGCACAGAGGGCGCGAAGGTAGTGTTTGATTTCTGTATGTTCACTCCTCTGCAGGATTGGTAAAAGGAAACATGATACAGGCATCTATGAGCATTTCAGGAAACCTGTAGGCTTGCCAGTAAATGTGGCGGTAAAATGAACGATCCGTGGGAGGAGCAGGAGGAGGAAGAGGAACATGTCTCTCCACCAGCCCTGCCACCTCCCAAGAGAGCGTGCCCGGCTGCCCCCAAAAGGAGGGGAACAGAAGAAGAAATGAACAGATTGAAATTACAGTTAAATTAAAGATTATATTGTTAAATAAAATGGATATGGTTTCCACAATCCATGGTTTCCTTGTAGGGCTGAATGAGAAACAAAACATTTTCTCACACGTAGACTCACAATTTTGAGAACCGGCACCGAAATCTCGGGCGGGAAAATAAAAATTAAAAAATCATTGTGCACGCACGAATGACCGCCAGACTGTTTGCGCGTGTGAAAAATGGCTGCTGCCCTTCACTAAAATGGTGATGATGCTATTGTCACCATTTTGGTTAAGGGTGGTGGCCATTTAAAAAAAAAAAAAATCTCACCAAGAACTCGGTGAAACCGTCCCAGATCTCAATTAGAACCTGGATTTCAATGAGATTTCTTGCTTTTGCAAGGTCTCATTTTCAGCCCCCTATTTCCTTGCTTATTCTGGGAAAGGGGGGAAGTTTGGGAGAGTGAGGGCAGTGGAGAATGGTGGTATGGCGTAGCAAGAATCCCCTTTGGGGGCTGGGAGTTCCCCCTGAGGGTGGGGGTGGGGCCTGTGCCTCTGCGCTTCCTATTGCCATTCCCAGACCCAGGCCCGGTTAGCCTGCCAATGCCACTAGGTTCAGGTCTGCAGCCGGCTCACCTGCGCATCACAATAGGGAATGCGCAGGGAAACAAACGATTTGTGGGGAGGGGGAGGGGCAGGTTGGGCCAGAGGAAACACTCTGGGTGTTTTCAGACAAGATGCTGCCCCGCATGGCCACACGGTAACCACTCAGCCAAATGCCTGTCTGAAGGTGGAGCAGCAGGATGCACGCTCCCATGAGCCACACAGCACCCACTCATGACCACTTATGGGGCACTGCCGAGAAATCCAGGGTGCTCCGTGCAAGGCAACGGGTGCGTGGCAACGGGTGCCCATGTATCCTCTGCTTGTATGGTTTAGGCTGGCCACCCGCACCAGCAGCCCGGCCCCTCCCTGATCTCACCCACAGAGCCCTTAAAGGACACATGCGCAAAATACAATGCTGCATTGGCTCAAAGCACAAAAAACACCCCTTGCAACACACAAGAGAAGAGCCGATGCCGTGGAAGACAGCAGCTTCCTCTCTGTCCCGCCCAGTATGTGTCTCTGTTGTTGCTTGAGACTGCCAGCAGCTGCAGCAGCTCCTAGGGCCATGGGCAGGAAGGAGTTACTGGCTGCTGCGGCTTTAGGTTTCCATGGTCAACGCAGACTTGAGGTAGGGGGTGTTGGTGGGTGGGGGAAGGGGAACAGCTGCCCACCTCTATGAATTGTTTGTGGGGCTGGTCGGTGGCTGCGGGAGTGCGTGGAGGCTGCCTGTGTGGCCACAGTGACCACCCAAGAAGCCACCTGTTAGAATCTCTCCCCACGCACTCCGCCTGAGACATGGCTGCTTCGCAGACGGTGCCACTCAGCGCCCCCCGCCCCCCCCCAAACCTTGCTTGTTTAAAAACTCCCACGGTCACCTAGGGCAGCAATTTCAATGTATATAAGGAACTGCCCAACAATCCATCTTAGCCCAATAGTGTCACAATCTGACACAGCAGCAGGTTTTCAAATCCAGCTCTTAAGCAGAGGCCTCACCCAGTCATGCTACCAGCGATCTTGAATCACAGATGCCGGGGACTGAACTTGGGAGGGACCTTATACACGCAAAACATACGCTCTTCCACCTGAGCCATGGCCCACCCCATGGTAATGGAATGGTGATGCAGCAGATGGTAGAGAGGGGGCACAAGAGCTGCATGTTTGACTGGGGTTTTTATGCAAACTGGGAAGGATTTCCAATCCCACGGCGGGTGAGATCTCAATAAAGCCGTGTGCTGTTACTTGCCAGTGAGCCATGGACTGTGCTGTGAGCTATGGATATGAGAAACTCAGCTAAAAAATATGACTTATTGCTTTCACTTAGAATTGTTACTGTCGCTTTCAGTTTTCACTATAGGCAGTCATTAAAGTATGCAATTAGCGCAATAAAATCAGCGTTATGTGCAGAAGGTTATTTCCAGCTGTCAAGTATAAGCCTAGATATGAACCTCTGTGCAGGTGGTAGCTTGAGGAGCAAATCCTCACTTAAATCCCACCCCCACAATCCTCGCCTTCCGATGAGCAACTAGGTCACCAGGATTGGAGGTTTGGGGAGGGGGAGTAAGTAAAATGGGGGGAACTCCTCAAAAGCTCAAGGGGTTGGATCTGCACCTCTGCCTCCATGAGTGGGTGGGGATAGCAGGCACTGGACTACCTCCTAGAGTCATAATAGTCTGGAATAAAAAAGCAGCGGAGGCGGCTTCCTCTTCCCATAGTTCAATGTGGCTGTGAGTCATGACAGGGGCATGATACTAGGAATGGCAGGAGTTGGAGGGTAGAGTGCAACAGGCAAGAACACCTGCCAACATACTAGGTTTGTCCTGCTAAACCCAGACTGTGAAGAATTGCAGGAGGCTCTTGTGAGACTGGGTGACTGGGCATCTAAATGGCAGCTGAAACGTAATGTGGACAAGTTCAAAGTGATGCACATAGGGGAAAACAATCCAGACTTTATGTACACAATGCTGGGCTCTAAATTAGGAGTTACCATTCAGGAAAAGGACCTTGAAGTCATTGTGGAAAATACATTGAAATCCTCAACTCAGCGTGTGGCAGCCATCAAAAAAGCAAACAGAATGTTAGGAATTATTTATAAAGGGATAGAGAATAAAAACTGCACCTTGAATAGTGTGTGCAGTTCTGGGATACTATCAGCGATGATTGCCCCATCTCAAAGAAGATATAGTCGAAATAGAAAATGTACAGAGAAGGGCAACTAAATGATAAAGGGTATAACAGGCAGCTCCCCTATGAAGAGAGGCTCGTCAGCTTAGAGAAGAGACAACTGAGAGGGGATAGGATAGAAGTTTATAAAATGATGAGTGATGTGGAAGAAGTAAATAGGGAACTGTTATTTACCTTCTCAGATAGTACTAGAACTAGGGGACACCCCATGAAACTAATGGATAGCAGATTCAAAATAAATAAAAGAGAGTATTTTTCACTCAACGCAGAAGTTGTGGTCAAGGCCATTATTTTAGATGGGTTTAAGAAAGGACTGGATAAGTTTCTGGGGATAGGTGCTTTAGCAGATATTAGCCAGGTAGGTTTGGGGAATGTAACCGCTTACTCTCAGGAGCTGGGAGTGAACAACAAGGGGTGAATTCACATGTAACTCTTCTAAACGCCAATGTCCGCAGGGCCCCAGAAGCTGTATAATCAGCCCCGGATGATCCCGGATCACTGTTACGTGCGAGTCCACCTGCTCTCAGTTCCATCCCCGCTTTAAACTCCGGTCTGGTGTTTAGCTCTCATCTACATGAGTGGGCTCAATTAATGGCAGAACCAACTGAACTAATTGGCAAAACTCTACAGCATATTTTTGCGCAACTGAATATTTTAACGAAGATTGTGGAAGAAAATCAGAAGGGCCCCCTTGATCTTCTAAGAACACTGGGGCCACCAAAAGTAGGGACTTGTTAGTGGCTACAGATAGCCCTAATCATTATAAAGGATTGTTGGGGCAGAGGGAGGAGGTTAGTTCGGGAGCTGCTGGGAGTTTGGAACTTGGAGGAGGGTGTGGGTTGGAAGATAGGAGTGTTGATGGCAGTCCGCAGTACATCTATTGTAGGAATGCGGTGGCCTTTACTATTTACCGGTTCAAACAGGGTATGTTCCACAATGGTCTTCCCCCGCATTTAGTGGTAAAACATCTGAAAGCGCTATAGAATTGTTATTGTTCCCCGTGTGATATTAGAGACATGAGAATCTTATTAAGGAATAGGGAGGTATTTAAATGTGTGATTTCTTTTAGAAATAGTACCTTGCCAGAATATATTTAGGAGGCAAGTAAGGTGTTAAATAATAGAGGGATTTATGTGGCCAAGATTTATTTATTTTTATTAACAAAATTATTATTATTATTTAGATTGTAAGCTCTCAGTCAGGGACCGTGTCTATCTTGTTTTTTGTAAAGTGCAATGCTCAATTTGGGGGAATTAAGCTCACCGTTTTGAAGGGCGCATGAGCATTCGGATCTTTTGAGTGTAAATTGGCAGTGGCGCCCAGGGAATTAAAAAGAGGGGAGAGACACCTTAGGGTGCAACATTTCAATTTATTGTGGGGTACATAAAAACAAACAGCATCAGTTGGTCAAACAGTGAGACACAAATCAAACAGTGAGACACTCAAATCAATTAGATAAATGCACAAGGATGCAGCATGGGTTGATTTCTAAAGGAAGTTCCTAATTTAGGGGGGAGAGAGAGAGAGAGAGAGAGGTCTGCCTGTGCCAAGGCACAAACAGTGGGAGATTAAAAGAAAGGGGACGAGAAGAAAGACACAGCGCTTCATCTTACCTAAAATGTACTGTTCTGAGGGAGGGCAAAGGAATGTGTCCTTTATAGCCCCTTTTCCAAATCAGACAGTACACTAGCACCAGGGCAGCCTCCCTGGTGACGAGCCTTCTGGGGGGGGACTGGAGTAGTGATCCGAGGAGGGAAGAAGTCTGTGGGCTTAGCCCAACGAGTCACTCAAGCCCAACACACACTTGGGGGTGCGTTGGCTAGAGTTGCAAGAGAGCCTAACTGTGTCTCCATGAGGCAGACAGGGGGGAGTTCCCTTATGCCTCCTCAGAGGTCAGGCGACAGAATGGCAGCAAAATGGACAGAAGGACACCACGTATTTGGCACATTTGGCACCTACATTTAGCACCCCTCCCCCCTGCTCACTCTACGCCATTGCCCACAGGTGAGGCGGCCCTCCTCTTGGGTCCCTGCCCCCCGTCCCTGGGGGTGGCAGCCCCCAGGCAGCGACAAAAGGGCACTGGCCGTTTTGAGGCCAGAGCGAGGCCCGCAAAGATCCAACGCTGATGACGCCCGTACCACACAGCCGCTTACAGCTGTCGCTTGCACTACCACTGGACATTACGCAGACCTGTGCCTCCCCCAGGCCAGGTTACCCCCTCTGCTACCTTGAACACAGACCACTAGGATGCCTCCCTATCGCTCCCTTGCTCCCTCACCATCCATCTCTCCCCTCCTTCTCTCACTGCTGCTGTCTCCCCTGCTTCTCCCTCTCCCTCCTCCAAAAGCCTTTCTCCAACCTGCCCACCCCATTCTCCCCCTTGCCTATACCCCCCTCACCCCCCTTTACCCATTCCCTGTAAGCCCCCTCCTCCCCGCCATCCCCCCTTATCCAGACCCTGCAAGACCACCCGCTCCACATCCCCCAATCTGATTCTGATCCACATCCCTTGCCTTCCCCCAGATCAACTCCCCTTCTCCTGCTCCCTCTGGAACTGCCGCTCTTCCGTGACTAAGGCTTCCTTCATTCATGACCTCTTCCTTTCTCGCCCTTTTCAGCTCCTTGCTCTTACTGAAACCTGGATCTCTCCCTCCGACTCTGTCACCCCTGCCACCGTCCGCTTGGAGGCCTTTCATTTTCTCATCGGCCTCGCCCTGAGGGCTGGGGTGGTGGCATGGGCCTTCTCCCAGCCAACCCCTATCGATTCCAACCCCTTCCCCCTCCTCCTTCCCTCTCCTTCCCTTCCTTTGAGGCTCATTCTGTGCATCTATACTCCCGCCTTTACCTTTGTGTTGCTGTCATCTACCACCCCCCTGGCCCCCTCTCCTCCTCTTTTCTCCCAGACTTTGAATCCTGACTAACCTTCCTC
>QEPC01012541.1:466767-485068 GCA_003113815.1 Sphenodon punctatus
GGGGGGCAGTGCCCGTGCATGCCCCTCTGCCAGGGTGCACAGTTCCAGGTGCCGGGGGGGCAGTGCCCGTGCATGCCCCTCTGCCAGGGTGCACAGCCCCAGGTGCCGGGGGGCAGTGCCCATGCATGCCCCTCTGCCAGGGTGCACAGCCCCAGGTGCCAGGGTGGGCAGTGCCAGTGCATGCCCCTCTGCCAGGGTGCACAGCCCCAGGTGCCTGGGCGAGCAGTGCCAGTGCATGCCCCTCTGCCAGGGTGCACAGCCCCAGGTGCCGGGGTGAGCAGGGCCAGTGCATGACCCTCTGCCAGGGTGCACATCCCAGGATGCTGGGGAAGGGGGGGGCAGTGCCTGTGCATGTCTTTCTACAAGGGAGCAGTCCCAGGTGCTGGGGGGGCGGGCAGTGCCATTGTATGCCCCTCTGCCAAGGTGCACAGCCAGGTTGGGCAGTCCCAGATGCCGAGGGGTGTGTGTGCCAGTGCATGCCTCTGTGTCAGGGTGAACAGTCCCAGGTGCTAGAGGGCAGTGCCAGTGCATGCCTCTATGCCAGGGTGCATAGTCCCAAATGCTGGAGGGCAGTGCCAGTGTATGCCCCTCTGCCAGGGTGCATAGTCCCAAATGCTGGGGGGTAGTGCCAGTGTATGCCCCTCTGCCAGGGTTCATAGTCCCAGGATGGGCAGTGCCAGTGCATGCCCCTCTGTCAGGGTGCACAGTCCCAGGTGCCAAGGGCAGTGCCTGTGCATGCCTCTCTACAAGGGGGCAGTCCCAGGTGCCAGGGTGGGCAGTGCCAGTACATGTCCCTCTGCTAGGGTGCACAGTTACAGGTGCCGGGGTGGGCATTGCCAGTGCATGCAGGTCCCTAGTTCCTGTATGCAGGGCTAGGGGCACGCCAAGACACTCTCCCAAGCTCACTGAACAAGGTAGACTCTGGCTAAGAGCTCTCCTCCTCTCTCTCTCTCCCCCGTGCTCTAACCCTCTCCGCTTTTCCTCCTCAGAGATGGAAGTGTGACCTGGAGGCCAAGTCCCATGCCGCCAGCAGCTGCCCCATGCCAGGGCTGGACAGCCTCTCTACTCACAAAGAAGATGAGGATCTCAACAGTGTTGTGGATTTAATCCTTTCCATGGGCAATGACAACTTCGCTAGTCCGAGCACACCCAGCGAGAACTATCCCGCGGCACCGACCGAGCCCAGCAGCTTTTACCAGACAAATCCAAGTCCTGGATGCTACAGTTCCCCGGAGCAGGGCAGCCCCCCGCCCTACAGTGCCAGTCTCATGACAGAGCTGGCCATGGACTCTAACTTCTGCCTCCCCAGCAACCTCCACGGCCGATTCTTTGTGACTTCCAGCTTTGGGGAACCACACTTTGTGGAGAACATTAAGCCCGAGCCGCACATGGACAGTTATGGGCCCGTTATGGGCCTCGTGCCCCAAACCTGCCCCAAGATCAAGCAAGAAGGTAATGCCACCTGCATGATGGCCTACGACCAGCCCCGGGTGGCCAGCTCTCCTCAGATTCCCGGAGCAGAGACCCCCCCTCTGAGCCCTGACGACCTCATGATGACCGAGTGCCAACTGCCCATGATGTGCCCCACATCAATGCAGTTCCAGGAAAGCTACCACCCTGCCACTACGAGCTTCCACCATCACCAGACCCACTTCCAATACCAGAGCACGTCCCAGTTCAGCCTGTATGAAGACAGCCTCCCCTTGCAACCCACAGCTCCAAGAGGAATGCTGACCCCTCCATCCTCCCCACTGGATGGCAAGCCAAAGCGTGGGCGCCGGTCCTGGCCCCGGAAGAGGACAGCTACACACACCTGCACCTATGCAGGCTGTGGGAAGACATACACCAAAAGTTCCCACCTGAAGGCCCATCTGAGAACACACACAGGTAAATGCAGCCTGCTGGCGCAACCAACGGGAAAGGGGTTGGAACCAGGGGTGGAATATCACCTGAATGGGGCAGGAATTCACTAGCCCGCTTGGGTCTGTCAGCTGCTGCCCTAGAGAATGTCTGGGAGGAGGGATCGGACTACCTTTGGATAAAGGTTTTCTACTGCAGCCAGAAGAATGCAGGCTGGTTAGAGCAGTCTCCCATGTGGTCTGCTGGGGGGGACCTTGCTAACTCGGCTGTTAAACTGGGTGAGATGGGCTCCAGAAGGTAGCTAGCTAGTGGTGGCAGAGCAAGAGAGGCTGCCCGCCACCCCTCTCCGCCACCCCGGATGTGCCGAATCTCAGTCTTTATGATTCTCCTTGGCAGGTGAGAAACCCTATCACTGTAACTGGGAAGGCTGTGGCTGGAAGTTCGCTCGCTCGGATGAGCTGACCCGCCACTACCGCAAGCACACCGGGCACCGACCCTTCCAGTGCCACCTGTGTGACCGAGCCTTCTCCCGCTCCGACCACCTGGCTCTGCACATGAAGAGACACATGTAGCTGCCGAAGCACTGGACTAGACTTTTATTTAACCGCTCAAAGCGAACCCCTTTGGCAATGCGTAGCTGGTACTACCTGGAGAGCCAACGGAGCATTAGCAGATGACGATGCTGAGGACGGACTTGACTCAAGGAGACGCAGCCTGTCCTCTCCTGATGAGACCGTAGAAATGTCGCGAGAATACGGCTTATTTATAGGGTATCTGCTGGGAACTCGACAAGACACCATGCAGACTGTAGAGAAGCTGTATCCCATTGGGACTGGCCATAAAGTAGCTCATGCCGTTTCCGACCACCCCCGTCCCCTTGTCACAGATTGTCTTCTCCTACCCACCCCCATCTCTCTCTCTCACACACCACCTTCTCCTCTGCACACATTTTAATACCAATATGGAAATGTGATTTAAAAATTAGTAACAAGAAATTGTGACATCACATTACAACCAATCTCCACTCCTCCCCCCATCCCTATTTGCATGACCTGTTTTATAGACAGTCCCAACAAGACAATGTTTGTATGGGAGCTACCCGAAGGGATGAAGTTAATGTTACTGTAGCTGATGGTGTTAATTTTGATCTCAGCTGAAGACGAGGCTAAGAGAACACTCCTATTGTTAGACTGTTTGTTGTCACACAGGTGCAATACTCTTGTTTGCCGTGATCTACACTAGAAGTACAAGGCTTGATGTCTTGTAAGAAAATAATTATTTTACTGTTCAGCCTTTTATATATTGTAAATAATTTTATACAGAAATATTGTATTATGTAAATAGCAGACAAATGGGTATTTCCTATTTCTGTTTTTATAAAAAGTAACAATTTCTAAATGTTTGAAAACATTTGCAATTTTTTAAAAAATAAAACAAAAATGTTTAATTGACATGCTTTTCTTTAAATAAAAAAAAAATCATTTGAGAACCAGTTACAAATCTTCCCAACAGCTGCCAGAAAATATTTTCAGAGAGCAAAATTATAGCAGGACATGAAAAAGGTTAGTTTGTTCTAAAAGGCAGGACAAAATTAGGCATAAAACTCCTCCTAAATTCCATATGATTTGATGTTCTAGCAAAAATCAAGAAGGAAAAGGTCTCGTATGCAAAGTCCATGTCCTAAAACTGGTTGTTTAGTTCAAAAGTAAGCAATGCTATAATTTCAGTCTCCTTTCTAGTTTAAGCTGGACTATTTTGATAGCGTCCTTAATTCTTTCCAGATGCAGTTAGTTTTGCCAGCATGTGTGGGTTTTTACTATAAATTTAAACACTGCATTTCTGTAATTATGGAGGCTTATTTTAAGGCAGCCTCGTAGTTAGATTACTTGTACTCTCAAGCACTTACTGCAAACTTCCACCAGAGAAATGTCATGTACACATTTTATCCCTCCAGCAAAGTTAGGAAAAATTCTCAAATACATTCCTAAAACAAGTGTTCACTGAACGGATTTTAAAAATCCACCCAACTAGCAAATTCTGCAATTACATTTACTGTTGTGGAGCGGTCTGTTTCAGTCAACAGTATCACAGATCCCTACACCAGCATAGGTGTGGAGTAATTCTACTGCAACCAAAGTAGTTTAACTCCGCAATGTTATAAGTGGGAGCAGAGTCTAGCCTAGCATTTGTTTGTTTTTGCTTTTAAAATATATTCATGCCCTTATTTTTAAATGAGAGCTAGCGTCCTTTGGTTGTTTTTTTTTACAACTTGATACTATAATGCAGAAGTATCTTTATAATTAGTATGCAAAGTAAGAAAATTTAAAGCATATTTAAAACAACAGACTTGAAGGTTTTGGCATAAAATGATAGAGCAAAAATTGTTTTTCTGACTTTCAAGTTCTAGTGCATATTAAAATCAGTTGGAATATACGTACAGTAACTGCAGAAATCACTATCTTCTGTGAAAGCAAAGTCTGCAGCTGTTCATGTGGAACAGGGGTATTTTGGGTTGCTAATCAGTGACATGGAAGAATGAATAGCACACTTCACTTTTACAGACCTTTCAAAGTGAAACTTAAGCAAAGTTTAGTATCTCTGCGTTCTAATAAGAGTAACTTCTTTGCCAGAAACAATTGCACAATATAATTCCAGAAAGTGAAGATAACGTAAGGATGTTTTAAAATGAAAACACCCATTGTTGCAATAGAGATTTCCTCCTCTTTCCTCATTCATCAAGATTTCATATCGGAGTGTCTGTGACAGCAATCTGCAAATCTTACATTAATTCCACGCTATCTTTCCAAATAGCCGGGGTTCCTTGGAGTTATGTCCTAGATTAGGATTAGTTCTGGATTCCCAGGATCCAGTAAACAAACAGACTCAACATCACACATTCTGCATGACTTAATTCTACTGGCATTTTAAAAACGCATTATAACAACGAATCTAAGACAGATCTGTAGGAGGAAACCTCAAGCCGTTTGTAAACAAGACTCGCACTGTAAAGGTGCAGCTCAGAGTGCACTACTAATGCAAGAGTGGATTAATAAACGAAGGAGAAAAAAGCAAACTTATAAACAAGGACTCAAGTGCACTGGCAGCAATGGGGAAACACAGTGAACATGGGTCTCTGTATACAAGCTAACAAAGCAATCAGCTATCTGCTAGGTTCCTGGATGTGACAAGACAGTAACTGTCTGAATCGAATTCAAAACGGTTCTCATCTGCTGACTCCAGATGTGCATGCTCAATGTCCACCCAACATTTAACAAACACTGTACTCAAAGTCTGTTCCTTCTTAAGCAAAAAAATAAAATAAAATCCCATCTCATAACTCCATATGCTGTTACAGTGAGGTGACTACTGCCCTGAGGTAATTCCCACAGTGTTCAGACAATGCTCTGCTTAACCAAGGTTAACTTGTCACTCACCCAGGGTAAACTATCTCAGTTTAAAAAGGGCAAGTTGCTCCTACGCTCTATTATTAAATCCACCTCAGGATTCGGGAACCAGGTGTACCATTGTGAGCAGCAATCCCCAAGCTTTTGTCCTGCCAGTCCATGACTGTACCTCTCCAACCTTTCCAGTATTAAAGAAGAAAGATCAAACTCCAAAATGCTCCCAGGAAGGCAAACCATTTGAACTCAAGTTTCCAGAGTCTAAACTAGAATTACAGAAGGGAGTTCTAGACTCTCTACCATTTGTTGCTAACAGGACAGGCACTGGCACCAGGGGGCTCATGTCTTCCGGCTGTTGCTTACTTTGCATCATCATGGAACCATCAGCATTTTTTAGTTTATAAAGTCTTGATCCTCACAGTAACTTACAACCTGGTTGAGAAAAATCTGCTCCAGGCTGAAGCTTGGTTTCCATTCACAAGAAACATCAAAGAAAAAAACCAAACAAAAAACACAACCCAGGCATTTTTAATGATAGGATTATGAAGTTCTGTGGTTTCACTAGAAGTATTTTAAACACCCACGACACAAAATAGTCGTGAGACGTCTCTCTAGCAGTTCCTGTGCCCCACTCACTATGCTATTACACCAGAGAATCACGCTGTTCTGGTAGGTAGCCAGGCAGCTGCTGCTGGGTGCTGGCCTTATTGCTTTCCAGCTCTCTCTCCACCCTGGCCCTCACCCCCTAGCTAGACCTAGCTATCTAATCTATCTAGCTATCTGATCAGCAGTGGGTAGCTGCTGCCAGGCTTTAGATGATGCTCCCGCTAGACACCGGCCTTTCTTATATGTTGAGGAGGGAGAGACTGTCTTGGAAACAAAACGAGCAGCAGGTAAAACACCTTTCCATGAACAAGGCAAGAGGGTCTGGAAAAGGAGACCTTCAGAATAAATGTCCTCAAAACTCCCATAGATTTGGGTCCCCTCCCACGTCCGCAGCCCTCCTTCCTGGAGACAGGTGGCTTTCTCTGGAAAAAGCCAAGTCATACCCTATCCCTGGCACTTGCTCTCCAGGCGAGACCTCCTCCACCAGAGGCCCCGGCCTGTTTGCATGCTTCTTCCTACCCAGCCCAAGGCCCAGCCTCTCAGGGGTTTGGATTGGAGCCTTCCCAGGTGACAGCTACTGGCCCTGGGCAAACGGATGAGGAATGGTGCCAGCACAAAGCTGTGGGGCAGCCAGCGGGGGGTGCGGCAACAGGCTTGGAGTCTGCCCCCGCCTCCTGCCAGGATGAGGGAGTGCTCCAGCCAGGGCCGGCCCAAGGGTTTCAGGGGCCATGTGCCAAGCCTTGCTGCAGGGCCCCAAAGGCTGGCCGGCCCTCGCTAGAATTGGAGGGGGGTATTTTCAGGGGATGAGGGGTGGCTGGTTACTTACCTGCAACTTGACTGTGTCAGCTCAGCTCCGCAGCGTATACCTGGGCAGGGATTCCCAGGAAGTTTACGCTGCCCCCCCCGAGGACTGACTCGGAGACGCCCGGTGGGGGGAAAAAAAACAACGGCGGTGTCTGTCAGTCTCTAGCCCATGGTGGTGCGGGGCCCCTCCCCCCGCGGGGCCATGTGCCTGGGCACTGGTGGCACATGCCTCGGGCCGGCCCTGGCTCCAGCTCTGCGAGTTTGGGGGAAGAGGGATGGAAAGGGTCCTTTCCCCTGGCTGAAGGGGGTGGTGAGGCAGCTAGACAGAGCAAGGGGAAACTACCAAGACTGGACACTGATGCAGGTGGAGCGGGAATATCTAGGAGTGGGGAAGGATTTACTCACCCCATGCTGCCTTGTTCCAGCCAGCTCAAGGCTAGGGAGTGGGGAGTAGCTGAGCTGACTTAGTCCCTCCCGCACTCAGGGGGCAACAAGGTTTGCAGGAGGGTGAGGAAGGGGAGAAAGCCATAAAGGGTAGGATGGAGCTGGGGATGGGTGGGGAGTATTTGGGGAAATATTCCAGTTACAATCCCCCATTGTGTTCAACTGACAAATGCTGCCCTTCTCGGACTGCCAGGCCAGTAGAAAGCACCTCGCGCTTGGTGGCCCACTGAGTCGGTCCACCCCCACGGTCTCCGGGGCTTCACGCCCCCTTGGATGAGCATGGACCAGAATTAGCCTGGTGTGCTTATCTAGCTGTAACAGTGGGTACGTGCTAGCCAGAGGCAGGGTTTTGTGGCACCCACGATCGGTCACAAACACTAGGAGTCACCTAGAGTTTTCACATTGAATTCAAGTTCAGGATTGCATTGTAAGTGGTATCGAGCACATGTGATAAATTACAAACCCGTTGCATCAGAGTAAACTGGCCTGGAGTTGCTTTTAGTGCAACTTGCTCCAGGAGTAAAGCAGTTACATATTTTGGGCACCTCATTTTAAGGAGGACATTGACAAATTGAAGCAGATTCAAAGGAGAACAACGAAGATGATAAAAGTGTCTGGAAAGCAAGTCATATGAGGAAAGGCTCAAATCACTGGATAGGTTTAGACTAGCAAAGTAGAGGTTAAGGGGAAACATGACACAGTTTACAGGAATTGCAGTATCCACGCAGGACGTTGGACTAGATGCCTTCCCACTCTATGCTTCTATGCCTGTTTCTCATCTGAAGCAGTTTGCCTGGACTCTGTGGCAGTTCACGAAACTGTGCTCTTCCAGACACACACATCTGGACTGTTGCTACAGAGCTGATCTGATCGGAGTACCCTGGAATGCAGGAACCCATGTGAATGAATGCCCTACGGGTGAAGTACTCTGTGATAAAAGTCTACTAGGGGGATTAGAAGCTTCACATGAACAAACCACCAGAGAGAATTCTTGCCAAGGTTCCAAGTAACACAATGGCCCATCAATGAGATGGTGAGTATAAGAGAATAGTGCAGGAATACAGCGACAAGATAAGGGCAAAAGCTCAGGTCACAAGGGATGGGAACAACAAGAAGGGCTTCTAGGTAGTAACAAGAGAAATAGAATAGAAGGTAAAGGATCATTATGGGTTCTAACTTCGGAATCACTACTACTCAGGAAAAAGATTTTGGAGTCATGGATAAATAATTGATGTCATCAGCCCAATGTGCAGCAGCAGTCAGAAAGGTTAACTGTATGTTAGGGATAATTTGGAAAAGGATAGAAAAATTGAAAATATCATAATGCCACTACATAAATATCTGGTGCGACCACTCCTTGAATACCGTGTGCAGTTCTGGTCACCCTATCTCAAAAAAGACACAGCAGAACTGGAAAAGGTGCAGAGAAGGGCACCAAAAATAATCCAAGGCACAGAGCTGCTTCCGTATAAGGAAAGGTTCGATAGGTGGGGGCTCTTCAGCTTGGAGAAGAGATGAGAGAGGGAATAGAAACGTACAAGATCATGAATGGTGTGGAATAGGGAGCTGCTATTTATCCTTTCTAAAACTAGCAGAACCAGAGGTCACTCCATGAAATTAACAGGCAGTAGATTTAAAACAAATAAAAGGAAGTAAGTACTTTTTCATGCAACATAAATCTGTGGAACTCCAGCGTAACCTGCTGCGTACTCCCCTGAGGCAACCAAAGTTGGCTGCTGCTGTCAGAGACAGGATGCTGGACTAGATGCACCATTGGTCTGACCCACTAATGGTACTTCTTATGGTCTTACACTGTACAGATGGAAAGCTAGTAGTGGAGGGTAAGAAAGCTGAGGTGCTCAGTGCCTACTTTGTCTCAATCTTCACCAAAAAATGCTGATTTTGGCCGGTACATGACATTAAATATTGAGGAAGAGCAGGTATTGAGGAATGTCAGAATGGAGAAGGATCAGGCTAAAGAGCATCTGGAAAATCTAAGTGTATTTAAGTGGGCAGGACCTGATTAAATACACCCTAGAAGCTAAAGTAATCTCAAAGCCATTGGCCTTCATTTTCAAGAACTTATACAAGTCAGGGGGGATTCCAGAAAACTGGAGGACATATATAGTTCCTATTGTCAAGAAGGGGGCTGGGGTGATGACCCAGAGAACTACAGACCAGTCAGTTACTTTGATTTCAATACCAGGTAAAACCATAAAACAATTTGTAGGCACCTGAAGGAGAGAGCGGTGATAAGTAGTGAACATGGGTTTGTCAAAAACAAATCATGCCAGACGAACCTTCTCTCTTTTTATTTAATAAAATGATGGGACTAGTGGACACAATGTGCAGGTGACATAATTCAGCTTGAGTTCTTTAAGGCATTTGATACAGCTCCACATGGGATACTCATAAGTCAGAGAAATGTGGGTGGATGGTGCTATCATTAGATGGGTTCACCACTGAGTTCAATAACTGTATCCAGAGAGCAATAATCAATGGATTATTGTTAGATTGGGAATGGGTAACAAGTGAGGTCCCCCAAGGGTGTCTCTCGGCTTTGGTGCTATTTAACATTTTCATCAATTATCTGAGTAACCTTTGATCAATGATCTTTAAATTTGCTGATGACATAAAGCTGGGAGAGACTGCAAACACACTAGAGGATGGTGTGATCAATCCACTTTGAAAACTCAAAGTGATATTGATTCACTGGAATGTTGGGCTGAACAAAAAAGATGAAATTCAACCAATAGTAGGGTGGCATAAAATAAGAATTGTGCACTTTGTGATACAAGCATCACATTTTGTACAAAGGTGCTTTAGACCACAACAAAGAAATACAGATATAGGGACATGTGAACAGAGCCAGTTGGTGGGGGGAGGGGGAAATAAAAAAATAATAATTTCGTAATGAAATGGCATAATTGTTTTTCAGTTAATGACTTAAAAGTGTGCATAGTGTAGTCTGGATAGTGTAAATATACAGTGACAGCAAAAACAATATATATGTTTAACATTTTTAATAAGTTTTGAGTTACACACCATATAAGATTAATTGAAAAATGAAGGAAAACCAGTGACGTAAATGTAGAAAGAGTTATAATACAAAGTACACATAGCAGTTAATTTTGTGTGCACTGTCCATCACAAACACACATTGCAGTGCATGGTAGCCCAGCCACAGCACAGCTGCATCCCTTCTTACGGTCACATTTTGTTTTGCAGCCGCAGTTAATAAGCACCACACATCCCTTTGAAGCAGCAAGCAGTGTAGTCCAAGTGGGTTGCCATGCAGACCCTGATTCACCCTCCCATCCCCATTCTCTGGGATTGGGGACCGGTGGACTAAGTATTAAGCATGTTCCCCACACATGACCTGCTTGCAGGGCTGCATGTTTCGCGTGTTGTAGTAGGGCATCAGCAGTTGGTGGAATTCGCTCCATTGTTCTCCCTTTCTTTATGAACAGTTCTTTCCCTGCGTTATTGATGGATTCTTCGCCACAAATGCGGTCATACAATACAATCACAAACTTTTCAATTTCTTTAAATTGTTCCAATGTGATTTCTTGTATAGGTGATGACAATTGGATGAACACTTTGGGTGCCTCTGGACAGGCTGCCCATACATCCCAGGCTTTCACTTCACCATGCCACATGAAAAATGACATGCAATCACAGCCTGTAAAGCTGTGGAAGAATGGTAATTCAAGTCATTCTGCAATTTAGGGAATTGGGATGTACCGAAATTTAGTTCCTGTACCAAATGCTATCCACAGTTGCTCCGCTCCGATTCTTGTGAAGAAAGTGATTGCCAAAACTACATCTGTATCAACAGTGCGCAGAAGTATTCTGTGGTGCCCAGACTGCACTGCTTCAGCTGTATGAAGAATCAAATGAGTATCTGCTTCTTCATGAAAGCATGGTTCTAAAGAACCATGGTCACTGTCACTTGCTGTTCGAATGTCGGAGCCATCTGTTGCAATGACCTCTTTTGTAGTACTCGTCTGTAATTGCTCGACAATTCTGTTAGCTAAAGCTAACAGTGAAAAGCTGTTGCTTATTTTTGTTTACTTTGAGAAAAGGATCCCAATTATTGGGAAGCGGTGTTGAAGGAAGAACTTGACGGCAAATACCACTACCTCTCTGTGCTCTTGTCCATGCTTTCAGGCTGTTAGGAACATGCGTGTCAAATACTATATCCAAATGCTAAGCATTCCGAAGGCATGTGTAAACAGGACCTGCAAATTCAATGTCACAATATTGCTGAAAGTTAGAAGAGGTTTTAGGAGGTAACATATGCTGCACTATTGCTGCAGCATCGAGCACTACTGCAGAAGTCACCAGAGCATCTTGGGATAGGTTCCCCAAGATGGGAAGTAAGTCTGACTTTTTGTCATTTTGTAAGTTACCCATCTCTGAAAGTGAAGGCGTAAAAGTTTGGTTTTCATGTTTGAAGAAGTTATCAAGGTTACCTTCTCTTGTCTGGCATCCAATGTACAATCGTGAAAATAATTTGGCATCACTTTGAACTGATGCTACTTTCAGCACCAAATTCTGTGGCTTTTTCTGCTTACAGTAGCCAAAGATTTTGTATTTGTTCTTCTTTACTGGCTCATCAGTTGGGACTGTGCAGTTGTCAGTCTCAACTTAGTATAACTCAAATTGGGCTTTACCAAAGCTTTCTAGCTTAGCAACCAAATCAGCAGATGACTGATCTTGCACTTCCCTTGTATCCAACACTATAAGGTCTTTGCTTTCCTGTAGCAATGGATTCCCTAATTCCTCAAATGTTTAGCTGCAGACTTCTTTAAAGAAGTTGCTCTGGAAGGCAACTATTTGTTCATGGTGGAGTGTACCTTATTGTTCTTTAAAAAACTCACTTCAAATTCTTGCACAATCCTAGCAACCTCTGGTCTTGCAACCATCCACCGTTGTAAGGCAGTGGCTGATGTAGTAAGTCCAACAGCACCACCATCTTCCTTCACTAATTGTTTTTTCCATTCATGTGCAAGATCTATTACAATGGCTGAGAATATTTTGCTCGTCTGCTTGACAGTAAAGTTGCCATGACAAAATACTTTGGCAATGGCAGGATGTAACGTACCTAAGACCTTAATATCCCTGATATGTACTGGTAACCATCTACTGTAATGAGTGTGGTCCATTACAACGAAGAATGGTGCAATTTGTCTCTAAAACTTCAGTGTAGAGAGAGAAGTTTGAACTTCGAATGGCCTTTACAAAGCAGTTCATTAGCAACTCTAGTTTTAGTGCAATGTTCCAGAATTGAAATTCAGGGGTTTCTATTTCTTTCTGTTGACACCAACTGGCAACGTCAGGAATAATGTCTCCTGGAGTCCCATTCATAATGAATGTGTCCTAGGCTTTATGCTGCAATATGTAAAGAGTGGCTGAAGTAATTTGATGCAAATGACGTGTACAAGCAACATGACTAGCTTTTAGGAATGAATCTGCTGTTCCTGGCATTGAAACATTTGATGTTACAATACCTGCCGTCCATCCACTTCCTTCAACCAGTCGCCAATTGTTTTGAACACAGACATTTATGTGCAGTCCGCCAAGCGTGACCATGAATTTATCCTCACCGAAGATATCTGGATGGAGCCACTGAGTAAGCTTTGCTAGAGCAAATAAGGGTTGGTCGCATTCAATAACTGGAGTTTGTCCAGGATTGAGGTTTTCTGTGGTTTTCTTTATAATTGTCACTGCATGCTTGAGCATCACCATCGAGTTCACACTGTCTGGGAGAAGCAGAAGTAGAGCAGATACACATTTAAAAATGGATGATTCCGGTTCATTTGATGCATGAAATGCTGACCATGTTATAACGGGTATTTTCAGAGGTTACGAGATCGCCGTTCACCACACAGAATCACAGTGGATCCCGTGCAGTGGCAGTGATCTCGTGAATGTCAATTTGCTCCCGGCCAGATATTCACCACAGTGAACACCCGGCCGGGATCAAATTTACCACGGTTCTGGAGGTGAGGCCGGCCTCATCTCCAGAATCGTGATTAGGTTGGCCACGATCTGGGATGGGGCTGGCAATGGCCACGATGAATGTTTGCTTGCCAGCCCCGTCCTGGAATCGGGTTCCAACCACGGCACAGGATCGGGCGCAGCGGCCTGATGGGCCACTGCGCCCGCCTGTCTCCCCAAGGGTGGCCGGCTGTGGACGCGCGGGGCTGAGCGGTCGCACCATGCAGCCTTGCCCCCTCCCTGATTCCCCTCTGTGATCAGGCTGGCACATCTAAAGGACAGCCGGTCTGAGACGTAACCCGGTCCAGGGTTCAGCGTGGCGGGCTGAAAGGCCCGTCACGTCTGAAATTACCCATAGTCTCTGCTGGTTGGTTGAGGTTGTTGACTAGCACAACGTATTGTTTACAGCCGCTTATATTCACACTCCATAGCTTCTTTTAATGATTGTCCAGTTGCCTCTGCTGCTTCACTAATTAATTTAGATGCTTTGATCCCATTTGGAGCATTTGGTACATGGTGAACAAGGGTGTAGTAGCCTGGCAGTGTCAGTACTAACTTGGTTGTTGATAAGTTAGGAATTCTTGCTTGGGTTTCTTCTCCTTCGCATTCTGTGGATGGGAACAACTGAAAATGGAAATGCCTGTCCCATGAAATTATTCTCTTGCTGTTGTAGATGTAGGATTGTAGTCTGTGTTATCAACATCACCCACAGTGAATAGATTCTTCCAAAGACCAGGTAGGCAGACAATTCCATTCTGGCTATACTGCAATAGTATCTCTAAGCTGCCTGTGGTCGGAGAGGGCGGGGTATAATTATTTTAAATAAACAAACAAATAAATAAAATCCCTACTGTAAGCAATAGAGGGCTGTGGTATTAACTGACTGTGTTCTGCTGAGGTCAAGTTTGAGACCTCCTTTTCAGTAGATACTGTTGCCACTGCCATGGAGTTGGGAGCAAAAGATGAACTGAAGCAGAAGCTTTTAGGGGCCCCCCTACGACTCTGATAAAATGTCTCTATATCTATATTTCTTCCTTGTGGTATAAGGAACCTCTAACAAATGTGATGCTTGTATTACAAAATGCATGATTGTTATCATAGCTGTGCCACCCCACTACAAGACAAATGCAAAGTATTCCACATAGGAGAGAAAAATCCAAAGTAGAAACAGAAAATGTGGGAGAACTGGCTTGGTAGCAGAGCTTCTGAAAAGGATCTGGGGGCTAGAATAGGTGGCAGATACAGCAGCCGAAAAGGCAAATGCTATTTTGGGTTTCATTAGCAGAAGCACTGTCTAAGACAAGGGAAGGGATTGTTTCTCCCTACTCTGCCCTGGTCAGGCCTTAGTGAATACAGCTTTGAATTCTGGATGGTTCAGGGCAGAGGAATGGAAGGAATGACCCAGGAGGAGAGATGAAACAACTGGGAATGACTAGAACACAGAGATGGAAGGTCTGGAGAGGATCAGATTTCTCAAATATGTAAAAAGTGATGTGGGGTCCAGTTGTGCTCTCTGGCCACAGGGGTTAGGACTTGAAGGAACTGGTTTATCTTGAAGGAGATGAGACTTAGAAAATTCTTTCTAAGGTTTAGCCTAACTCCCGAGACAGTTGGGCAGGGCGGCAGTGGAGGCCCCCTCACTGGAAGCTTTTAACAATAGGTTAGACAGACGAGATCTTGTAGAGCACACATACTTTCACACAACAGCGTTCAGGTAGATGTACAATGTGGTCTGATCTTCAGAGAGGCTGAGGACTGGGGGCTTTCAGGGATCCCCCTTTTCTTCTTCTTATTTATTTTTATTATAAGCATTTATATAGCACCAGCGATGTACCTGGCGCTTACAAAGAATAAGATAGACAGGGTCCCTGCTCGAGAGTGTACAATCTAAAGACGGGGGAGGGGAGACAGAGGAGGGGGAAACAGAGGGAGAGACAAGGGATGTGACATTCATGAGGATGCGAGAGCTCAGGTACACGTGCTTGGCTTGGTTACAGTAAATTGGGAGTTTGCAGATAACAGGTGCTTAGCAGGAGTTAGGAAGGGGGGAGCGGAAGAGGTGGGTTTTGAGGAGGGACTTGAAGGTGTGGAGGGTGGGGGCAAGGCTGACGAGGGCAGGGAGAGAGCTCCAGGCATGCGGGGCAGCGAGGGAGAAGGGACGAAGGCGGTTGGGGGAGCAGGGGAGACGTGGGAGGGTGAGGGAGGGGATGGAGGAGGAGCAGAATGCTCGAACAGGGGTTCGGAGGGAGATTAGGGCAGAAAAAATGCGACTGTCCGTTAACAGGGTTTGGGCTCCTAAACCACTACGGTGTTTTCACAAATCTCTTCCTACTGCAGCGCTTATTTAATTTTGAATGTTGTCCTTCCCAGAGGCTCAGGGCAGCTCACAAATCATAAACACATTAAAACTAATACATAAAACCCCTAAACCCCCCCCCCACAAGACCTACCCAATACCACCACTCCATTCTCACCCACCCACCCCACACACACACTCCAATCCGTGCCCTTCAAATGCCTTTTTAAACAAAACAAAAGTCTTACACTGCCTCTGGAAGAGACTCTGGCTCAAACCCAACCTCTGGGGGAAGGGAGTTCCACAGCACCAGGGCAGCAACTGTGAATGCCTTCCTAAGATCCTTGTTGTACAAACAAGGCTAAACAGATGGTACCCATGGGGAGGCGCTCCCAGCTAATCCCAGGGGCCATAATGGGGCATGGTGGGACAGGCGGTCTCTCAGGTAACTGTGGTCCAGGCTGTTTAGGGCTTTAAAAGGTCAAAGGCAGCACCTTGAATTGTACTCAGAAAGCTATAGGGAGTCAGTACAGACTTTGGAGCACCAATGTCATGTGCTCCTGGCACCGTGTCCCTGAAAGGAGGTGAGCTGCAGCTTCTGAACACTCATCCAGGCAGCCCCACATAAAGAGCATGGCCTCGAGGCAATGAAGGCATGGATGACACTCCAGATCCAAATCAGAAAGAAAAGGCCGCAGCCTCGTCACCAGATGGAGTTGGTGAAAAGTGCTGCTGGCAACTGCCGCAACCTGCCAATCCAGGGGCAGCAGGGGGGTCCTGAAGCACTCCATGGCTGCGAACACCAAGCAACACCCCCACATCGGTGGCCAATATCAATTGAAACCGATCCAAACGAACAGGACAAAACTGGGCTTCCATAACCCCCAACTGATTCTGCAAATAAAAAGGCAACACCCAAGTTGAGGTGACTACAAGTGATTTTGTCTGCAAAATAATTAATACAAATTTCAGAACAGGCATTAGATGACTCCAATTCCGGGCAGAGAGAGACCGGATTAACCAGGCCCCTCACCACCCAAACAGCTCTATTGGACGAGACTTTGTAGACGCTACGATCGTGGAGAAGAAAACTTTCTTCACTGCCATCACAGCTACAGAATAGTCCTTTGAAAATAATTATGCTGCATCAGCACAAGTTGAATGCCACCTGTGCTCTAACCGCTTCAGCCATCCCAGATCCTTTGTATACCAGGGGGACTGTGCTGCAGCAGCAGTGGGAACAGACATCTGGGTGCAACTGGGTCGATGGACATGGTCAAGATGTCATTTCACAAGGTGTTTAGGCTGTCGACAGAGCAGCCATCAAGGTCAATAGGTAAATCCCCCAGGAAGTTCTGGAAACCAATCGGATCCATTAATCTCAGAGGGTGGACCAACCTAACTGGTCAACCACCCGGATGGGGGCATAGGAGGGCTGGGATCTGGGCCTTTTCCAAAGGTAATGGTCCGACCACTTGATCCTGCTGGTGATGCACGCAATAGCGCTACCCAGGCAGAGGGAATCTGTATCACCCCCTACCCTCACCCAATGGATTGACTCACCAGGCCACTGCAGAGCACCACTGGTCTGCCGCCCCCTGGCTCTGCAGAACCTCCCTCCCCCACACCTGAGCAATCCTTGGATTGGTCAGCAACCACCCCTCAGCAGCCTCTTGTTCCGACAGCTGTGTGGGAAGGGGCAGGCCAGCAGAAAGGGGCATCTGAAGCGGGAGGCCAGCAGAGCTCTGGACTGGACACAGGGCTTTACGCATACTGCAGCACCCTTAAGCACTGGCAGAATCAAGCCTTGCGTCAAGTGATTCCTTATGAGTTTTATAATGAAGTTTTGTTCATTACTCCCTTGTTAATAAGTTTACATTAACAAATTCATTAAAAACAGCACACAAACATCTTCATTTTGGTGCTTCAGTCTCTGTGTGTCTTAGAATCAGACCCATAGTAGTAGTGATGAAGTTCTTCATCTTAGTCTTCTTCTGGTTTATGCTATATGATCTAGCACATACCATGATCAGGTGAAGGAGGAGGCTATGATGATGTGGGCACATCCGTCATTTCCCCCCATACAAAAATTGACAAGGCATTCTTAGGAACATTGACAGCAGTGTCACCCCCAGAGGAGATGGTGTTTGGTACAGAAGCCCATTACTGCTCCACAATATACGCCCTTTGAGTGGCGGTTGGGAATAGCCACTGAGAGCGTCAGGGTCAAGCAATTGTGACGGGAAAGAGACTACAATTCTTGGCTGCTAGCCTTTTCCTCCTTGCACCATATGCCAAGCCTAGCCAGCCTTTAGCGTGTTACTATGCTACTGGATTGTACTAACTAAGCTGTATTCAATATTAATTCTCCACTATCGTCTGAAGGGACTTTTTTAATTGCACGGATGCAGCCATAGCAGCAGCATCTTGCACTAGTTTTGCTGCACTTGACAAACATTAATTATTAATTATTATTATTATAAGCATTTATATCACACCAGCAATGTACCTGGTGCTTTACCAAAACATAAGATAGACACGGTCCCTGCCCGAGAGCTTACAAACTAAAGACAGGGGGAGGGAAGGGGGAACAGAGGGAGAGACAAGGGATGCAACATTCATGAGGATATGAGAACTCAGGTACACTTTCTTGGCTTGGTTACAGTAAATTGGGAGCTTACAGATAGCAGGTGGGGGATAATCCTGAGTGGGAATGGTTAGCAGGAGTTAGGAAGGGGGGAGCGGAAGAGGTGGGTTTTGAGGAGGGACTTGAAGGTGTGGAGGATGGGGGCCAAGCGGACGAGGGCAGGGAGGGAGTTCCAGGCATGCGAGGCAGCAAGAGAGAAGGGACAAAGGTGGTTGGGGGAGCAGGGGAGGCGTGGGAGGG
>QEPC01012541.1:488015-521544 GCA_003113815.1 Sphenodon punctatus
CCAGCACCTTGAAACGTGCCCGGAAAGCTATAGGCAGCCAGTGCAGACTTCAGAGCGCTGGTGTAATGTGCTCCCAGCGACTCTGCTCCGCCAAGCTGCCGCATTCTGCACCAGCTGAAGCTTCTGAACGGTCATCAAGGGCAGCCCCAAGTAAAGCACATTGCAGAAGCCTAGCCTTAACGTGATGAAAGCATGGATGATGGTGGCCAGATCAGAATCAGAAAGAAAAGGCTGCAGATGGAGATGGTGCAAAGCGCTTCTGGCCACTGCCGCAACCTGGTATTCTAGGTGCAGTTAGGGACCCAAAAGCACTCCAAGGCTGTGCACCCAATTGATCAGAGGGGGTCAGACCACATCAACAACAGGTGTCCCAATCCCCTCCAAGTCACAAGACTGGCCAACCATCATCACTTCAGTCTTGTCAGGATTCAGCTTCAATCAGCTCAACCTCATCCAGTTCCTGACAGCAGCCAGACAGCCAAGTAAGCACCGAGACCTGGGTCGGATGAAAAAGAAAGGGAGAGCTGAGTGTTGTCAGCATATTGATGACCCCTCACCCCAAACCTCTGAATGACCTTGTCCAGCAGCCTCAGATACATATTGAACAAGAGAGGAGACAGAATAAAACTGTGCGGGACCCCACAGGGGAGGTCCTGAGGGGACAACAAGTAATCACCATCACCACTCTCTGGAACCTCCCCGACAGGAAAGAGCTGAACCACTCAAGAATGGTCCCGCGCACCCCTGTCAGGTCTCACAGTCGTGTCAACACCACCTCGTGATCAACTGTATCAAAGACTGCGGAAAGATCTAACAAGATCAACAAAGTAGAATTCCTCTTGTTCGTCTCAAGGTGCAGATCATCGACCAAAGCCACAAGTACAGTGTCCATGCCATACCCAGGACAAAAACCTGACTGAAACGGGTTCAGGAATCAAATAGTGTCGAGATGAACCTGGAGCTTTCAGGCAACCACCCTTTCAAGAACCTTCTATAAAAAGGGAAGATTAGAGACAGGCCACAGTTGGCCAGTGAGTCAGCATCCAAAGATGGTTTCTTAAGCAGGGCCAGAGCATCGCTGTTTTAAGGGTGTCCGACACCCTCCCCTCCTGTAGTGAGGCATTGACAACCCCAGCCAACAATGGCCCCAATGTCTCCAGGATGGGCTTTCACCAACCAGGATGGGCAAGGATCTAATTCGCAGCTGGTTGCTCTCATCACCTCAAGCACCTCTCTCACATCAGTGGGCGATACCAATTGAAATGGATACAAACAACAGGTCAGGACTGAGCTTCTATAACTCCAAACTCTGACTCTGCTGTTGAAATGGCAGCGCCCTAGTCATGGTGAATGCGAGCAATTTTGCCTGAAAATTAATAAAAATGTCACAGTGGGCACTGCTCTGGTGGAGACAGGCTAGATTAACCAGACCCGTCACCATCTGGAAAAGCTCCGCCAGACGAGACCTTGCAGATGCTATGTTAGCAAAGAAGAAAGCTTTTTTCATCACCATCACAGCCACGGCATAGTCCCTCAAAACCAATTTATGCTGCAATCAGTCGGCTTCAGTGCGAGTCGAGTGTCACCTATGCTCTAACCCCCTACCCTCTCACTTCAGCTGCCTCAGGTCTTCCAAATACTAGTGAGACTTGTATTGACAAAGTTGTGGGAGTGGACATCTGGGTGCAACTGTGTTGATGGACATGGTCAAGATGTCATTCCACAAGGCGACCAGGTCATCGACAGAGCAGTTGTCAAGGTCAGTGGGTATATCCCCCAGAGAGTTCTGGAAACCAAATCGGATCCATCAGTCTCCAGGGGTGGACCAACCTAACTGGTCCACCACACCAATGAGTGCATAGGAGGACCATGAACTGGGCCTTCAGGAGCACACCGAGGTTGTGAATTTGAGTTGCCAAGGGAGGCCAGACCCCATCAACAACAGAGGTTCCCACATTCCTCAGGCCACAGGACCAGCCAACCATCATCACCTCGGTCTTGTCTGGATTCAGCCTCCGTCAGATCACCCACATCCAGTCCCCAAGGGTATCCAGGCACTGGGAAAGCATGGAGACTGCAGAACCTGGGTCAGATGAAAAGGAGAGACAGAACTGGATGTCCTCTACATATCGATGGCACTTCACTCCAAATCTCGGAATGATCTTGTCCAGGGGCCTCAGACACACATTCAACAGGAGTGGGGAGAAGATGTAACCCAGTAAGCCAGAAAAGGCTCCTCAACCCCAAACTAACAGCACTCAAGCTGGAGCCAAATACAAGCGACTTTGTCTGCAAAGTAGGTGACAAACTCATCGCAGTGGGCAGCCAGCGATTCTAGCTTCAGGTGGAGATAGCCAGGATTTAAGTTATCCACCACCCTGAAAAGCTCCAATGAATGGTACTTTATCGACATTATGGAGGTAGCAAAGAAAGCTTTCTTTGCCGCTGCCATGGCATAGTCCTTCAAAACCAGTCTATGCTGCTTTGGCACAAGTCAGTCGGCTTTGGCACAAGTCGAATGCCACCTGTGCACTATCACCTACCCTCTCACTTTAGCAGCCCTAGGTTCTCTGTATAACAGGGAGACCTGTGCTACTGCCACGGAGGAAGTGGATGCCTGGACACCACTGCAACAATAGCCCGGGTGCCATAAACTAACCAGGGCATCAACAGGGAGGCCACTGAGCCCAGTGGGTAAACCCCTCAGAGAGTTCTGGAATCCTATTGGATCCATTAATATCCAGGGGTGGACCATCCTAACTGCACTGAGACAGCCACACATGGTGGTTCTGTAATGACACAGTAGACGATGTGCGAATGGAAAGAACAGGGAGGTTGTAAAACAGTACATTCAAAAAAATACCTGGCAATTCAGTAAACCCAGGTGTTCCTGGAGACCACGTTCTACAGAGGTAGGTCATCTTGCCCAGCATGCTAATCTGTCAATACTAGCAAAGAGATTCCCAAGCTGTGGGTCATGATTTCAAGTGGGATCACTATACCAACTGATGCCTGAAACATTTGAAAAAAATTATTATAATAAGCATTTATACAGCGCCAGCGATGTACCTGGCCCTTTACGAAGAATACAATAGACACGGTCCCTGCCTGAGAGCTTGCATCTTTGTTGCTTTCTGGGGTTACAAGGTATTTAAATCTCAAGATGGGGTCAGATAGGGAAAAAGGTTGGAAACCACTCTGCTACCGTGTCCAGATGCAGAACCTCTGCTACCGTGTCCAGATGCAGAACCTCTGCCCATAGAAATAATAATCCAGAATAAAGGTCTTGACAGGCAAGTGCCAGCTGGGATAGGGCAGTGGGGGCAGACCAGCAGCTCTGGGATCAGGCGTGGGGACGAGGAAAGGCAGGTGCAGACCAGCAGCTGAAATATACAACCTACTAGATTCAAACAGAATCTACAAGTTTGATCCAAAAGTTTGTGGAACCAATGACCCCAAAAAGTGAAAGAAGAGTTCGAGTCTCAAAACTCCAAAAAGTAACTTCTCATTTATTATATTAAACAATAACATTTCTCTTATATTAAACAATAAACACATAGCATGGGTTAAAGTTCAAATACTTTTTCCAATTTGTTATGTGATAATTAAAGGATAAATATAACTACAGTAATGTACATATTTGGATACATTAGTGAACTTCATGTTTTCACCCTCTTAGACTGTAATCTACATCAGACTAGAGTCCCTAAAGAAGGCAGCACTGCCGTCACACTAGCAGCAGCAGGACTAAGCGTCCTAGCAGACTAGAGTCACTAAGTAATGTAGCACTGCCATTACACTTGCTGCGGCAGCAGCACTGGGGATCCTAGCAGACTAGAGTCCCGAAAGAAGGCAGCACTGTTGTCACAGCAGCGGCACTGGGCATCCTAGCAGCTTTCTTTTAAAGTTATTGAACTTTAGAGAGAATAGTGAAGTTGGAAAAATTATTCTGTTTCAATGATTGAGACATTTTCCACAATTCAGCATTTTATTTATGAATCTTTCAAGTAAAAAGAACAGTGTAACAATTGATAAAACATATGTCAAAGAATAGTAAAATAATTAGCTCATTTACCCCTTTAAAAAAACAAAACTTATTTCCACCACGTTCTGAGAAGAACTGGTGACAGTAGCTCCTTACTCAAAAACTGTAAATGCATTTGGTTGCGAAGGGGGTGGGAGGAGGCTGCAGAGAAGACTGGACCTGCCTAAATGTAACAAAAATGTAACTATTACCATGTTGAAAGTTGAATTGCTTCAAGCCGTGTAACAATGTGTTTGTGTTGGTCGCTATTAACACAGATCAATATGAAAACAATCAGTCTGAAAGCATTTATTATGGGGTTTGAACAGAAAACCAAACACGATGAATAGTCAGGAATAAAGGAAACGGGAATGAGCCCTTTGCACAGAGAAAGGGGATGATGGTGAATTCTACGAGCACTGTCTCTACAGGACAAACCAATACACTTCTCAATGGAGAAGTAAGTTAAGAAATAAAATGGCAAAGGGATGGGGGAGTTGCAAGAGGAACACAAGAAAAGTACACTAGCTTTTAGCAAAGCTGAAGAGATGAGGGGATTTCTATAGTAAGTTTAACAACAAATTCCACATTAAACTAGACTAAAAAAACCACCCCACTCTAACGAGACAAAGTTTGGAATCATCTGCACTTGATACCACACCGTACAAAACAATACATTAAGGGCTGATGATTCAACCCCAAGTAATAGGCCAAAGACAGGGCTCACAGGGAAAACCATGCAGACAACTCTCAGCGCTTCTCTTGGGACTGTCTGTTGCCACCCCCACAACCATGATACCTTAAAACTAGGAAATCACTTCAGGCTAAGGTCTGTGTGCAAATCTAACACGGAATCGGTCTGTGAATGCTGCATAAAGGATCTTGGGCCACCTGGTGTCTTTTCCCATTTAAGATGTTGTGTGGTGCTGCTGTGTACTTGTCTCACCCTAGCAGCATATGCATGGATGTACAAACCTACCCACCCAGAGTCCATAATACAAACCTAGAACACTTCTTTGCAATTGCTCTATGTACTGTAGAGTCTAATAATTTCTCCATATAGAAAGCAAAGCCATCCCTGCTCTTTCTTCAAAGACAAAAATGTAGCATAGTCTTCTAAAGCTAAAACTTAGCTGGAGACTGACGAAGTCTAGTTCATATCCAGAGGGAAGTGAATTCAAAACACAAGAGATGAAATTGTGAGTGAAAGGTGCCTTTTACACCAATGTTCAGAAGATGAGGGGGTGAGAGAAAGATATGCCTTTAAATTATCTTCAATAAAACTTTCAATTGAAGGGTGAAAAAGACGACATCCAACCCTAGGGGAAAGGAAAGACGGCATCATGCCATGAGGAATGATCAAAGCGGAGAGAACCCAAGAAGAAGCACCCAAAATTAATTCAGATGGTGCATTCCTAGGACAGATTCTGAGGGATGTGTGCCGTGCATGTAGCAAGCTGTGGTTGAAGCGAAGTACTGGAAAACCATTAACATCTCTCTTTCACCAGAACTTTGAGATTCTATCTATAAAATTCTTCCTTCCATTTCCAGATGTATATAGTAAGTAAACTATATACAGACTAGCTTTTTAAATATAGTCTAGACATACAGTACATGCATTAGATTAACACCTTGCACACATTTTGTATGTGCATATATACAGATATAGGCACTATATACACCTAGGTTATTAGACATGTAAGAGAATGTAGAGGCAGGTTTTACAGCTGACCAAGCCCCAGGAGGCCAATTCTTGGTTAAAACTGATGGCAGAATGAAAGATTAAAATCTTCCCATCAGTTTATGCTTTAGAGAACAACTGCAGGGATCACATGAACCACTTTTGTCTTGGAGGAAAGAATAAAGCTGATTCTGCATTCACCTGCGAGGAATAGCATTGGAAGCTAGAGAGAGCAATTGCAGGGAACTTTCCCAGGCTTTGCAGCCCTTTTAAAATTTAGCACATATTTCTGGATTAAAAAGCAGCTCAGAAAAACACATGGTTACTGCAAACGTGAGCGTGTGTAGGATTTGCCACCTATTTTGGGTGGTGGTTTGGGGTTTATTTTTTTCTCAATCTTTTGATGTAAAAGCATTATCACTGTTTGGTTGGAGAAGCTTCTCCTAGAAGTGAAGATCAAACATTGTGTATGCGAGATCATTTCACTTTTCTGCCTCTAGAGCAACTGTCCTGAAAACAGTCACCCATTACCACAAAAGTAACACAATTCTATTCCAAAATTTCATGGCTTTGAGAAGATGGCTGAAGCTTGGACAACGCAACAAGCTGTTTACTTAGCTCACCCCAATGTCCTGATTGTTTGCAGTTTTCCAAACAGGAGAATTCCTTGATTAACTGGCTTTAAAGATACTGATTAATTTGATCAGAAGAGAAACAAATGTCACCATTTATTTTTTTTCCTTTTCCACGTCAAGACCCAGCCTTGAATGCAATCTCGTGACTTTCCCTCCTCAGGCCTGATGCATTCCAGATGTGATGCTTTTACTCCCTGGGCTGTGTGGCAGCAGGAGAGTGCATCTCCTAAGGATGGGTAATGGAGCAGCACTGCCCACTTGGAGAAGGCGGCTTGACCCTGCAGTCAGAGGTGAGTGCAGTTGATACGATATATTGGAGGAGAGATGAAAGAGGGAATTACTATAAAAGCAGCATTCACAATAAAAGTCAAGTTCATTAATTTGCAAAGTCCCAATGCGGCTGTAAAACTCAAGGAATGTTCCCCATCCCTCTGGAGGAGGCTTGGGCACTGCACTTTCACAGAAACGGCACATGAGATTTGTCAGCTGCATGAGGAATAGAAAAATCCTTTAAAAGTAGGACCACTGACCAAAAATGAAAGAGCAGCCTAGAAAATCCATCCCTATGGAGAGAGGATGGTATCACGTTCCACCGGCCAGTGCATCCCACAGCCTACTTTCTCCTTTTGGCACCAGGACAAATGAACAGGTTCTACAGATGACACAAGATGGAAAATAGGCAAAGAAGACTGGACAACACAGGACAGAACAGTCTGCCACAGCAGCTGAGCTGCATGACCAGGCAAGTGGAGGAAAGGCATGTTCTCGATTCTGTCTGGCTCTGTAACTGCAGGCCAGACACCCAGCCACCCCCGGCCAGAGCAGGACGTGCTACATCCATCGCCCCATTTATGACAAATGCTTCATGCTAAGGTTAGTTACAAGCGGCCTATTTGCTTTCCAGAACATGAGATGTGATCGACCTAAGGAAGAGTGTGTGTTCTGAAACTTTAATCTCTCTATAACACTCCATGGGAAAATAGTTATGGTTGAACAGAACCTCCAAGGTCACCAAGGCTGTCTGTGCTATCTCCTCTAAGGGCAGCTCATTACATAAACTAAAATGACAAAACTGAAAAGGACTATGAGTTTGGTTAATATTTAGGGGTTTCTCCTCTCTCATAATGCAGCTTGTAGGAACATTTACAGGAGCTTCGTGTGCACATTCAGAGGACTCCCTAGAATGTCTTCTGAGACGATGGGCTTAAGTTTAAGAATGTCTGAAGACCAAGTGTCCTCAACATCACTCTTCACAGAGTTTACAGTACATTTACATTGCAAATGTAGCATCATCCTGAACAAATCAAGGTTGAATTACATTTCCAGCTCTCAAAATTAATCATCAGGGAAAATAGGAGACTGCTGATGTTCTTATCTCTGTGTGAGGAAAGCATCCAAAATAAGGCAGTTAGGATGGAGTGTGGGTTTCAGTCGGGCACACAGGCACGGACATCACTGTAAAAGGAAAATGAAGTACAACAGAGACATAACAATGTAAACACATTACAGAAGATGAAGAAATATCATGCTGTCCAACATACAAAGAATGTGTTCCTGGCCAAAGGCCACACCTGTTATCTCCCCCAACATTCACAGGTGCAAACACAGACAGACACCACAGCCAGGCCCGTTCCCAAATGAAGTTGGGAGTACAAGGAAAGGGCCACACAACTGTTGGGATTCCAGCAATTTACCAGACAAGGCAGTTTCTAGGAGAGAACATTTACATCCTGGACTAATTGTATCTGTGGCATACAAAACCACATTCCCATTCTCTCTATAAAATTCATGTAAACCCACTTGAACTCTAAGTTCTATAAAAGCACAGGAACTGGACCTACCAGTATAAATTCTATCCAGAGAGTTGCAGGGAAGCACATCCCCCCATGAGCATACAAACCCATTTTTATACTTATTTTTTGCATAAATGTACACGCAGATTGGTCTGAATTTGGGCTTCTTTCCAATGAAAATTATCTGTACAGTAGTTGTGTAACTAAGTAAAGGGGGTGGGTGGGATGAATTATAATATTTAAAAATATTCTCTCAACTAAACACTCAAGCACCTCTGAGGTAGAGATTGTAACACAGTCAACTGGATAATATACAAAATAATATTCTGTTCTGCCCATTGGAGCAAAGAAAGGTAAACTATGGTTGCAAAGATTACAGTTCAAAGTTAACATTAAAATGTGTCCAATCTTATGAAAAAACCTCTGAAACAGTCTAAATGAATGTTTATATGCATCTAATATATCAATATTCAGAGTTTTTCTCTCATTGCATCTCACTGATGAACTGTAGTATGTAAGAAGTAATTAATTTGTCCTCAAAACTTTGAGCCAGGCAGTTTTACACTCACTGGCTTACTATTGGAAATTAAAGTAAGTGTAACGAAGAGAGCTGAAAGCTAAGTGATAGTTTTATAAACATAATCTAAGAGGGGTATTTTCTCTCATTTTTATTATTTATATTGCAGCCTCAAAAAGACAAAATGGAATTGGTGTAAGAAAAGCTGGATTCACAAATTGCAGTTTACGGTTGCAACACTGTCTGCCTTGTAAAGAAAGCTTGCTTTCAGTACCTTAGGGTCATCATGATGTTAAATTTCTTACAAGCAGTCACTTTAATCTAGAAAGTATAGTACAGGTTTTTACAGTGCATTTCCTGTGCATCATGTACGTGAAAGCCACGCAGAACCCAGAGTGATAACACCAGTCAGCCTTGTTATGCTTTGTCTGAAAGGTGATTAGAATTACTTCACAACAGAAAACAATGATTTAGTATTGATATAAAAAACTTTCAAGGTTTAACTCAGGTGCATTTAAGAGTTTGGCATATCTGCCTTACTGATTGCAATAGCCAATTCAAGATCTTCCTGTTCTTGTCTCCGCAGCCGAGCTAGCCTCTCCTCTTCTGCTTTCTCACTCTCGCGCTTTGCCCAGGCCAGCTGCTGTTCCTCATTTCCAAACTAAAAAATAAAAATGGACGCTGGGTTACTAGAGTGAAGACAGATGCTCAAAGACTAGCAGAAAGCAAATACCACATGCAGTATATTGAATTCAGTAGGAATGTTCCATATTGACCTGCCCTTTACTACAAAATCCCCTATTGCCACCAACAGGGAAAACCGGGGTCCCTGCATGTTAGTTTGAGAGTTCTGGAGTACGCTCACTGGGGTCCCCACAATTTCTATCATCATTCCCTTCTTCTCCCACACGACGTGAACGTATCAGGACAACTTCCATTCTGCCTGCATCAAGGTCACAACTGCAGGCAAACGAGAAGCATTTGCCTGCATGGACCAAGTCCATGGAAGAGTTTGGTTTACAGGGGCCTATACTGATGTTAAAGATGTAGCCTGAATTCTTCAGCTTCTGCTGTCTGTGTTCTGCAGAATATTATCTGTAATGTATGTCAATAACGAGACTGAAAAATATGGCTTTGGGGGAAGTGTAGCTATCCAAAACAAGCAAGCAAGATGTAGCTTTTGCAACTGTCTGCAAAACAAATTCAATCAGTGCAGAATCAATTACCGTAACAAAATCCAGAAGTCTTCAGCAACAAACATTAGCACAAATAAAATACATGTCAATGTTCAGATTACAAGGAGAATATTTTTTTAAATTACACAAATGTGCCAAACCTTTCTACTAAACAGCACTAATATTTCATCGATCTGGGTGGTGCCCATTTCCTTTCTCCCAGTTTTAGCTTCAGAAAACCTTGTTTGCAGGCTTATGGCGTTTCAGGACTAGTCCCTAAAGCTTTCCACCCTTTAAAGTCACTTAGAAATTTTATAAATGTTCAGAAAGATGTATCATTTTGTCTTTTGTAAGGGAAAAAGCCATGTCTAACATTCCAAATACTACCGATTTAAATCTGGATTAACTGACATACCATCACTAAGTGTTACAACACTGCTCGCAAAATCCAAATAAGCCCATATTAAGTGCATTATTGGCAGAGTTTTTAAATACTTTCTTGAATGAAGGTTGTAGATTATGGATGTTCTGTGGCAGGATGATTGTGCTGTTTACACTCGTGATTTTATCATTTATCATCCTATTTTTCAAAGATCTGCCAGGGTTAAACTTGTTAGCTCTGTTCTTTGATCTTCCTAGTTACACTGTAACTGTTATGGCTGTTTACAATATTCCTGCCATTTCTGCAAACCCTTTGAAAACCAGAACACCACAAGAAATGCCCTACTGGCTCAGACCAGTGGTCCATCCAGCCCAGCATCCTGTCTCCAACAGTGGCCAATCTCAGTCACTTCAGAGAAGTACCCAACAGGTCATAACGGAGCAATGCGTTCCCTGCTGTTCACTCCCAGCTCCAGACGGTCAGAGGTTATGTCCCCACAACCTACTCTATTAATAGCCATTCATGGACCTGTCCTCCAAGAACTTTTATCCTATCCCTTTTTAATCCCAGCTATAAGAACATAAGACATGAGAAATCAAGAATAAGGAATCAAGATGGAGGAGATGAGGTCTGCAATTCCATGGAATTCACTAGAGCAGGGAACACATCAAGTTCTTTCTTTAGCGTGGCCTGGTCCGGCACTGTAAAAAGCTGGCATTACTCCCTTTGTTTTAATGACTAAGGGACCAGTGCGTAAAGGGGTGGGTTTATGTACACGTATGCTGCATGCTGAGGGGCTGCCAAATCTTCTTTCGCGTAGACATCGTTACCCACCGCTCAGTTTCTCTCGCACATGCAGCGAGTGCCCCCCATCAGAGCCCAACAAAAATCCCATGTGGGGTCAGTGTGTAGGTGTGGCCTGACACCACTATACGTGTGTGCCCAGACGGAGGTGTGTTCAGGGCAGCAGCAGCGGACGACGACACCCAGTGGTTGCTTCTTGCTGACAAGGAGGAACATTTGGCACCTGCTGAAATCTAACATGGTGAAACTATCATGCGTTGTCCCCTTGTGCACCTGAAACAAGGGAGGTTTGCAGGCTCTAAGGGTCTCAGTAGGGTTTGCCTCATTTGAGTGGCTTGGAGGATCATGTCCAAAGTGGACTGAACCACTTTCTTGTTACAAAAGAGGTCCCCACCTCCTCTCCCAGAGGGAGCTGGTGTATTCCCTGCCCTATCTGTGCCTATTGGCACCTGTGCCCTTGTTTAAAACCAAGTATCTCAGCACACAGTCCTACTACAATTTATTCTGGTGAATAGTTATTCACCAAAATAAATTGTAGTAGGACTGTACTAGTAGCAACAAGTTTAAAAAAAACAAACAAACAACCCTTCCAAAACCTTTGAAAGAAAATTCTACATGTGTCACAAGAGAATGCAGGGCAATTAAGAGAAGTTTCAGTTCACTGCCTTGGATTTCACAGACTGACTGAGAAAAGAGCTTTACTCCTTTGGCTAATTTCCCAAGTTGGATGTTTTGGAAGGCTTTTGTACCGCTAACTTGTCATCGATGCAAATTTATATTGTGCAGTTAAATGTCCCAAGCAAAAGAACAGACCATTCACAGCCTCTTGATTTCTGTCTAGTAAAGAACTGTTTTGATGCTTGACATTATCCAGATGCAAAATGTTAATGTCAGATTTAGCCACACATTCGAGTTATTAGATAACGGGGAGGGGGGAGAGGGGCAAAGTTCTCATTCCCAAGAGCCGCATACCAAAATGGTGGCTCTCGGCGATACAAGATGCAGCATTACATCGATTGCAGCTTCCCCTGATGCCACGGATGGGGCAGCATGGCTTTCCCCAAACCTCCACCCTCACATCAAAGCTCTGGCTCCTGGCTGATCAGATGTGTTCAGAGTACAGCAGCAACAGTGCCACACGGCATGCTTTGTCTGCCCCCACAAGGCTCCCAGTGGCCGAAATCGTGGCTCGGCTTCTCTTGCTTCTGAGGGAGCCACATGGACGTGTCCCTAGGCAGCCATGTCTGGTGAACGCCGCACCACAGATGCCCAAGACCCTACCTCAGTTATATAATCTAGCCAATTCAATATCACCTCTGAAGCTTGTATGCAGATTGCCGACAGAATACTAATTCACCAGAAACTGGTGTTCACTATTGCTATTCCCCTTTTCAAGAAAAGCTAAATCTCAAAGTTATTACCTGCAAATTTAATATTCACTAATTCACAGAACTGTAGGGTCCAACCAAGGCAGGATGTCCTCTACCTCCCACAGCATCCCAGACAGATGCTAGCCCAGTCAGTTCTTGAGAACAGCCAAGGAAGGAGATTTCACAGCCTCCCTGGCCAAGCTCTTGAGAGCTGTTGCTCCCTGGGTCTTACAGCAAAGTTTAACCAAAATCAACCTTGCTGTGATGAAGCCCATTCCCTCGTGTTCTATCTCTGTGGCCATGAAGAGTAAATGCTCTCACTCTTCTCTGCAACATCTTTTTGGATATTTAACACCCCCAACACACACACACACACTCAGCTAATCATATCAGCTCCTTGAACCTCTCTCCTCACATACTTGCATTCATTCTAGCCCCTTTATTATCTACCTAGGTTGCCCTCCTCTGAACCCTCTCTAATTTTCTAACATCCCTCTGTTAGTGCCGTGGCAACACAGTAACCCACCACGTGAGGTCTCTCCAGTGCCCCCTGGGTCTTGGATGGGATGCACCTGTTAATACAGCCTAAAAGACCATTTACCTGTTTTTGCAGCTGTCACATGAACTCTTACTGGGCACAAGGGATCGGAAGATAACACCTAAATAATACTGGCATTCCCTACCACCCCCCCATATTAAAAGAAATATGGCCTCTCTATGCACACGCGCACGCGCACACACACACACACACAGTAGGACAGTTTCCAGTTTCTTCTAATACTTGGGGAAAACAGATGACTACTTAGGTGTGTTCCATACCACTGAACTCTACACTACTAACGTCAAGGGAAATCCTTGTGCTTAGTGCTGAAGGTTTAGCTACATTTGAATTAAAATGTCTTTTCTGTCAACTGCGCAGCTATTCAAACTGCAAGCTTCAGTTCTAGACTAAATGTCTGAAATGGGGACAAAGAAAAACAAAATATTTTCTGAGCACCTGTGACCAGAGGCCCCGCGAGCAGCCTAGGAACCCTGATCCAGCTCACCTGGGAAAGCCTGGAGAACCCCGCAAGCCAGCAGCCCGCCGTAGCACTGGCGGTGGAGCGAGAAGGCGGAGCCGCCAGCGGGACATCGGGGGGGTGGAGCCCCGCACCCGGAAGGACGAATGCGTCGGGGGCGGGGCCGGAAGGAAGGCCATGAAGAGCCGGGACGTCCGGAGGGAAACGAGGCGAAAGGCAGGGGAGCCGAGGGAAAAGGAAAGTACCTCTGCGTGGCGGACTGGGGGGGAAGAACTGTGAGGAAGGCCCCCGTGAGGGAACGGGACGACCTCGGGGATGGAGGGATTGGGAAGGGAGCGCGAGTTGCTCAGGACACGGGGGAGGGTAGGATCAGGCTATGGCTTGCGGGGAGCACCCTGCTGGGGGGTCAGGTGCTGCTCCGTTTCCCCAGGCGTGCCCCCGGAGAACAAGGGGGCCTCCTCTCCCCACCGGCCCCGCATCTGAAAGCCGGTGGGGCGCATAGATAGGGGGAGGGTGACAAGTGGTGTCTCTGGGTGGGCCCGTCTGCAGCAGCGGTGAACAGAGGAGAGGGGGCTCACGGCCCAACGAGGGGGCGAAGGCAGTATGGACGCAGAAGTCATGTTAACATGGCTTATGGAGACCCAACGAGGGTTTCTCCAACAGCTGACGACCGAGGCAAGCACACAGGCACGCAGCCAGGCCCAGGTGACGTGTCCACTCTCATGGCCCCGGCCATAACAGCCCTGAGCGCCTGTGCCGAGGCAGGCTACGGGGAGGGAAGGGGGCCGCAGGTGTGGCTTACAAAGATATCCCCCTCAGATGACCCCAAAGCTTTCTTGAATATTTTCGAGTGGGTGGCCACGGCTGCCAAATGACCCCAAGAGCAATGGGCCCTCCTCTTGGCTCTTTGCCTATCGGGGCCAGCCCAGGCCATTTATGATAGGATAGAAGCAGCAGAGGCCACAGATTTTGTACGGGTCAAGGCGGCCATCCTGAGAGGGTTGGACATCTCAGAAGAAACATACAGGAGGCAGGTTAGAGGAGAGAAGTATTCACCGGGGTCATCCCCACAGGGTCTGGCCCAGCAACTAAGAACCCATTGCCTGCGGTGGTTGAAACCCCAGCAAACAATGCCTCAGGAGATTGTAGAGCTCGTGATGACCAAGCAATTTATCCACATACTATCCCCAGGGGGTAGGGCTTGGGTCGCCCGCCATCGACCCACCTTGCTAGAGGAAGCCGGCTCCTCGAAAACTATGAGACCTTCGAGGGGGCCTCTGCGTATGGAGGCCGGGAAGGGTCCAAAGGCGCAGGCAGGGAGGAAAAACCCCTTAAGCCCGGGGGAATCCGGGAGGGGCAGCCCAAGGGCCCAGGGGACCCCGGGGTTGGGGAGGAGATAGGAATGAGGGGGATACCCAGCCCAACCCCTGGGGGGTCCCAGTAGGGTCAAGTCATCTCCCCGGGAAGCCGCCAGACCCCAACTCAGGCCAAGAGGCCGGGGTTAGCCCCGGAGGGCGGGTATGCTATCAGTGTGGGAAGCCAGGGCATTTCAAGAGGGAGTGCCCTCTCATGGATTGTACATTCGCAGATGGGTGGTTTGGGGAGGAAGGACCGAGGCGCAAAAGCGCAGGGAAACCCCTCGTTCCCATGTGGCTAGGGGGATGGGAATATGGAGCCCTGGTCGACACGGGTTGTGGGAGGACCTTAGTACGCGCAGGTATCCAAGGAATACCCCGGGCCTCCTCTCCCCAGATAGGTATACGATGTATTCATGGGGAGGTCCGTTTCTACCCAACATGTATCGTCGACCTGTGGGTGGCAGGGCAGGCAGTGACCCAACAGGTCGGGGTGGTGCCCGGCTTGGCCCACCCCGTCATATTGGGATGAGACTGGGGAGCCTTGACCCCCTTGTTGCAGACTTCCGACGGGATGGAGGGTGACAGACCACTGGGGAAGTCTGCGAACCTCGACCCAGGACGGACAGAAGGGGGACTGCCCCGCGACAGGGAAATGCCATGGATGGTAAGGCCTTTTGATATTATACAAGCGCAGCATAACAACCCTGCGTTGAGGCATGTTTATGAGCAGCTGGAAGTAGTGAACGGGGAACCCCAGAACCCCAGTTGCCCGATCCCCTACCCCCATTTTGAATTGATAGAGGACTGGCTTTATCAAGTTGATAGGGAGGAGGGCCAGAGGAGAAGTGTATCAACTGGTAGCGCCAGGGCCGGTGCAAGGGGACTTGTTATGGTTGGCACATGAGGTGCCCTGTGCTGGGCATTTGGGCGAGGCGAAAACCCTAGACAGGTTAACCGCCCGGTTCTACTGGCCTGGCATCCGGGCGGCAGTAAGGCGGTACTGTGCCTCCTGTCCTGATTGTCAATTGATCACCAAACGGAGGGTAGCCCCAGCCCCCCTCATCCCTTTGCCCCTAGTGAGAACCCTCTTCGAAAGAATGGGGATGGACATAGTGGGACCCGTAGAACGATCATCGGAGGGGTATCGTTATATATTGGTGACACTGGATTACGCCGCTCGATATCCGGAGGCTGTCCCTGTAAAGTCCATCAAAGCCCTGATAATGGTTCGGGAGCTGCTAAAAGTGTTCGCCCGCACGGGGTTCCCCCATACCGCCATAACTGACCAAGGCACTAATTTCACAGGGCGACTCATGCGGCAGCTGTGCCGCTTGTTAAAGATCCACCATATTCAGATCTCTGTGTACCATGCTCAAACGGACGGGCTGGTGGAGCAGTTTAATCAGACTTTAAAAGCCATGCTCCGCAAGTTCGTCTGAGAGAAACCCAAAAACTGGGCCTCCCTACTCCCAGCCCTCCTATTTGTTTATCGGGAGGTCCCCCAAGCCTCGCTAGGATTCTCTCCTTTCGAGCTCCTGTATGGGCGACGCCCCCGGGGGTTGTTAGACCTGGTAAAAGAACAGTGGGAGGAGACTCCAAATCCCCAAGACAATGTAGTCACGTATGTCACCCTCATGTGGGAAAGGCTAAAGCGGATGGGGGAATGGGCGACTCAGAATGGCCTAGAGGCCCAGCAGAGGCAAAAGGAGTGGTTTGACAAACACGCGAGGGCCCGTCAATTGCAACCCGGCCAACGAGTCTTGGTGCTGCTGCCCTCCGCAGAGTCAAAACTACTTGCCACGTGGCAGGGCACTTACGAGATAATTGAGCAAAAGGGGCCCGTGGACTATGTGGTACGTCAGCCCGGGCGGCGGCCCAAGCTACAGACTTATCACATCAACCTCCTGAAGGAGTGAAAAGAATGAAGGCCTGAGCCCGTAGAAGCCCTGGAAGGGGACCTTTCCACCCATGAGGCCGGGACCACCAAAGAAACCGACATTCCGGTAGGGGAAGAGTTAAGCCCCACCCAGAAGGGACAACTAAAAGACTTTGTAGCCGCCTACCGGCACGTGTTCAACACAATCCCCAGGTGCACCTCCTGGGTCTACCATGATATCGTGACTGAGCCCGGGAGGGTGGTGCAGGACCCTCCCCGACGAAGCCCTTATCTCCAACAGGTAATAAAGAATGAAGTATGCCAGATGCTATGGCTAGGGGTCATCAAAGAGTCCAATAGCCCCATGCGCAGTCAGCCGGTACTGGTGGGGAAATTGGACGGCTCAACGAGGTTTTGTATCGACTTTCGCAAAGTGAATGCAGTATCCAGGTTCGACGCATATCCAGGTGGACACGTTACTAGAGCAGATCCCGCTGGCCCCTGCCGCACAGGAGAAAATTGTGTTTTCAACCCCGCTAGGCCTCTTCCAGTTTGTCCGTATGCTGTTTGGATTGCACGGGGCTGCCGCCACTTTCCAGCATTTGATGGACAAGGTATTGGCTCACCATGAGGCCTATGCAGCTGTATACATTGATGACATCATCATCTTCAGTCAGACCTGGGAGGACCATTTAGAGCACTTAAGGTGCGTGGCTCATGCCCTAGCTGATGCTGGGCTCACAGCTAATCCAAAGAAATGCCGGTTGGGGCTCCCAGAAGTCACCTACCTGGGATATTGAGTAGGGAAAGGCCAGATTTGTCCAGTATGGGACAAGATACAAGTCATGAAAGTCTGGCCTCCCCCCTGCCACCAAGCAGCAGGTGCAACAATTTATAGGACTTGCGGGGTACTATCGCCAACAGGTTCCCCATTTTGCGATATTGGCAACACCCCTTACCGATATGACCAGGAAAAAACAGCCAAACAACATAACCTGGACACCAACCCTAGATGCCACCTTCAAAGCACTGAAAGAGCCACTATGCACCGCCCCAGTCCTATATGCCCCAGACTTCCAGAAGCCCTTCATCCTCCAAACGGATGCCTCAAATGTAGGGCTCGGAGCCGTATTGTCTCAAGTAATCGAGGGGGAGGAATGCCTGATCATCTACCTCAGTCGCAAGCTTGAACCGCGAGAAAAAGCCTATGCTACCATCGAAAAAGAGGCACTGGCTGTTTGCTGGTGGCATTACACTACTATCTCGGGTGTCTCCTTTACGCTGGTCACAGACCATGCGCCCCTTCAGTGGCTCGCCTCTATGAAAGACAGTAATGCTCGCCTACTACGATGGTACTTGGCCCTGCAACCTTATCGTCTTACTGTTTGTCATAGGGCGGGTCGACTCCACCGTAACGCAGATTTCTTTTCTTGAGAGGGTGACTCGACACGCCCCCCCCCCTTGGCGTGTGTGTGTGTGTGTGTGTGTGTGACGGAGGGCCCGCGAGCAGCCTAGGAACCCCGATCCAGCTCACCTGGGAAAGCCCGGAGAACCCCACAAGCCGGCAGCCCGCCATAGCACTGGCGGCGGAGCAAGAAGACGGGGCCGCCAGCGGGACATTGGGGGGGGGGGTGGAGCCCCGCACCCGGAAGGACGAGCACGTTGGGGCTGGGGCCAGAAGGAAGGAAGGCCCTGAAGAGCCGGGGCGTCTGGAGGGAAAGGAGGTGAGAGGCAGGGGAGTCGAGGAAAAAAGGAAGTACCCTGTGTGCCGGACTGGGGTGAAAAACTGTGAGGAAGGCCCCCGTGAGGGAACGGGACGGCCTCGGGGATGGAGGGGTTGGGAAGGGAGTGCGAGTCGCTCAGGACACGGGGAGGGTAGGATCAGGCCTGCGGGGAGCACCCGGCCGGGGGGGTCAGGCACTGCTCCCTGTTTCTCCAGGGGTGCCCCCGGAGAACAAGGGGGCCTCCCCTCCCCACCGGCCTCGCATCTGGAAGCTGGCGGGGCACATAGGGGGAAGGTGACAGCACCCAAGAATAACATCCTACACCAGCCAACACAAGAGTCAAGAATGCAGTGGAATTGTTCCCATACGTGGGTCCGGACAGCTTAGTAATTCAAACAACTGAACAAGAATTCTGAAGGAAAGTGTGACGCTCTCTGCTTGTAGCTATGAAAAATTCCAGCTAAACTACTGGCCAATGCTAGTCCCTAAAGACAAGTGCTTCACACTAGGAAACACAGTGTAATTGTTTGGCATTTTCATTATTATGAACAACAGAAAACTCAGCCAGCCAATAAGGGAAACACACTCCTTTCCAGAGTTTATAGGATCCTGGGATTATTTATGACTACGCACAGTGAGTCAAACATTAGTAAGTGTGGCTACTATAAAATCCTGTCACTGGTTCAAGCCAAGCTGGGTCTAGAGTCAAGGCTGCTCAGATTTCCTAATATCCAAAGCTGACCCCGTCTCCTAACAGCAATGATGCTTAGAGACGTAACCGTCAAATTTTAGCGTTTGAAAAACAAGACATTTGGTACATTATACAGAGCTCACCGCTATCTCTGCCAGCTAATATATTTAAGGTCATCACAACTGGGCACAATGATCCTTTTTCAGCATGTAACTTCACACACACACACAAAACCTAGGTGCCATTGAAGAAAGAGCAGATAAAGCAAGTTTTGTGTCTACCTTTATTAACAATGTCACCATTTTGTATACATTCACAGAATTTAGCTGTCCTCCAATTTTTAACAAAACGCAGCTAATTGTGCTGAGGTTCATGGAATATTCCTAGTGAGAGTATTCAGTATCACAGAGGCTAAAAGACAAGGTAGAGAGTACACAGCCTAAACACACATTAGGTAGGAGATAGACACAGGGGACATTTACTGTGCACTGGTTTACTGGGAGAGTTTTATTTTAAAATTGACACTTCTTAAAGGATAAAACTTGTCAGAAGCAAAGCATAACCTCTTGACAGTGAAATAAATCCACCAGATTTGAAAGAATAGAATTAGTTAATATATATAATATCACTTGTTGATCTCTATATATTGTTGAATGAAATTTCAAGACACAAAGGAGGAAGAAACCTGAGGCTGCATAAGGAACATTTTTCCCCAGCATTAAGAACAGACACTCTACTAGCACATTCACACACTGATTTCAAACTCAGCACCAGATGTAAAGCCAGGATTTCTCAAACCCTGGTGCAGCTTACTTCTGGAAGGCACCTAGGCTTTGATCTTCTCTAATGCAGAGCAATCCCGCTGGTTCTACAAAACAGACTTTCATTTGCTCGGTCTCTGTCATGGACATATTTACATAATCAGTAGCTGGGTCCAATAGCGGTTTTCAGTCTCTGTTTTTGGTATGTATGTGTACAACTGCACAAAGAACTAGTGTGACAGGATTGCCAGCTTTTGCAATTCTAAATCCTTTTTGGACCCTTTTCTTCAGTTTTTTCAGGATAGAGCAAAACCGCTCTAGTCCAACAGCTCTTTTCAGAAAAATACTGGCTACCCAAAATCAATTACAAAACAGCCTTCATGCAACAAAAACAGTACGGAGATTCTGCTGCAATTAACGTGAGAGAAAGGGACACTTCACTAAAATAATATAAAAGTAAAGCCTTCAAAAATTTAGTATCAAACTCCAAGCTTTTTTTTTTTTATTGTAAAACAATTTCGTTTTATACAGAAAGATCAATACAGAACAACAATGGGGACAGCATGAAGCCAGCGGACAGGAGGTCTGTCGTTAAAACAAAATGAAGGAAGCCCCGCAAGCAGAGCAGAAAGTGGTTTGCTCGGAGACAATGAACTTAACTTACAGAGCTGAAGTCTGCAAACCCCAAGGAAGAGTCTTTAGAAGTTTTACTTGAAGAGGAAGGAGCAAATGGATCTTTTCCACTAAATGGGTCCCCAAACCCCTTTTTACTTTGAAAGGGGTCACTGCCGTCAGCCCCAAATGGCTGGAAGGGATCATGGGGCTTGGTAAAGTCTGCAGACCCAAGCTGGCTTACAGGAGTACCGCTACCTGGAAAGTTTAGGAGAAAAAAGGAGAAAAAAAAATAGAGGTTACTTACCATGGAAAAGGCAAGCCCCTAAAAGCAGGGGACTGACCATCATTCACCTTTACCTAAAGCCACCCCCTTTTCTTCAAACAGGGTAGAAATTCACCCGCTGGCCTGGCACAAGGCCTCAGCAGCTGCTGTTTTTCACCATTTATCACCATTATGCTAGTTCTAAACACTGCCAATAAGAAAAAACAAATACTACAACAAAATCATTTAAAATGCTAGAAATATAATCTCCAAGTGTCCGGCCAATAGTCTTTGCAAAATATTACTATGACTAACAACTTTCAATAAATGCAGACGTTTTCTTGGGCCTTTCATGAACCCATAATTATAAGAAATCTTAATGTGCTGCACTTTAAATTTCCAAAGACCAGGCAACTGATTATGTGAAACCACCACAACTGGTTTACTTAGCCATCCACAACCACAGTCAACATGGCACAATGGAGATGATAGGAGGTGGTGTCACTACTAAGGGGGGTAGTAGTGGCCCGTCCACAACTGCTATGGGGGGTAGCAATGCCCATACACAAGCGCAGTCCACACGGCACAAGGGAGATGACAGGAGGTGGTGTCACTAAAACGGGAGGTAGTAATGCCCATCCACAACTGCTATGGGGGATAGTAGTGCCCATACACAACCGCAGTCCACACGGCACAAGGGAGAGGACAGGAGGTTGTGTCACTGCTACGGGGGTTACGCACAGCACAAGAGAGATGACAGGAGGTGGTGTCACTACTATGGGGGGTAGTAGGGCCTATCCACAACTGCTGTTATTATTATTATTATAAACATTTATATAGCGCCAGCCATGTGCCTGGCGCTGTACAGAACATAGAAATAGTCGCGGTCCCTGCCTGTCCACATGGCACAAGGGAGATGGCAGGAGGTTGTGTCACTGCTACAGAGAATAGCAGTGCCCATCCACAACTGTAGTCCACATGGCACAAGGGAGATGACAAGAGGTTGTGTCACTACCATGGGGGGGCTAGGCTGGCAATCCTTACTCATGCAGGCAAGGGCTAGCCTTTACAAGGAGTCCAGCAACTTCAAGGAAGCAACAGGGGCTGCTTGTTCAAGTGTTCACGCTTTTGTTCAAGAAGATATATAAAATATAGACAGAGGTAAAACTGACAGTCTCCTAAGTTCACACCCCAATAACTCCGCAAACATTCTGAACCCTATTCCCTGTGACAAATGCTTGTCTCAACCCTCCTGAATATCAAATCAGCTCCAGGGAGAGACTCTCCAGGTGATAAAAGAGCATCAGCTACAAATGCCACAACTGCTTTCACTCTCAAGCATTTCCTACCCAAGAACTGTCTTCGCCCATTCTTCCTTGGCATAAAGAAATCTCATGGGAGTGAGGACCTCTGATGCAGAGAAGCAAGGAACCTAGCATGTCGGTATCTGGGATTCTCAGTTTGGAATCTATTTGTGTCATTAGCCAGGGTCAACAAGATAGGGGTAAAATCCTAATCTATTTTGAAGTCACCCAAGGGCTATCCCAGATTATTAAAACCATCCATTTGGAAACATCCAGTCCTATGAAGCGTAGTTTATCAATTCTATAATTTACTTTGCTTTAGACACACGGATTTCTGAACGTTCAATGAACGTTTTGAAATATGGACAGGAATCTGAAAGATGACACTCTATCCTCTCAGAATATTTACCAGTAGCAAGTGCTGATAATTATCTAGGATGTGCACGTTATTACACTTAGGAGGCAGACAGGGCACATGTCAGGAGCTGAGAAGTAACACGGAAATCCCTGGTTCAGAAAGTTTTAAAGATTTTATTTATGCTGTTGACTAGGTAAGAAATGAAAAAGTGAATCTCAAAAAAGTTTTCTAACGTTACAGCATTGAGAGGGATTCTTTCAAAATCAAATCTTTCCAAAAGATGTAGTACTTACTTGTCTATAGGAACTTTACAAATTCCATCTCTTCTAAAACAAGCCTTTTTGTTTATTGTTCCTGGCACTGAACAATCATGAATTACAGATAGTGTTCTGGTTCTGGAGAGTTTACAGTCCAGGAAGGTCAAGGGATAAGTTAGGTCAAAATTACATTTTTATGCAATCTCTGTGCAGCTGAGATCATAAAAATTCAGCTGAAGGGATGAAACACACCGATTAGGTGCACACACTTACAGACAGAGCAACAGCACTCTTTAAAAATGATACTGATTGGGGGGGGGGGGGGAGGGGGAGAAGAGGAAGCATGATCTTTAGCTGTACTACAGCAATTTGAATTTCATAGCAACAAAATTTATTAAAGTAATAAAAAAGTTTATGTGTATCTGCATTTCCCAGTAAAGAGGATGAGCACACTAACGGGTGTGTTTAAATAAGCAAGGCTGGCGGGGGTGGGGTCTGTGGCGGCTGAGTGACACAGCTGGTGTGCGCAGAGAGGGATTTTAACAGACAGCTCCCAGCGTGGCTACCACGGCAGCCTCGTGCTCCCCCTACCACAGACTCTGGGGGATGGGGAAGCGCACCAGGCTGGCCTTTGAAATGGACATGTTCTGGCATGAGTGCCGGGTACCTGGGCTTCTCAGCGCTCACGGCTAGTTCCTGTGATGTACAAAGGACACAGTGCCTACGAACGGCAGACTGGTCTGCTGGCGTGGTTGGCTGCCCCAGTTCATACGGCAGGGGATGTGTGGACGCCCGTTGCCACACATTTTGGCTTGCACGGGGCGCTCCGGATTTCTTGACAGTGCACCATGAGTAGCTGCGGTGTGAATCATGGGAGCACACATTTCCCTGCTCCACCTTCAGACAGGTGGTTGGATGAATGGCTCCTGGGTGGCCATGAGTGGTAGCATCTCATTTAAGAACACCCTAAACGAGCAAGCAGTGTCCTCTAAATATTCTGTGTTGTTTCTGAAAGCCTAAAGAGATATCACTGCTTTACACATATGTAAAAGAAAAGACCTCCCCAGTGGGACATCCCTCCCCCTCTCGGTTGGGGTCCCCCCAAGGCTCTGTCCTGGGCCCTCTCCTCTTCTCTACCTACACCCTGTCCCTAGGCAAACTCATTGCCTCCCACAGCTTCCAATATCACCTCTATGCTGATGACACTCAACTCTATCTCTCCACCCCCCTCTCTTTCCCCTTCTGTCCAAGCTCGCCTCATCAACTCTCTCTCTGATATCTCCGCCTGGATGTCCCGACGTCAGCTCAAGCTCAACATGGCTAAGACTGAACTCCTTATCTTCCCTCCCTTCCCTTCTTCTCCCTCTTCCACCATGTCAATCTTTATTGATGGGGTCACCATCCGCCCCATTCCCCAAGTCCGTAGCTTGGGCTTCGTCTTCGACACTCACCTTTCCTTTAAACCTTACATCGACTCTGTTGCCAAGTCCTGTCACTTCGCCCTCCACAACATTGCTCGGATTTGCCAAAACCCTTGTTCACGCCATGATCATATCTCGCCTTGACTACTGCAAACTCCTCCTTACTGGCCTCCCCCGCTCTCATCTGTCGCCCCTTATCTCCATCCAAAACTCCGCTGCTAGGGTCATCCACTCAGTCCGTTGCTTTGACCATGTGCAGCCTCTCCTCTCTTCACTGGCTCCCCCTTCCCAAACGCATCCTTCACAAACTCCTGGCATTCACTTACAAATCCCTTCACAACCTGGCTCCCCTTTACCTCTCAGCCCTAGTCTCCTTACACACTCCTGCATGCACTCTCTGCTCTTCCTCTGTCCCCTCCCTTACTCTCCCCTGCTCCCCTAACCGCCTTCGTCCCTTCTCCCTTGCTGCCCCCCATGTCTGGAACTCCCTCCCTGCCCACATCCGCCTCGCCCCCTCCCTCCGCTCCTTCAAATCCCTCCTCAAAACCCACCTCTTCCTTGACGCCTTTTCCGACGCCTGTTCGAACTTTCCTTTCAATATTTGCTGTCTGTCCTCCCCGCGGACTCCAGCACGTGCTTGACTGCAGCCAAGTCAAGCACGTGCACCTGAGACTTTGCATCTGCTTGAATGTAATTTATCCCTTGTCTCTCCCTATGTCCCCTCTCCTTGTCTTCCCCCTAAGTGTCTATTAGATTGTAAGCCGTAGGCAGGGACCGCGTCTATCTTATTGTTCTGTAAAGCGCCAGGTACACAGCTGGCGCTATAAAAATGCTTATAATAAAATAAAATAATAATAATAATCTCTCTTTCGCAGGCTGAGAAAATTCTAGCCTCTGGGAGCCAAAGACAATTAAAAATTTGGCAGACATATTTCCAATCTTGTGCTTAATGTCTGCCCACGAAAGTGCAGAAGAATACAGGCCATGCAGTGGGGGAGCAGGATGTTTAGACCAGCAGGTTTGTCACTGCTGAAGGAAGTGACACACAGAATAGATAAGGGGTATCATTCTCAGCTGCAGTGAGGATCCCATCTCTCACTCTCCACCACACATTCAGCTTTGACTCTCAAACCTACCACTGAGAACACCCGGCCACATAAGATGTCCCACTGGGGGAATATCTCTGATGAAAGAGAATGTCCCCCTTCCCCCCACCCAAACTCCATGGCCACCCTTCACCAAAAGCTGCAGAACACCCCATGCTTCAAGAGCTACTGCTAAGACAGTGATAACAACTGGGTTGCACAACACCCCATGCCCTTGTAGACAAAGCAGCCAGGGCCAGCACAAAGCAGAAGCACTGCAGGGCACGCCGTGCTGAGGGAGGGTCCTTACTCCTGGAGCCAGGTGATAAGGCCACAATCTCAGCTCTCTTTTAAGAGAGACAAGGTATGTCCGAGAGAGACCTGCAAGCAGAGGTGCAAGCTGCCACATTGCCCCCAACTGGAAGCCACACAAGGTCAGGGCACAGAGGAACCATGAGGGCCCTGCGATTCCTGTAGGCATCCTGGGTACAGCACATTCTAATTTAAAAAAACAATCTGTTTTGGCTATGAACAACACTGGGGCATCTATCTATTGGGGACCTAAGAGATGCCGATTGTCCTACAAGAAGTCCTTATAACAACACATTTGCTAGCCCAAATTACTGGATCTAATTAGCCAAATTATCTTCCCAGCTCGACTGAAACCAGGGGGGGAAAGGGACAAACGGGAGTATGTTGGGAGGAGAATTTGTCTCCTAGTTTGTTTGTTTTTTAAAAAAAACCTTCCCTGTGACAGTTTGTAAAGATAAATTTTCCATCTTAATCTTGCCTTTTCTTATGCATAAGATGAAACCACCGTAAGTTGGAATTCATGGCTGTTAGCTTGAAGCAAGGTTTGCTATTTATTTGTGCAGCAAGACGCCTCCCCCCCCAGTTGCCCGTTGTAATGTTTTGCATAAAGCCCTAAAGTGGTTTCAAGGAGCACATGAAGAACGCTGGGGTTTCTTGTGCTCTGTCGTTAGAAGGAATCATAAAAGAAAAGATCTGTTACCAAGGAAGTGTCAGTATGAATATTGTGGCACCACCGTTAACTCGAGAGTCTTCTTCAGGTTCTGGATTCCGAAAGCTAACCTCAAGCCAGTTTGGGGGCTTTCATTTCAAGTGGTGCAACAGGGCAAAGCTGAACCTGCCTATTTCTTCTCTGCAGCAAAGCCCTGTATGGGTGCTGCCCGCCTGGGGTAGAATAATCTCCGGCAACTGCAGGTCATGGGAGTCACACAGCGACATGACTCAACCCCATCGGTCACCAGGGCTTGGCCCCTACCTTGTAAAAGCAGCAGAGCGTAGCATGGTTGAGGTGGTCAGTGTGTTTGTGTGTGGTTGAGTCATGTCTTCGGTTTTACTGGGGTTTTTTACACTATTATCACTCCACTAGCACCCAGTAATGTTCCTCATTGCAAAACATTGTTTGATATATTCTGCTGCAATCTGCAAAAAGTGCAACTGCAGCGAAGCCAACGTGTGCATGTGGTGTAGGGCAGAAAAGCCTGCGGCGCCCAGGCTTCTATACAAAGTGTGGGTACAAATTCTTCTCCCTCACTAGGTAATTAGAGAACAATGGTATGCACGCAGTGATACTCCTAAATGCGTTGAGCGATTAAGAAGTTTCAGTTGTGATTTCCTGTAGATTAAAAATAAGTGTGCAGTTTTACAACAAAATCCATATAACAGGTGGCATTTTCAGGTCTGAAATCTTAAAAAAATTATTTACGAATTCACAATATTTAAATATTACGTTAGATTTTTTGCTAATAGCTTCAGGGAAATAAGAACTGTAGAAAAAGCAAAACAGGTCCTATTTTCTGAAACCACAGCAGTTTCAGCAGTTACCCAAGTGGTGCACGCAAACCACACTCGAAGGCTCACTTCAGCAAAATGATGATGAACAACCTGGTTTACCACAATAAATGCTGTTAACTTAGCTATCGACTCCACCCAGGCTAAGTGTTTACTTCTGCCAGCCACAGGGCAACTGACCTAGGTGGTGAGCTGGAGGGTGCCTTACTGCAGCATCTGGCTCAACAACAGGAGTGGTGTGAAGCAGCAGACAGACAGATTCAAAATGCATGTGTGACCATAGAATTCAACTGAATCCAGACAAGACTGATGTGATGTTGGTTGGCCGGCCCTATGACCTTAGGGTGTGTGCGTGGAGATGGGATGCTCATCATTGAGGGGGTCCAGCCTCCCCTGGTTACTCAGGTTCGCAATCTTGGGGTTCTCCTGAATCCTGAGCTGTATCTGGAATATTGGGTTCCGGCAGTGGCCAGGAGTCCCTGTCACAGCTCCATCTCGTGAGAAGGGTGTGTCCCTTTCTCTCAGACAGGGATCTGGCCCCGTCATCCATGCCTTCATTACTTCAAGGCTAGACTACTGCAATGAGCTCTACATGGGGCTGCCCTTGAGGACTGTTTGGAAGCTGACGCTTGAGCAGAATGCAGTGGCCGCCTTTTGACGGGGTGGGTCACCGGGACATTATACTGTCTGGTGCTTCAGAGTCTGCACTGGCTGCTGATAGCATTCAGAGCACAATCCAAGGGGCTGGATTTGACCTATAAAGCCCTAAATGGCCTGGGCCCTACCTATCTAAAAGACTACCTTCCTCCTCATGTTCCTCTGCATCCTCCAAGATCTGCTGAGCATGCCCTCTTGCAAGTTCCATCATTAGCCCAGTCCATACGACCTGGGCTCACAGAGAGGTGCTTCTGCTGCCTGCCCCACAGCTGTGGAACGACCTTCCCCTGCAGGTTCACCTAAGCCCTAGTTTGAGTGTCTTCCAGAGGCAAAGACCAAGACCTATTTATTCGGCCAGGCATTTAATGGATAGGGGCAGATCGAGGGGTGAAGGGGTGTATTATTAGTTAAGGGGCTTTATTATCTATTTTATAGAGGTATATGTATTTGTATGATGTAAGCTGCCCTGAGCCTTAGGGGAGAAGGCGTGGTGAACATCTAAATAAATAATCATGGAATGCCTGCATGCTGCTACAACTGTTGGCTCTTCTGGATGTCATGAAAATGTGCCTTCCTTTAAGTCACCAGCTCTGATGTGGATGGAGGCTCTTGCTGACAGCTGCAGTAGCAGGTCTCGGAGATAACCTCGGGCAGCAGTGAGTGCCAGGAGTCATGCACTGCTTCCTAGTGCCTCATTCCAGGACTGAGACAATGCAGAAGTCACCTGGAATCTATTTCCCATTAGTGTTCTGAGCCCGGCCGTTTCACAGAGAGAACAGTTTGTCCCAACAGAACTTGTCTTTTCCCCTCAGTTACCCTCAATGCCCATTTTTTTTATTTTGGGCACACTTTATGATTTGCTATTTTGCAACTAAAAATAGGTATTTTCTTCCTCCAGTACACAGGGCAGGCCAATTTCTGTTCTGCAATACCAACAGCTAAGGTTTATTCATTACAAATTCATTGTGTTATCATTCACACAAGTCAGGCTAGTTTAAATGTGCAAGTCACAGAACATCCAAGACTGGCTTTCAATGCTCCCTGTGACTACAACTAGGGCAGCTAAGCCAAGCCTCACAAATCTGAAAAACCCATGCTCCCTTGTTGCAGCTGTTTCCCCAGCTGCTGGGGGGGGGGGGGGCGCAATTCCATCCTCTGCCCCAGGGCCTATTCCCACCAAGCTACACCCCCGTATGTAGTGCATACACACACACTGGAGTGGAGAGCCCCAGCAGGGGCCCATTCCATTGTCTGCACCAGGATCCATTCCCACCTAGCTACATTCCCTTTGGGGTACGGACCTATCTCTGACTGTGGATTGTACAGCGCCAGGTACATTACTTGCACTATACAAATAATAATAAACCCCTGTACATAGTGCATATGGAGTGGAGTAGCCCAGCAGGGCCCATTCCATCTTCTGCCACAGGGCCCATTCCCATCTAGCTATGTCCCCGCTTGACAGAAACTACACAAAGTGCTCATCACTCTTATTTCCATAATTCTGAGAGGTATAAAAAACAATTTAAAAAACAACAAAAACAAACACCCACTATTGATCTGAGATTTAGGCTATTTCAGCAAAAAGTACTTTTTCATGTCCATTGGTCTCCACATAGATTGAGGCTGATGGAATTCAGCAATACAGACTGTTGTTGGACCCAAATTAGCACACATGTTGTGACTGTCCTCTTATTGAGTGCTCTTGGCAGGAGGTGGATAAAAGGATTAATTTTATATTGGGCACCAATCTGAAAATTATCCTTGGCCACTATCTTTGAAGTCTATCCTTGGCCACATTCCTAATTCCCTGGAGCCATCCTGTGCGAAGTTGCCTGGTTCCGTTGTGCAGCATTGGTTCTAAGAGGTGAATACTGTTAAAGGTGGAAAAATCAGCTTCCTCCACCCACAGACAACTGGCTTAAATGATTTGACAGAACTAGTGGCAAATGAACGGATGACACGCTGGAGAACAGGGACCCCAGAGAAATATGAAGCTATTTGATCTGATTTTCTGGAGACTTTTAGCTGAACTCTCTGTGGAAGTGCTGTTCTCCTTCCCACTCCCACCTCCACAATCTCCCATCTGCATTTCTCTTGCTCTCTTCAATTTATTTTCTTTAATTTGTATTTATTGTTATAATAGTTATAATGAATATACAGATTTACAATTTATATATTGTTTCTAATTCTGTTCAATGTTCCTTGTAATTGTGATTTTGAAAAAACAAATCAAGTATAAAATTATTAGAAAGCACTAAAATCACAGGGCTGACTAGCTCTGTCCGTATAGCAGAGTATCAGCGCCTGTGTTAGCTGAACGGAGCTTCAAAAAAAACTTTCAGTAGCTAGTAAACACACAACCTATAAAGTACCTTACATTTAGAGAAGTAGTCCATCTGAAAATGATCTCTATCACTAACACCAAAGAGGGAAGGAACTTCAAATACAGAGGAATAGAGCAGCTTGAGTCAGAACAGACATACTGAGCACCCACCCATGCTCTCTAGCTTCAAGTCAACCTGCCTTTCCACTGTGAATTTTTGTTTGTGAAAGTTTAGCAAGGCCTGTGTCTCCAATTCAACCTCCAACAGCTGCAAGCATGAGCCAATCCCAGCCTTAACTCTTTTGATCATCCTTCCTCCCCACTCTGCTTCCTTCTCTTGCTGGTGAAACAAAAAAAGGGGGTGGGGTGGAGAGCCTTCCCTGAGGCTGCCATAGCCTTCACCATGTGTGTGGGGTGGGGGGGCGGGGGGGAACCTGCAGTCAAGACCTCTCCTCCCCTGATGTTGTGAGGCGTGTGCTCCACAATGGGTGGACGACTAACACCAAGTGTGCAGCAGATCAGCCTGATAAAATATTATCAAATGTTAAAAGTGCATTTGAAAAAACTCATGAGACATTTCAAACACGGAAAGACTCAGATACAATCATCCTGTTGGTTGGGTGAGGAAAAGGTTGCTTAATTCTTTGCATTTTATTTTTTTTAAAGGGTCTCAATTAAGTCGACTTGAAATTTCTACTTTCGGAAAAATAATTTGGGCGAGATTAACTATTCTATTGTCCCTAATCTAAGTGAAGTAGGCTATGATGCTGCAAGGGGATTGGCCGCCGCCCTTAAGCCACCTCCACGTGGGCTCGCCGTGCTGCAGAAAGATCAAGGCCACAGCCCAATGAGCTAGTAACAGGCTTCTGTTTTCCCCAGAGTTTCTTGCTCTTCATTTCTCAGCTGCCACAATAATCAAATATAAATTACGTGGGAACGGAATTTGAGTCCTTAACCCAAAGAGAGGTGTTAACCACCAACATATTCACTGTCAATCTTTAAAGACAGCATCTATAATAGACACAAGCTATAGATAGCAAACTAACTCATCAAGATTTTGGCTGGCATCTGCAGATAAGGTACAAGTTTGTCATTTTCGATTTGTCAGGCACATGGGGAGTGGGGGCGGGAATTCTCTCCCCCCACCCCCACTAGAGGCACTTTGAAAATTAGCAGAAGCTCTGAGGGCCATGTAGAAACTGGGGGCTGGGGTGTGCTCAGGAAAAAGATGGTACAGATCATGGCTCTGTCCCCTCTCCTTGCGTGCATGCCCTCATCTCTGCTCCCTTCCCCTGAGTTCAGCTTTTCAGTACTTAAGAGAAAGGAACCAGATCAAAGGGGCAGAACCAGGAATTAGAAAGGAGTCTAATACAAACTATCCATGAGGCACATTTGGCTGCTGGATCAGAGGTTCCTCCTCTGGCCCCTGAGATAAGAGATGCTGCAGCAAACAGGACAGGACACAGCCAAGTCTCAGATTGCAGTCCTGAAACCCTTCCAAGGTTCTAGGCCCCAGTGAAGTCAAATGAAATGGGAGGGAGCCCAGTTGCTTTTCAAGAGAAGACTAGACAGGATCCTGTCTCAGGGCAGGGGTTGCCTTGGACAACCCATGAGATCCCTTCCAACTTTACCATTCTACAATTCCAGTCTATTCTTTTATAAAATAAATAGTTGGGTAATTCCCATCGACATTGGGGTAAGTTTCATACGCACGCCTGTGAATGGCTACATTTTCCTCCAGCTGCTTGTTAATAATATTCACAAGAAACATAAAAGTGTGACATACAATCATTGTGTAAAGTAGTAATTATTATATTCAAACACTAAGTTAGTCATCGGGCGAATGTTCAATTCAAGTTCCAAGAACACATTGGAGAGAAAACTAGAGAAACCAGAACTACTGGTGGCCTTAGAGTTACTCTGGCAATTCTAGTGCATTTTACACTTTACAGCCATTTGAAGAAGAACAGGATGAGTGTTTGTGTTTCAATAGGCTACAATTCTTATATTATTCTTCCAAGGTTAAGAAGGTCATAACCAAGCTAACTGAGCCATAAGACTCTAAAGAGGTGGAAGGTTACCCGCTGGTTCATGGTGAAGGCTCCTCTACTAATATCACTGGTAAGCACACACTGTTAAAACCGCAATGCGGAATGCATGGGGCTGCTTTGAAAGGAAGTGGGTAAGGGTTGGGCAAGTGCAGCAGGTCCCACGATCAAAGCACTAGTTTTACTTGCAACCCAATCACTGACACCCACACAGAAACTTCCTGTGCTTTAAAAAAATCTGTTTCTTTCTTTTTTGAAATCAACAACTTTTACCTAGAAACTAGTTGGTGGTGACTGATTTCCATCTGCAGTTCGTTGCAAAAAACATGTAATTAATAATCTGTGAGAACCTTTGGGAGCTCACTTTAACTGACTGGTTTCAGTGCATAAACTATTTTTTTTTTAAAAAAATATTTTTAAAACAACATTCTCTCTGCAGGACCCAATAGCTAGTATGACTAATAGATAATACCACTAAGTAACATGAGGTGATAGAAAGTGCTAGCTATTTCAGGAGATTAATAAAATTAGGTGTATTTGTGAATCTGCAAACTCTATCAACATTTTAGAAACAATTTCTGAAAGCCTTTTTATTATGGGGTGCCAATAACTCCCTTCAGTCAAAGCCATAATGTATAGCTTACTAAATAAGGCTGATCAAATCACCAGTTTGCACCAGAGGCCAGAAGGAAAAACTATATCTAAGAGTAACTTAAAGCCTGGCCCAGAACTGGTTGCACATGTGTCCTACACACACGTACACAGGACAGCAATGAGCACATCACTAAGAGAGCTTCCAAGCCCTGATGCTGAGGGAATTAATCAAAATAATTCTAATGAGAGATGGAATCTGCTATGGAAAGTTCAGCCCGAGTGGCATTCCCCACACCTCCTAGCACACTGCTGTGCATGCACACCCAATGGAAGTGGCCTTAATCATGGCATACGGACCTGCACCTCTGTCTCCAGAGAGGGCAGTTCTTGGGAAGAGGAGGCTGCTGTAGTGTAAAAGCCAGCAGCTTATTTGCTTTATTCCAGCAGATATCCGCAGCACTGAACGTAGCGCTCCAGCCTCTAACCAACACCATGGATTCCTAAGCCATCCCCAGCAGATTTTTTTATCAAACCTATTTTTGAAAACTTTCAATGATTTGGACTTAGCAGCTTATTCTATTTCCTGAACTATTCTTATGGTGTAATGGGAATCACCAAAAAAGTAAATGAAAGAGCTGATTTTCAATGAGAAAGGGATTGAAAGGGGATGGGCTTGAAGACAACTCCAAAACTCTGAATAAGCTGGCAGTGGGTGCTTTCAAACGTGACGGTGGCATGCTTTGCCACGGGGGCCACCCTCATATTTGAAAGCAGCCTTATCCTGGGTGCCAGATGTTATTATTATTATTATTATTATTAAACATTTATAAAGCGCCAGTAACAACCTGGCGCTGTACAGAACATATAATCAGCTGCGGTCCCTACCTGTGGCTTACAATCTAAAAGACAAGGAGGGGGAGACAAGGAGAGGGGACAGCGGGAGAGACATGGGAGAAGACAAACAAACATTCAGG
>QEPC01012541.1:534645-554522 GCA_003113815.1 Sphenodon punctatus
CGCGTGCCACGGGCCGGGATCCCCGGCGGGATCCCGGGCCGTGGCACGATCGGCCAGACGCGGCGGCCGCATTGGCCCCGCCGCCCGCCCGTCTCCTCGGAGGGCGGGCGGCGGGGTGCGTGGAGGGGGCGGGGCCGTGCGGCCGCACGTTGCGCCGCGCGGCCCCGGCTCCTCCCACTTTCCCCGCCGGGATCCCCCCGGCACGTCTGTTGGGCCGTGCCGGGGTGACCCCGGCGGGGAACGAAGACGTTCGATACGGTACGGGGCCAAAGGGCCCCGTAACGTCTGAAAATACCCTAGCTCTACACGGAGCCCCTTGACAGCACCATGGACTAATATGGTGACAAGGATGGATTTCATGGGGAATTCCCTAGAAAAGTTAGCATGCCTCAGGCTTGGTTTCACAGATGCTAGCTTGTGGGGAGGGGAGGAGGGAAGGAGCACTGCAGACAGTGCAAGATAAGGAGCCTCCTGCCAGGTTGCAATAAGAACACCATAGTTAGTAACCTATGCATTTTAGCTTGATTTCTCGATTCTAGGAGTTGATGAACTTCTGTACTCTACATTCCCCACACAACCCGAGACAAGGATAATAAATAAGGGAAATTTAAACAAATACATTATGCGTTCAAGGCAGCAGAATTATCTTTGCTCTTACCTGGCCCTTTTGAAGAGATACCTGAAGATGTGAAAGGATCGCTGCTTTCAAAGGGGTCGGGCTAAATAAGAGTGGGGAATAAAAAGGCGCATGTTTAATGGCTTCTGGTCTTAACCCAGGCCATCGTTTCCAATGGAACTGGAGAGAACTGTTCATGGCCCAGTAAAAAGTGATCTAATATTCAGAAACGAAGTTATTCATAAGTCACCCATGCGGGACACCAGAAAAGGGGATTCTCCTCTTACTTTTCACCTTTAGGCAATACACATGCATGCACGAATACAGAACTCCCTTCCCCTGGAGGTTCATCAAGCCAGAGCCTTTTCTGGAGGCACTGCAAGACTTTTATTTTTGGCCAAACATTTAGCAGGTAGGAAAAGGGGTTTGTAGGATATGTTTGCATAATGCTGTTATCCACCTTGTGCCTCTGGGGAATGTGGGGTATAAACTTTAAACAAACAAATGAAGTGCAAAAGGCAAGGACTTGGAAACACCTACCTTTGAGGGCATGGCAGAGTTTTTTGAGAATGGATCTGAGGTAAATGGGTCACTCTTCACCTGCTTCTTAAAGAAATCCTCAGGTGCAGAGCTGCGAAATGGGTCACTTTCTTTAAAAGGATCACCTCCAAATGGATCTAGTGAAAGAGTTAAAGCTGGTAAGCAAACTGCACGGCTTTCGCGGTCTCCCATTTCATAAAGTAGTAAATTGTTGGCTTATTACTGCAAAATATCAAAGCTATTATGATCACTGGAATTTGATATACAGTGCATATTTAGATGGCATTGGTATCATGAAGTTTTGAATTGCATTGTAAGTATTTAATTGTTCTCCGAGACCACTCATCTCCTTCCTCCAAACTTACAGCCAGAGACAATCCCTAGGCTGACAGTTTAAACTAAAAAACAAAGAATACACATGCTGCCGGTGGCATAATATCTCCCCCTTTGTTCCCCTCTCCCTTGTATTTCCAAGATTGGAAGTCCCTTGGGGCAGGGATCCAGGCTCTCAAAACAACAATTGCACCATGCCAGGTACATTGCTGGTGCTATATACAGACATCAATCTCATCTATAAATCATGCCTCGTTTTACCTGCAGCAGCGGGTGGCTGTTCTGCAAAGGGATCGTTCTGGAATGGATCACCTAAGTGGGAAAACAGTTTAGCACAAGATTAGTGCCATACGCAACAACATGCTTTACTCTAGGATTCATGTTAGCCAGCCTCACTTACTGCCTTTGAAAGGGTCCGCTCCTTTAAACGGGTCAGCTCTGAAAGGATCTTCTGACTGGAATGGGTCCGTGTGCAATTCTTGTGTGTTGTTACTAAACAAACCTTTATTCTTGAATGCATCATCCTAGAATTGCAGAGAGAAACATTAGGAGGTTTTGAGCAAGATTAAGATGATCAAGCATTGAGTAAGCAAGGAGTGGCTTGTGCTGCAAAGCAGAAATTAGCTTCTCCCTCTGACTCCTGGCAGTGATCCGCTGGGTAGCTCTGCGGATGACCGTCAGGAGGCAGAAGAAAGAAGAACCTTCTGCGCATGCGTGGAGCTGCCCGCCATTTTGGTCAGTCTTTTCTTCTGCCTTCGGCCGTCGGAGGTGTTTTTTCAACGTCCTGAAAAGACAAAAAATACAATCAATAGTTAGGACCAAGGAAAAGAAGATCAAGCGGGGCATCAGGGCAAGAGCTTCCCTCCCAGCAAAGGGATACTCGTTCAGCCTGCCAGGTTGCCGCGCAAAGCGCCCGGGAACCGGGGAGCAATTGATCTCCGGGGAGAAGAGGCTGTGGCCTACCCCAGCGGTTTAGATACCGCGGAGATTTGCGACGCTGTAAGTCTCCCCCCGCTCAAGGTCCTTACACCGCTTGCGGGGGTAAGGACCAGCCGCGCCGGAGAGTGCGGAGCTCCTAACGCTCCAACCCCCCCCCCACGCGTCTGCACGTGGCAGCATCTAAGATGGACGGAGCGGGGGCACAGGAATCCCCCCAGGCTGCCCCCCCTCGGGGTGGGGAGCCTACAGAGGCACCCGGCATGACGGCGAGGCTCGACCGGATCCTCCTAGCGCTGGAGCGCTTAACCCAGGTACAGGGTGGGCCCCCAAGTATCGTGCCTCCTGGTTCTAGCCAAGGCACGGGCCTAGAGCCACAAAGGAACCGGGATTCTTCACCCCAGGGCTCTGGGGCGAAGCAGGCCCCTACTAGGCCGGGGAGTTCAGGCCTGGGGAGAATGGAAAAAACCCAGGGCAAAGCAGGGAAAAGTAAGGCAGTCAAGCGCCACCTACAGGCCACTGCCAGGATTTTAGACTCTCCTCAGTCCTCTGAGGATGAGAGTGAAAATGAACCCCAGCCTAAGAGACCTGAGAGACAAGCCACCTCAGAGCTGGCTTCGGAATCAGAGGGGGAGTGGACAGATGTGGAAACCTCGGAGCCTCAGGGCACTGCCCAGGAGACTCAAGACCGTCTCAGACATTTTCCCTTCCAGCGTAGGGAGGAGTTTTTGCCACAGGTTTCAAAAACCCTTAAAGTTGTGGAGAGACCGGTCAAGGAGGTATCCTCTGACTCCCAGGAGGAGGAGGAACGGGACTATATCCCTTCTGTCCATGGGAAAGATCAGGGTTTTCCCCTGGACAAGGCCTTTGAAAAACTGATTCTTCAGGAATGGAAACAACCTGAAAGAGGTCAACGGATGAATAAAACGCAGACCTCCCTATATGCCTTGTCCAGGCGTAAGGAACCCCTGTTTAAAAATCCTAAAGTTGATGCGGCAGCAGTCTCCCTGGCCAAACAAACCGTGTTCCCAACCGAGGGTGACTGCTACCCCAAAGATGCAACAGACAGGGCAGTGGAGAATGCACTGCGCAGGGGGCTAGAATCGTCATCAAATGCAGTAAAAATCAGCATGATTTCCTCCTGCGTAGCCAGAGCTCAATTGGCATGGCTACAGGAAGCACAGGACCCCACTATTTCAGACAGGAGGGCTCAAACCCTGTCTGCCAGAATTAACTTGGCTGCCGCCTTCTTAGCAGACTCCACCATGGATTCGATGTCATGGTCAGCCCGAGCTATGGCGAACTCAGTATCCGCGAGGCGTAAACTCTGGCTCAGGTCCTGGGACGGAGATAACACCGCCAAGAACCTCCTCACTGCTGCTCCCTATAAGGGTTTCAAGTTGTTTGGAGTCTGCCTTGATAAAGTACTGGCAGACGCCAACGATAAGACCAAGCAAAGAAATTTACAGCAGATGGGGTCTAGGAAGCAGTTTTTTCGTGGCCCCGGCTTTAAACCCAGAGGGGGATATAGTTCGGGGTACGGCTCCGGTCGGAAGTTTCAGAGCCAACCCAGACAGGACCAGCCTGGACGCTTCTTTTCACGCAGAGGAGGTAGGGGGCACAATTTTCGTCAAGACAGACAAAGAACCAAGGCCTTCACCCAGAATACGAGGAAGCCTGACGCATGACTACATGGACGACTTCCGAGTGGGAGGCAGACTGCAGCTTTTTTCCGAAGAGTGGGAGCAGTCCGTCAGCGATGCCTGGGTCTTACAGTGTGTAAACCCGGGTTACAAAATCGAATTCAAAAGGCCCCCACCCGAAGCGTTCATCATCTCCCCAAGGTCCGCCAACGCTCAAAAGCACTCCGCCATGCTCCAGGAATTGCAACGTCTCACACACATCGGAGCTATAGAACCGGTGCCTCCAGATCAACGAGGACGGGGCCTCTACTCCCTGCTCTTCCTGGTTCTGAAGAAATCAGGGTCTTGGCGAGCGGTTTTGGACCTCAAGAAGTTGAACACAGCGGTCCGGGGCCAACGATTCAAGATGGAAACGGTAACATCGATATGTCGTACCATCAGGAAACAGGACTGGCTAGCATCCCTAGACCTCAGGGACGCTTACCTCCACATTCCGATTTGGGAACCCCATCGACAATGGCTCCGATTCATCTACCAGAACACACACTTCCAGTTCAAGGCCCTACCATTCGGCCTCTCGTCTGCGCCACGAACATTCACGAAAGTACTGATCCCACTGGTGGCGAACCTCCGCAAGCAGGGGATTCACATATATCCGTACCTCGACGACCTCCTACTACGAGCACAGAGTGTCATCAAACTTCAGACGGATATCAACCACACCATACAGTACCTAGCGAGACACGGCTTCATGGTGAATCGGGACAAAAGCCACCTGATACCAACGCACCAGATCGAGCATCTGGGGGTATACATCGATACCATCTCAGGAGCCGTTTTCATCCCAACAGAACGACAGGACAGGATCCGACAGAGAATCCGACTTCTAAAGGTCCAGAAGCGAGCGAGACTAAAAAACCTAGCTCAACTGTTGGGCCTCCTAGTGTCCTGCACAAGACAGGTTCAGTGGGCAAGATTCCACCTTCGCCCCTTGCAGCGGCTGCTGCGACCTTTTCAGCAAGATCTTACCAGCGGAAAAAATCCGTGGGTCAGGATTCCACCCGCCCTACCACGCTTAATGTCCTGGTGGTTAGGCCCCGCCGCCTTCCAGACGGGCGTCCCCCTAGAGGAACCGGAAAGGGTCGTAGTGACGACGGACGCAAGTTTGAAGGGCTGGGGAGCCCACATGGGGTCGATGGCGGTCCAGGGCCTGTGGTCACAACAACAATCTCAGATGAGCATCAACACTCTCGAACTTACAGCAATCCGCCTGGCCCTACAACGCCTAGTCCACGACATCGGCAAAACGCACGTCCTGGTGTATACGGACAACGTGACAGCGAAAGCGTATGTGAATCACCAGGGGGGCTCGAAATCCCGGCATCTACATCAGGAAGCCATACAATTGTTCACCTGGGCGGAAATCAATCTGAAATCCCTAAAGGCACTTCATATCAAGGGGATACAGAACGTTCAAGCGGACTGGTTGAGCCGTCAATCGATAGACCCACACGAATGGAGTCTCCATCCGGAGATATTTCGCTTTCTGACAAAGACATTCGGTTGCCCGGTGATAGACCTGTTCGCAACGAGAGAGAACCGGAAGACATCCCGGTACATGACAAAGACAAACGACATTCACTCAGAAGCAGTAGACGCCCTAAATCAACGTTGGCCACGAGGTCTGCTGTACGCCTTTCCACCGACTCCTCTCTTGACCAGAGTAGTAGCACAGATCATCACACAAGCAGCTCACGTGATCCTTGTAACCCCTTGGTGGCCAAGGAGGCCGTGGTTTTCAGACTTAGTAGAACTGAGCCTAGAAGCTCCAATCACCCTTCCATTACGACCGGACTTGCTGTCGCAGGGCCCTCTTCAATGCGATTCGATCGCGATGCTAAAGTTAACAGCATGGCACTTGAAGGCTCAGCGTTAAGGGGGGCGGGGTATTCCGAAGCTGTTCTGAAAACCTTGCAGCAGGCTAGGAGACCTGCAACGAGAAAATCGTATGCGGCCACTTGGAAGGTTTTTGCTCTCTGGGCAATGGACAGGGGGTTGGACCCATGTTTGGCTCGGGTTCAGACCATCCTTCAATTCCTTCAGGAGGGTTTAGAAAAGGGACTGCGCCCGAACACTTTGGCACGACAAGCCTCTGCCATTTCTTCGGTGCTACAATCCATTTCTGGCAGGAGGTTCCTACCACACAAGCACATCAACCAGTTTCTGAGGGCTGCCAGGAATATCTCCCCTCCAGTAGTCCATAGATGCCCTTCCTGGAGCCTCAGTTTAGTTCTGGATGCGTTGACAGGGCCTCCCTTTGAACCTCTTAAACACGTCTCCCTCTATATGTTATCCCTCAAGGTAGTGTTTCTGGTAGCGGTTACATCCGCTAGGAGGGTTTCCGAATTGGGAGCCCTGTCAATGGAGGAAAATTTTTGCCTGTTTAGTGAACAGTCAGTGACACTCAGGATGGACGAGGCGTTCATTCCTAAAGTGAATTCTACTTTCCATAGGGCCCAAGAAGTCATTTTACCATCTTTCTGTCCAAAACCTTCACACCCTAAGGAAAAAGTCTGGCACACCTTGGATGTGCGTAGAGCACTTAAGATCTACTTGAGGAGAACTAGTTCCATTCGGACTACGTCTGCCTTATTTATCAATATTAGACCCTCTTATGGGGGTAGGAAGGCCTCCAAGTCCCTGATCTCCCAATGGGTTCGCCAGTGTATTATTGAGGCTTATAAGGCCAAACAGAAGGTTCCCCCTCTTCAGATTTGGGCGCACTCAGTAAGGAGTGCAGCCACCTCCTACGCTTTTAAAGCCAGAGCATCTTACGCAGAGGTGTGCAGGGCAGCCACTTGGTCTTCCCTGCATACTTTTGTGAAGCATTATAAATTGGACCTGTACAGATCCGCAGAGGCGGCGTTTGGCAGGAGGGTCTTACAAGCGGTCCTGGAGGCTCCCGGGACTGTTTGTTCCCACCCTTAGTTTTGGAGCTGGGGTACATCCCAGCGGATCACTGCCAGGAGTCAGAGGGAGAAACAAAAATTGGTCACCTACCTCGGTGAATTTGTTTCTTCTCTGACGAGCTGGCAGTGATCCGGCCCTCCCTGTCAAACAGAGCACGGATATTGGGCGGGCCCTCCAGGGGTGTAAGATAATACAGGTAGTTGATTCTATAAGTTTATTAGCAGTTACAGTTATAAAGTTAAACAACCATAGATTATAAGAAGAAGCTGTTATTGTTCCCTGAACACCTTCACTCCCTGTACAGCGGGACATGCGCTTAACTGGAAAAGAACGCTTTAATGTTGTGTTAAGTAATTCCAGATGTGGACAAGTGCCTCGGCTTGGATACAGACTGACCAAAATGGCGGGCAGCTCCACGCATGCGCAGAAGGTTCTTCTTTCTTCTGCCTCCTGACGGTCATCCGCAGAGCTACCCAGCGGATCACTGCCAGCTCGTCAGAGAAGAAACAAATTCACCGAGGTAGGTGACCAATTTTTGTTTCTGAAAGCTAACAAGATAATTTTGTTAAATATACTACACATAACAACAGGGATAGGGTGGGATTAAAAAAAAAATCAATCATGCATGCATATTAATGTTATCCTATTTCCGTTAAAAGCTTATTTAAAGAACAGATCAGTCTTTTGACATCTAAGAGACAGAAAAAATATTTCCTGTGAAAATTATTCTACTTTCACACAACCGAAGAATTAACTGGGAAATAAAATATTTTTATTTCTAACAATGATTGTGGAGGAATGCATCATCTGAAGCTACTGTGCAGCTGAGTACACCGTGCAAAGTGTCTATGTTGAGCCATTCTAGCAATCTTACAAAAGATCCTGAAGGATTTATTTTTGCAGAACATCAAATGTCTGCCTGCCTCTCAGACATCTGATGTTCTGCAAAAATAACCAACCTCTGGACAAGAGTATAACACCAATACAGAACAATGAGCGGTAGCTGGTAAGGATCCAATCCATCAGCATCTCTCTTTTGACTTTTCAAAAAAAAGAAAAAAGAAAAAGAAAGCCAGTGTGGTGTACTCGCTAAGGTAGAGTCTCACTCTAGCCGATGAATTCACTGGGTGGCCTTGGAAAAATCACTATCCTCTCCACCTCAGTTCCCCATCTGTAAAATGGGAATATATGAGTGTCTCTGCCTCTCCCTGTGTTCCCCTCACCCGTGTTCATCTTAGATTATAAGCCTGCTGGGCAGGGACTTGTCTCCGACAAAACCTGCGACTGTAAAACTCTATGTACACCTAGTAGCACTATAGAAAGGATTAGTAGTAGTAGTAGTTTTAAGCTTAGATAGGCCTTCAACATTCTGAATGAGAGTTCTTGGTACAGCCAGTCCCATACAAGCATTTACTTTGCAGAGGAGTTCTGCAATAAGACTTTCCTTGGGGAGAAGATGTGAACTGAATATGGATGCAACAAAAAAAAGAAGTACTTTATAGTGATCAATAACTAAGTTTACATGCTTTCCTCAGGGTCGGTATCAGCAATAAGATGGCTGAAGAAAGGAGGCAAGTCCTTAAGGTAACTTCAGACAACATGGAGGCAAATTATTCACCTAAAATTAATATTGTGGATTTTAAGAAGAAAAAATGATGCAGGGAATATTTTACAGAGAGCTGAAGATGCTGGGTGTCCATGTTTTGAGGATTCCATAGGGAGGGAAGTTTGTGAATAAAATTGGGAATCAGTTCTGAAGATGACACGAGGTAACTTGCTGCCAGTGCAGAGAAGTTAGGCTATATGGAGATAACAACTCTGACAACCTAAGCAGCACAAAGGAAGAACTTCTTCAATGAGCAATGAGCTGATTTGGGAAAAACTTAAGAGCTATTTTTTTTGGCGACATAATAAATGCAGGGACTACTATTGTTCAAAGTTGTAGTCACTAAGGATTATTTTAAAGGGACAGAAGCAAACAGGAACAATATAACTGGGCTATAAGTCATGGCCTTAAAGGGGTGAAGACTCACAGGGAACAGCTGCACCAGAATTATTATTATTATTATTTTTTAAAGTGTCCATCTTTTCTGATGAACAATTTGACAGGCTCCACAGATCTGACAGAATCAGCCGTGAACCCAGTTAAGAAGAAATGTTTTTAAATGCAGTTATAGTTTCTAAGCCTAGGCTGTCGAGATCAGATGGTCAAGCAAGCAAAGATCATTTTATAACCTGAGTTTAGTGAAAGTTACAGACCGAAAGTCAAACGAACAGTTTGAAAGGCTAACCCAATTGTTATTTTTATCCATTCTTTACCATGACTCCAAAGTTTCCTATTTCTTTCGGCGCGATGCCTTCGTTTATTTCTGCCAAGTTTGTCATGCTACCGCCATGGATTCCGTTCAGTGCTTCGTTATATTGCTCAATACTTTTACTGACCTCCTGATGACTCTCTTGAAGCTGAGAAAGTTTACTTCTTGCCTAGAACAACAACAACCTTGGGTGAAAAGGCAGCTTGTTGCAGACTGGCTTTCATTCTCAGAAACTTGAACAGCGCATTAACTTAGGAATTCAACTGATTAGAGGCTCCAAGAACAAAGCTGTCATTTTGCATGATCTTAACACGAATGATGTCAAATTGTTACCATTATTTCCCTGGCTCTGATTTTATACGAGCCAGCCATCTGAGCGCAACTTAGGTAGCTAGTTGCCCATTTCTCTTCAGTAAAATTTGAGTTATGTTCACATATAAAATACTGGGATTTAGAGGAGAGAGCAAGAATACTCAGAAAGGCTACTGATTACCTGATTAATTTCTTCCTGTGTGGATTTTAAAGATTTTATTATTGTTTCAAGTTGCACTTTCCCTGCCTGGATACTCTGCTCAAGCTGTGTCTCTTCTTGCTGCAGTCGACTCAGCTCAGCTTTTGCTCTATTAAGATCATCTTCCTGGGATTTTAAATCCGATTCCTGAGACTGGATCTGCATTTTTAGAGATGAAATCTAAAACAAAATTTCAAAACCATTCCAACTTCAGGGTGAAAATTTGAAACAAATGCAACAAAGATTAATTTATATTTCATTACATTAAATGTTAGCTACAATATCTGATTTTTCAGTTGCTGAAGAAAAATAAAACTATTTTGCTTTATAAGATCCTTGTAATTTATCAAGTACAAACACAAAAAGCAAGGAAAGCTGTGTGTTTAATCACTGCTGTTCAGCAACAGAAATAAGAGGCTCATTGGATGGTTGCCCTTGGCATTTCTGCTGTGTTCTCCTAGGTAGACCACCACAGCTTCATCTGGAACACACTCGTCAGCTCTGACCGTACCTGGACTCATTTACCACTGGCAGCGCACTCACCATCTGAGTCTCCTCCTGGCATTTCTGCTTCACATCATTTAGCATATCCTTCAGCTTGGCTTTCTGCTGGTCCATCTCATCCAGGCGATCCTGGGCATCTTGTTTCTGGGCTTCCAGCTCTTGTAAGTTATTCGTTTCTCTGTCCAAATCATTCTGGAGCTCCTGGGAAAGGTTTCAGCCTTCGTTACACAACATCACACGTAAAAAAAAAGTTTCCAGAAAGACTCCACACAGCAGACGGCAAATCCAAGATTTAGCCTGCCTGCACTGCTTACACTAGTCCCCCATTGAAAATGCACTCTGAACTAGGGATCGAACCTAATCAGTCAACGCCCACAGAGAAGGAGGTGGCCAGAGTGTCTGAAGACACTCAGCTATATTAGAGTGAACAGTGAAGCTCTGATAAAAGCACTTGTTCATAGCCAGTTGCATTTTACATTAACTAGCTCAGAAGAAAAGGTTTTCTACAGCGAGTGGAAAATGGAATCCTTGCTCTAAATTAATGGAGAACAAAGACTCAGTTTCCCCTGAGTGCCAATCCAACAAGCCACCTACTGACAGATGTAGCCCAACAAGGAGAATGTATAAAGAAAACATTGCTTACATCTCAAATACTACCAAGCGCACCAGTTGCAGAGTCCTTACCTGAACTTCTGTCATTTTCTGCCGAATCGCCTCCTCCTTTTCTCGGATATCCTGCTCTAATGAGTACTTCTCTCTGTTGGGGAAAAAATTCAGGACTAATATAAATAATGCAGCTTTTCACCAAAAATCCTATATGAAATTTTGTTTTAAAAACACTAGAACACTGAAAAAGTAACTTCTGCATCTGTGTCAAGTAGCCAAGAAGCGATATACATTTCAAAGAATTAAAGCCTATTTTCCATTGCGACCACATAGCAAGAGTTCAGAACAAACCACTTTTGCATGCTCTGGCAGAGCTGGTGTCGGAGGTGGTATTGCAATCCCTGAAGAAGTTAGTCTTGGGGGACTTCAATATTCACGTCAACGCCAGGCTTGGAGGAGCGAAGCGTGAGTTCATGGCCGCCAGGGCAACCCTGGACTTGTCTCAAGTAGTCATCAGACCAACACATGATGAGGGACATACCCTAGACGTGATTTTCTGCACCGGCCTTGAGCCGAGTGATCCATTGGTGAGGGAGGTGTCAACAGTGCCCTTGTCAAGGATGGATCATTACCTCCTGTAGGCCTGTCTCCCGGTGCACATCTGCCCCCAGAGGGGTGTGGAACAAGTTTGGTTGGTTCACCCCCGGAGACTGATGGAACCGGAGAGGTTCCAAAATGCTCTGAGGGAATTGCCCTCTGACCTTGACGGCCAGACGCTCGATGACCTTGTTGCTATTTGGAACATCTTGCTGACCGAGGCCATCGACCGGACAGCTCCTAGGCATTGGCTCCCTAGGCATCGGCACCGCAGGCTTCCTTGGTTCACGGAGGATCTGCGGTTGCTGAAGCAAGAAGGGCGGCAGTTAGAGAGACAGTGGCACCATTCTCGTACTGAAGCCGACAGATTGCTACATAGAGCCAGTTTGCGAGTCTATGCCGTGGCTGTGCGGGCAGCAAAGTAGGAGTTCTTTGCTGCCCTCATAGCATCAGCGAAAGAGGATGTTCTTGGGATGGTCAGAGCCACCACTTGTGAACTGGACCTGTGCCTGTCCTGGCTGGTTAAGGTCAGCCGGGAGACGCTGGGGCCGTTGCTGGCAGGGGTGGCCAATGCCTCCCTTTGGGAGGGCAGGGTGCTGAGCTGCCTTAAAGAGGCAGTGGTCCGGCCCCTGCTCAAAAAACCATCTCTGGACATTGACTCCCTCACCAGTTATCAGCCTGTCTCTAACCTTCCCTTTTTAGGGAAGGTTATTGAACAGGTTGTGGCTCTGCAGTTGCAGGAGCATCTGGACCAACTCAGTTTTCTAGATCCCTCGCAGTCTGGCTTTTGTCCAGGCTATGGCACTGAGACTGCGCTTGTGGCTTTGGTCGACGACCCTTGCTGTGAATTAGATCAGAGTCGTTCGACCTTGCTGATTCTGTTAGATCTGTCAGCTGCTTTAAATACCGTTGATCATGAGATGTTGGTGAGTCGCCTGCGGAAATGTGCTGGGGTGGGCGAGACTGTTCTTGAATGGTTCCCCTTATTCCTGACCAGAAGAACTCAACGAGTGGTGCTTGGGGACCATTTTTCATCTCCCAGGACCTCTTCTGTGGAGTCCCGGAAGGTTCCATTCTGTCCCCTCTCCTGTTCAATGTGTATACGCAGCTGCTGGGCAAGGTCATGAGGAGCTCTGGAGTACATTGTCATCAATATGCTGATGACACTCAACTCCCTCTTTTTCATCCGACCCAAACCCTGCTGTCTCGGTGCTTACACGATGTCTGGCAGCTGTGTGGGACTGGACGAGGGCAAGCTGACCGAAACTGAATCCAGACAAGACTAGGAAAATAGGGTCCTTACCTGCTGAATTTTCCTTCTGCTGGAGATCCTCCTGGATGGCCAGTCTGCAAAGTAGGGTAGATCCCCGCCACTACTAATAGGAGGCAGACATATCAGTTTTTTGGAGCCTGCTCAAGAAGATCTCACCCCCGTTAGACTCCAGTAGTTCTCAGCTCTCGTCCACACTGCAAATCGTGTCCTAGAGTATACTTTTCAGGCTTAACTGGAAGGACAAACTATAAAACTTGATAGGGAGAGTTAACTCTTTTAAGCCCTTAGACCCAACTGGGAAATTTGAAAACCCAAACTTGAAAACTAAGCCCTGAAGGCTGAACCTCGAGCACCTCAGAGTTACTCCTCACTCCAAGTGGATCTGCCCATCCAGGAGGATCTCCAGCAGAAGGAAAATTCAGCAGGTAAGGACCCAATATTCCTTTCTCCCTGGAGATCCTCCTGGATGGCCAGTCTGCAAAGTAGGGACATACCATAGCTGTGTCCCCCATCATCATCATCTGAGGGAGGGAAGGATAGGAGATTAGTCCCCTGAGGTGCCTGTGAAAGGACCTTCTACAGCACTGCCTATAGTATCCTCCTTCCAAATGCTGTTTCCGCAGAGTCTAATAGCGGAATGTGCAAAGACTCCTTGAGGCGAAGGCTTCCCTTGTGCCTTATATGCTTCTATGTGCTAGTAGACGCCCACCCTGCGGGGACTCCAACAGGTCAGCTCGAAGCGCGCCGCAATAAATGGGCAGACGTAGGAACCGACAAAGGGATGATCGGGCCGAGAGAAGGGAGGGGCTGTTGCCTTTGCTGGGGGGCCGAGACGAGGCCCCGTCCAGGCGTAAAGCACGCAGGTGTGCGTGCGAGAGTGGAGGTGGCTTGGACTCCGCCCTGCACGTAAAAGCGTGAGTCAGGGCGGGGGCCTACAAAAGACGCTGGCAGGGCCTGGAGCGTCCGCCGGTAATCGTACTCGAGAGACTGGCCCCCTGGATTGACTGACTGTTTGAAGCCTGTTCCTTAGACCCTTGCTCCCTAGACTACCTGTGGTGAGAGTGGAGAGTGCGGCTGGTTTCCCTTGTGTTTCCCCCTACTCCCAGAGTGTGATAGTGGTAAGTGTGAGTGTGTTTTCCCTTTCTGTTGTAAGTAGCGACTTGTGGAGTGTAACGAAGTAACCCGCTGGGTGATCCCTGGTCCGTTTTCCTATACCCTTGTGGCGAGTCCCTGGGATATTATTATCCAACACCTCATCTCCTTAAGTTTGCAAGTACCTACCCTGCACTCCTTGGTCCCTGTTGTCCTGCCCCGTACTCCTTTCCCTCTCGCCCCTCCCCCTTCCCTTTCCTGGGTATTGTCCCTTCCCATCCGTTCCTCATCCTGCTCCACGGTTTCCTGGGTTCTGCGTATCATTGGGTGTGAGTGGAAACTGTGTCCTTTGTTATTCCCCTTCCCTTTGGGGCAATTGGCTTGCTCTCGCTGTCCCGATGATGATGCGGGTTGCCCTCTAATCAAGGGGGAAAGCCCACCTAACACCTGAGGGACCTTTTTCCACCGGAGAGTACCTTAACCTTGCGAAGCAACCGCCTCGCCCCGTGTCAGTGTGTGGGTATAGAAGTTCCCCTCTCTTTCCTCCCTCTCCCTGTACCCCGTCCTCCTTCCCTTCCCCCTATATCCGTGACACTATGATACAAAGTGACATCCATTTTGCAATGACTGCCTTAGAGGCCTTCAGACCCCATCTCTGGATGCTGTAATTTATGAACAGAGCTGAGGTCCTTCTAAAATTAGAGGTGCGCTCTATGTATGTCCTTAATGCCCTAGTGACATCCAGGGTATGCCACTCCCTGTCCTGCAGATGAGAAGGATTAGGGCAAAAAGAGGGGAGATTTAACTCCTGTTCTCTGTGAAAACATGTGTCCACCTTAGGGCAAAAGGTGGGGTCCAGACAAAGGACCACTAAGGAAGGTCTGAATTGGCAAAGGTTTGGGTCTATAGACAGAGCACCTAGCTCAGACACCCCGCAGGTTGAAGTAATCCCTACGAGGAAGGCCTACGTGCAGGGCGGAGTTTAGCAATAAGTAGTATAACGAAGCCTCGCTAAGAGGCTTGAATAGTACTTTGGTTAATGCCCTGAGGATTAGATTCAGGTTCCATGATCGGAACCGATGAACCACCGGAGGGGAAAACTCTGGATGCTCTGAGGAACCAGATGATGTGGGGATGCCTAGAAATCCCATAACCCTTGGTAGTACTAAGCACGCTATTTAAAGTTGCTACCTGCCTCTGAAGGGTGTTGGGTTTTAGACCGCTCCTAGACCCTTCTGTAAGAAATCTAGAACAGCCCTGATAGGAGCTTTCGCTGGTGTGAAACCCCTCTCCCTACACCATCTGGCAAAGAAGGCCCAGGTGCTCTGGTATATTCTCTTGGTAGCTGGGCGCCTAAATTGCATTAAGGTGTCCAAAACTCGATTGGAGTATCCTAACTTCCTAAGGGCCCTCCTTTCAATAGCCACGCTGTTAATTTAACTTCAGCGCCCCTGGGTTGTTGTGGCTGATTGGGATCTTCTATGTCCGGTAAACTGAGCGCAGGGATTCGCAATTAGCGGGATCAGCACCTTTGTGAAATTCCTGGGAGATGTGGCTAGCCCGAAAGGAAGAGTCAAGTACTGCCAATGTGTTTGGGCGTATGAGAACTTGAGCCACTTTCTGTGCGATGGGTGGATGGGCACATGTAGATATGCTTCTTTTAGATCGAGTGAGATGAGCCACTCGCCCTGTGTTATTACCACTCGGATGGCTTGCAGTGTCTCCATCTTGAATTTTTGGGTCTTGACTCCCTTGTTTAGTGTCTTGAGGTTGAGCACGGCCTTCCATTCCCCTGATGTTTTGGGAAATAGAAACAATATTGAGTAGAACCTGGTTCCGATCTCGTGAGCTGGGATGGGTTCCATTGCTCCGATATTTCTGAGCCTGCTTATCTCTGTCATTGTTGCTTGGTTTTTTTTGGTGTTGTTGGACACAGGCAAGGTGCAATAGAACTGTCTTGGGAAGCAGGAGAATTCTATTGAGTACCCCTGTGTTATGGTTCGTAAAACCCAGGCATCTGTGCCTTCCCATTGGTGTGCGAACTCTCTGAGTCTTCCCCCCCAGCCGGGAGCGAAGACTGGCCTCCCCGGAGTCATGCTTCCGACTTGAGGCCCTTGAGGCTGCTTGGGTCTTTGTCCTGCTCCCCTCTACTTGTTCCACCTGTTCCAGTACCTCTGTTGGTTGCCCCGATGAGGATAGAAGGGGTGTCTGGAATTCCCTGTGGGTTGGAACGCTGTGAAGGGACAAAAAGTTTTTTTGGGAGCCCCTACACTTTGAAGGGTCTGTTTCTTTGATTTATCGGCTGCATCGGTTAGGACTTTGTCCAGGCAGACCTCGAACAGCTTTGCACCCTGAAAGGGGTAGCTTACAAGTGTGTTCTTTGCCGCGTTATCCCCCTTCCAGGATCTGAGCCACGTTCCCAGACATCCCCGCCGGCTCTCCTGCCGCTGCTGCTCGTCTTTGTGACATTCTCTGGTCCAAGGAGTCCTAGTCCTGGGTACTCCGGCTGATTCCTTAGCAGCTGCTGCAGGAATAACTCCCGTCTCACTCTCCCGCTCTCCTCTTCTATGCGAGATAGGGAAGTGGACGGCTGTCTGGCCAGAAGGATCCGTGCTGGGTCCTAGCGCCCGTAGCCTCAGCTCCCCACCTGCCACTATTGGCTGCCGCGGCCCCTGACAGCGCGCGTAAAAACTGAAGCGGGAACTGTTGCTGGGGAGAAATCTCCTCAGTGCTGTTAGCCCTGTGCCTGCCTGGAGATGTAGCACGGCCCCTGCCGGTGCGTGGGAAAGCCGAATCACGGCCTGTCTCCTGGGGGTAGCACTTCCACCCTCCGAGCCTGCCTCTGTGTGCGTGCGTGCGTGCGTGCGTGCGTGCGTGCGTGCGTGCGTGCGTCCCTTGAGAAAGGGAGCCCAGGCTCACCGCGGCAGCTGCCCGGGTTTATGAAGTGGAGCCGGGCCTGCTCGACCCCCATCTCTCTTCCCTCAGGGGGAGCAGGGGGGGAGAACGCTGTCGGGCCGGAGCCGCGGAATAAACGAAGGCCCTGAGATCCCAGAGGCTCCAGCGGGGAAAAGGAGATCCCTAGGATCAGTAGATTGCCCCCCCTCGGGGAACAACTACTCCCGCTCTACGGGTCTCCTCTGCTCATAGGAAAGGGGAGTGCCTGGATCTTTCGCCCCGAAACCCTCTACCTGAGGGGGTGAACAGGGAGAGGGATTTCCCCTCCCCTGGCACCTGGGGTGTTCTCCTGATTCTTATTTCCTTCTTTCTTTCTTTTTTTTTTACTGGGCTGTCATTTCTGGGAGACAACCCCTTCTGCTTCCTATCAGTGTGGAGGCAGACAATGAACTGGAGTCTAACGGGGGTGAGATCCCCTTGGGCAGGCTCCAAAAAAACTGAGATGTCTGCCTCCAATTGGTAATGGCGGGGATCTACCCTACTTTGCAGACTGGCCATCCATGGAGGATCTCCAGGGAGAAGAGGTGATGCTAGTGGGGAAGGCGGTGATGCTAGTGGGGAAGGCGGTGGGGGTGTGGCGTCCCCCATCATTGATGGGGTATGTCACCCGCTGGTTCCCCAGATTCAGAGTCTGGGAATGCTCCTTGATGCGCAGCTTCATCTAGATGCCCAGGTTGGAGCAGTTGCAAAGAGTGCATTCCGCCAACTACACCTGGTGCGACGGTTTCGGCCATACATCTCAGACTCTGACCTGGCCACTATCATCCATGCTTTCATCACCTCAAGACTGGACTATTGTGATGCGCTCTACGTGGGGCTGCCCACGGTGATGGTTTGGATACTGCAAGCTGGTGAATAATGTGCCGGCCCGTCTCCTTACACGGACAGGTCGCTGTGAGCATGTTACACTGGTGCTCCGTTCTCTGCACTGGCTGACTATAGTCTTCCAGGCCCGATTCAAGGTGCTGGTTCTTACCTTTAAAGCCCTATACAGCTTGGACCCCATATATCTGCGGGATTGCCTCACTCCCCGTGCTCTGGATTGGCCCCTGAGGTTGACTGGGAGCGCCCTTCTCGAAGTCCCCAGAGTATCCTGGGGGGCGACTATGCTTCTCGGTGGCCCCACCGAGGCTGCGGAACTCCCTCCCAGCAGAGGCCCGGCTGGCCCCGGACCTCTCCTCTTTTCGACGTCAATGCAAGACATGGCTGTTCTGCCAGGCCTTTGGTGAGGGAGATGGGTGAGGGTGGGTTTTTATTTTTAGGGGGGGGGGTAAGAGTGGGATATAATTTATTTTTTTTCTTCCCTCCTCTTTTCCTGGAGGGGATGTTTCCCCGTTTTTCCCCCTCTTCCCCCTATTTTAGATGTTTTATATTGTTGTTTGTATATTTTTATGTGTTTATATTTTTATATATTGTAAGCTGCCCCGAGCTGCCTTTGGCAGATGAGGCAGGATATAAAAAGTTTTAATAAAATAAATTTAATAATAAACTGCATATCAAACAGCATACTGTCATGAACAATCCTATATAAAAAGGTGCTGGGTTCTGTGCAAGGAGCTTAGGGAATTCACTAAGTATATTGCTCATTAGTGACACACAAAGGAAAGTTTCTTCTCTTCTGGAGCCTAGGTCAAGTAAGTTAAAACCTCTGGATTATCCTCAAAACCAGAGAGCTAGCTGCTTTAGTGAGTAAATTCTGCTAGAAGATGAATTTGCATTGTCTGTCTCCTCTAAAATCCACCCTGACAGAAAGGGCAGCAGCAAATGTGCAGGCACAGCTTGGTCTCTTAACACACTAGGACAATGGTGGAAAGGTCCTAAGCAATATGGCTATTTGGGCAAGAAAGACATTACAGAAATAGCATTTTCTGTTTTATTATTAAGGTTTACGTAGAATTAAGAACATAAAAAGTGCCACACTGGGTCAGACCTATGGTCCATCTAGCCCAGCATCCTGTCTCCGACAGTGGCCAATTATGGTGGCTTGGGAGAAGGACCCAACAGGTCACAATGGGGGATCCATTCCCTGTTGTTTTCCCCTTCTTTTGCTACCACTAGCAACATCTCTAGGAACCCTAGAATGTCCGAGCTGGAAGGGTTCTCAAGGGTCATCTAGTTCAGCCCCCTGCTTGGGTGCAGGATGACAACTACGACATCCCCAACAACTGTGTTTCACCCTCATGCCACTTGTTAAAGACGTCATTTGCACCTTCCTCCATTTCCCACATGCAGAATAATAAATCTAACCAATCTGTTATATTTACCTCTGCAGCTGAGCAATCTCTTGACTAATATCATCAAGCTCTTTCACACCAGTAAATTCTCCTGATCCAACAGAACTTGAACTGTCCTGTAATAAATCAGATCAGCACAAGTGAATAGCAAGAGCACATTCTGGACAGGCTGTAGGCACCTATGGGCCATTAGGACACTCCCTCCCTCCATCGACAGCTGAACTACACCTCAGTTACTAACCAGTATTATTCATCACCTGGGATCACAGGGAGACGGTAGGTGGCCCTATAAAGCAATGGCGGCTGCCCTGGATATACTGGGAAATGTAGCCCAGGACATGTGACAGGGTCAGAGGACCACCATCCTAGTGTAAAGCAGGCCAGGTGCTTAGAACGGAGGGCCCCCAGGGAACAGAACAGAATGACTGGAGAGGATGTTCCAGCAAGGATGGCGTCTATAAGTCTAGAGCAGAGAGTCCTCCAGGCTTAGGAAAGGGGCTTTAGGAAAATGAACCGTCTCTGGAGTTTTTGAGCAGAGGGAGAGGCTGACCAGGTCTCCTTGTTCCAGGAGTAAAACTCCTGGAACTGCCTGTCAGGCTAAGCGGAACCCAGCAGGAGAACTGGAACGTCATGGCGTGAGTGGGTGCAGTGGCTTGAAACTTAACCTGGAAGAGGAAGGTGAACTGAACCGAGTTGTGCGTGCCCCGTCACTGAAGCAAAGAGGTTGCACGGGGGGGGGGGGGGGGGGGGGG
>QEPC01012541.1:555604-590139 GCA_003113815.1 Sphenodon punctatus
TCTCACAACTGTCTTACTTATACTATCTTAGGTAGGAATTTAGGATGTAAAGCAATATCTATTCTATCTTGGAAAATAAATCTGCAAATATGGTTCTGAGATTATTATGGCTGCTATTTCACTAACTTTTCTTAATGAAGTTATTGCTAACAGGAATACTGTCTTTAAACCCGCACCCCATAACCAGTTCATTTGCACCCCCCCATATAATTAATTCACGCTGCCCCAGGGGCACAAATTAAATGGTTATGGGTAGGGGCAGCATGAACTGATTATGGGGGCACAACTGAACTGGTTATATTATATATGTCTCTTTTCATGGCATAATGCACTTAATAAGCTAGCTGCATTTTGGGTGTCTGGTGTGTTTGATAGCAGCACCTCTGAACCGGTCGCACCGCGTGCGTGCACAAGTCACAGGCGGCACCGGCAGCAAGAAGCAACAGGCCCTGGAGGCCAGACTGGCTAAACTCACTCCCCTCCCCCAGTAAGGCAGTGGATTCAGTCAGTCTCTCTGTGCCTGCCTCACTGCCCGCCCGGCTGCCCTGGGAGTGGTGGTAGACGCGCGGCTGGGGAGGTGGGAAGCATTGGGAGGCCATGCTTGTCTATGGCCACAGTTATAACTCCTAGCAGCTAGATTTTGTATATTTAGAAGCTGTCAGCAGGCCCCGCCCCATCCCTTAAGCTCCACCCACTTTGGGTTTTCGGAGCGCGCGTGTGCTTTGCATGCGCACACGAGGGGCCCATAATGGAGGCTTGAGCCTGGGCCCTTCTCAACCTTGCTACGCCTCTGCATTAGACACAGGGGATAGAGTAGAGCAGTAAAACCAACAGCCCTTCTGATGCCCTGAAAAGGGGTGGGGTAGTGGGGGTGTACAGCAATATATTCCTCTCTGTGCACACTGCTGCTGGAGAATTGAGACACCTAGAATATTAAAATCTACTATCAAGCAAAAACGTGGACGGCTACTTATTCGCTTATCATTCAGATTGCTTGGCCGAGGACAAGGGGGCGATTTTGTTTACAAAGATTTAGGTTTTCCAAAGCCAAAATGATGCTTAGGTGCCCAGTTCCCACTGGCCTTTAGTGTGATTAGCTGCTTGCATAACATTTTGGCCTCCATATTCCACAGTACATGATGTGGCATGATTTATTAGAAAGGAGAAGCCAAGGAAGAAGGGATGGTGAAAGAACGTCAGAGTTCCCAGCTTACACAATTTAATGTTGCAAAACTCTGTCTTAAAAATGTAAGGGGCTCCTATGGCTTGCGTGCTAAGGGGGTGTGTGTGTGTGTCAGGCAAGGAGCAGGAAACCCTAGGCTTTAATGCTGGGAGGTACAGGGCAAATCTTCCTACCAGCTCATACTAAGTTTGTGTACACACTTGCACTGAGCTATCATAATGGATTCTGATTTCCAGTTTGCTTACAGAAGTATAGTAAAAAGAGAAGTGCAATGAAAATTTGTAAACTGGATGCAACCTCCTGACCAGGAGTTAGTATGCCACATTCACAAACAGATGCAGTTGCATGCTGGAAAAAAAACAAAACACCACCACAAAACACAAAGAAATGAATGGGAAGGAAAAAAAGAAGCGAGAAGCTTTCAGTTTTTGCACCAGGGTATGTTTACTGACTCCAAATTCATAGGATTTACACATAATTTTTTTATATTCCAGTGTTAAGGTGCATATCAAAGCAACTGCTTGATAACCAGTGTCTTTCTGGAGGAGTTCATCCTCCAGGGACAACAGCCAGGAGTGGCAGGATCCCCTTGCGGTGTCCGATGCTGGACAGATGGGAGCAAATGCAGAAATGAAGAACTATTGTAACATGACAGGTGGACTCGGCAAGCAAATTGGCATTCCGGGGTGGGGGTGGGGTGTCTAATTAATTACTCACACGACGCATTTCTGTTAGTGTCAAGATCTCTGTTCCTACAGAGGTCAGGTAGCCTGACAGTGTCTACAGGAAAAAGGACAGAGGAGAAAGAGACCGAGTTCAGAGAACGGCAAGACTTCCATTTGGGGAGAGAAAGAAGAGATTACAGAGGAGGAATAACAGACATGACAGAATGGAAGAGTCAGCTGCAACAAGCTCAACAATGGGCCGCAGCCGTGAACAGCAAGAACCGCTTTGGAAATAATCCGGTAGAGAGTTTCCACCAAGTGTCTCAGTTGCCTGGAATTTGTAAGGATGGCAAGGAAGTGTTGTGCCATCACCACTGGCCTCCTAGGAGACCATGGATACCTGAGGTGTAAATATTTCTGAGGAAACAAAACCTGTGAAAGGGACCCTGCATCTGTGAAAAAGGGCAGCTTTATTTCTCCTCAGAAACCTTCTTCCTCCCACACCCATTGGGCCATCCAGCGTCCTCTGCTGCAGACCAGGCAGGATTTTCCAGCAATGCCAACTGCTGGGTGGCAGCACTGACAGGTTGAGGAAACTGCAAAAAATCCCACAGGTTAAAAAGTCTAGAAGTCTACTTCTTTTGAAACAAAAAGATTGATGTGTAGTGTAGGCAAATGAGAGGACAACCCGCTGCCTATAGAGTTCAAGGGACTTTTAAACAGAGGACAGAATATTGCCTTCAGACTCCTTTGGTCGCTGTGAAACGCACCTCACATTTTTGACAGCCACCAAGGTAAGGGGCAACTAATTCACTGGTTTTGCAACTTGTAATTTTTGCAACTTCCAAACGATTCATAAAGTTGTGGGGTTTTTTTTAAATAAAAAAAGAAGACTAAAAACTTGTGAGTCAGTAGATAGAAGAAATATAAAAGTTCTTTTAAGGAAAGATTTGGTATTGCAATGTGCTCTGAAATATTCATTGTAAAATTAAGAACTCTTAAAAGCTAGTTATTTTCAAAGACGTTCCCCCCCCCTCCAGTCAGGCCACCTGTGCCCAGTTCCTTACCGGAATGGGAGTATTCCTCTCTGCTGGGGGGATCATATCTGGAGACAGCACCTGGGGAGGATCAATCCCTTTACTGACCTTCTGCTGGATGAGATACATAGCTAGTGCAAACTGATCCTTGTTGAGCTTTCCCATTTGTCTTGTATCTGCCAAAGCCCTGTTAGAAATAGAGGGGGTGGTTATTACTATAAATCCAACATTTATTTTTGTTAGCGAAATCTGATACACAAATAAATGGATTTTTGCTGTGTTTTGGCTTCCTCAGAACCCCTTTCTTCTACCAACATTGGGGCGGGGGGAGTGGGGAGGAAAGGAGTTGGATTTTCCAGCTAGGTAACAGCTGGCGTACTCCCCGCCCATTCCCAGAATGGCTTGTGGTGTTACTAGAGGGGCTATTGGCAAGGTGTAGTCTTGTTCCATCACTACCTTGAGGAACAGGACGCTTTCAAATGGTTTCTTCTATTTTTTACATCTTCCACATTCATATCTTTAATCACACTGACTAGGAGACAGGGTGAGGGGGGACGTATTTTCTGTCTTGTGGGATTTGGTTAATTTCTACAATTACATAAAGGCAGGCAGCTATTGCAGTGAAAAGAGCACTTAAGAGTGTAGAAACAACCACTGTCTCCAGCAAGGAAATTCCACTAGCCTGTTCCTGTTACTTCCCAATGTGACACAAACAGCCATTCTTACCAGATGTGTGCTAGCAGATTTTGAGACAGGCCCGAGTGCATGAAGATGTCCTTCACTTCCAGGCCACTCACAAAGCCATCCATGTCCAGATCAGTCTTTAAGAAAATTTCATCATATCGCACCTTGTCAGACATTGGTACCACCCAATTCACAGATGGCTGAAAAACAAAAATCAATAACTTTATCCAAAAAAACAGACATCTCAACAATTCAGGGCAGTTCCGAACTAGTTTACCGCTGATCTCAAAAAGAGCTGAAAGTGCTCAGCATCTCGCAGGATCAGGCCCGTCATCCGCAGGTGGCCGTGTCTGGGAAGTCTCAGGATTAATACTGACTGCGAGTACATTACAAATCATTCTGCTCCTTTTGTCCAGGGAGTGATTCCATAGCCAGGAGGCCTTTGGAGGTTGGCTTTTTAGCTTCCCACTGGCCAGCAGGGTCCTGATTACGAATCTGATGCCCCTAGTGAGAGAGCTGACCACTTGGCAGAGGATTGCCCCTTGCACCTGCAAGAAGGCGAATAGGGATGTTTGGTGGATCTTATCCCTGCTGCTCATTCTGGATGGCAGAATGGTTTGCACGCAAGACGACAGCCGCACTAAGAGAGACTAATTTAAAAACACAACTGAGAACACGCTAGTCTTGCTAGGGCCGGTCCAGCATGTCGGTAATAACAATGCCGTGCTGCCCAAGAGGCAGATTTACCCCACCCTCGTGATTGCAGGCCCTATTCAAGGGCTGGTGGGGCTGCTCCTGCAGGGTAGTGCTGCTCTGAGGAGGGCTCCTGGACAAAGCACAGCATAAGAAGATAGCCAGTGCCATCCGGGGCCAGTCCAACATCCACCCAGTCCAGCCTGGCATCCTGCCTCTGACAGTGGCCACCTTCAGTCACTTCACAGAAGTGCAGAACCGGTCACAATGGAGTGATCCATTCCCTGCTACTTATTAGCAGCACCTGACAGTCAGGGGTTACATCCCTCCCAACCAAACTGACCCATAGTCATGTATTGACCTAGCATCTACAAACCTTCCCATGCTTGTTTAAACCCAGCTACTTCACAACATCCACTCCTCTGGCAACAAGTTCCACAAGTTAATTGTACTCGGAGTGAAAAAGTCCTTCCTTTTGTTTGTTTTAAATCTGCAGCCAGTTTCATTGTGTATCGCTCCCCTAGTTCTAGTATTATTAGAGAGGGGTGAACAACAGCGCCCTAGTAACTGGTTTCACACCACTCCTGATTTTGTAAACTTCCTGCCCCGATAAGGCCCCTGCCCTGGATCCCCAACAAGGCAAGGCCTGTTCATGGGGCTGCTTCTTGGGGGCAGGAAGGGACAAGTTCTTACATCTACAGAACTGCCCTTCTGCCTCTTCTACGCATCCCTCTTGTGAGCAACAGCTCCCAAATGTGCCCGTGTGGAGACTTGTGTTGAAACCAAGTGATTGAGCAGACAGAGTTCCCCCTTTAGCTCCCAACACAGCAGCACTGTCAGACAAAGAATCCCTCCCCCCCCCGCCCCCAAAGTTCATTGACCACAATACTGTAAAAATGAACGCATGTTGTCCTGTACCTGTGTTTGTTTGATGCTGTGTTTGGGGGACAAGCTCCCTGTGCTGTTTAGGCTGTTGACACTCCCGTGGGAGGGTGTGGAACGTAGGCTGTCTTTGGGCGGAGGGCTTGCAGGAAGAACAGGAACGGCACCAGGAAAGACAGGCGTCTTTTTTCTTTTAGAAGGTGGAATAAGCGATGGGGGCAATACTGAGGGGACAGGTTCTTTCTCAAGAGCTCTATATACCAAGTGCATTGCCTGCAATGGACAAAAGGTAAAACAGGTCTATGAGGAGAGGAGAATACAGGAAAAGCCTGCAATAGCTAGCACCCAATATAGGGAAAAGGAATGAGGTAGAGACCAGAGGAAAGAACATTTAAGTGTCATGCCCAGCCAAGATCAAGCCCTGGAGGATTTCAAGGAAATTCTCTTTAGAACAGAGATGGGGAACCCATAAATCATGGGCCAAAGCTGGCCTGTGGCTGGTTTTTATTTGCCTCCTATCCAATTCCTGGCCCACGTATATATGCTCCCTACCCTCAAGCACTGAAGAAAGATGCTCAGGGGAAAGCAGCGGGGATGGGGCAGCACACATGGAAGGTTTCATGAATCAATGGCACATACCCAGAATCTGCCCTACCCCCTCCTGTCTAGCCCATGCAGCTTGTACTAATTGGCCCCGGGGACGGATAGGTTCCCCACCCGACTTTAGATGCTGCCTCTCTGGAACAGTAGACAATAGGGATACTGGATATCACAGTCACAATAATTGTAAAAGACAGATGACTTGTGTTCAAGAACCATCAGTCCCTGCCCATTTGCTTAATCAAAATGCCCGTGAATTCAGAATGTAAATGCCTACAACAGCAAATTCATCTTTGTCCAGGTGTCCATCTTTGTCAATATCACTGAGATCCCAGACCTACAGTAATTAACATACAAATTCAGACTTGAGGGATGTTGAAGAGCATTTATTAACTATGCAAATAACCAGAGAAGAGTTTGAAAGCAGCCCATGAAGCTCATATTCAAAAAATCTAATTAATTTGACTGCTGGTTGGTGAGGCAGCTTAGGCTAGTGAGCAGGATGCTGACCCCCAAAGTCTGCTGTTCATCTGCTGTCCATTCCCCCTGCCTACCCCTGCTCCCTCTCCTTGATCTGTTGCAGAGCTCTCTGAAGAAGTGACAAGAAGGGACTCTATGTAACAATAATATGGATTGCATATTTGTACACTTCAGCCTCATGCTGCAATCATTGCTCATCCTTGTCGTCGTCATGGCAGAGAATAAGACAACCTTTCCCACCCAAAATAAGCTGCCCTGTGCCTTCGGGTAAGGGTGGGATATAAATGTAAATAAATAAATAAATTTGAAATGGATGACATGAATCATCATGAACTCTGCACAGTTCAAACCAGAGATTTCACCAATAAATAATGTTTTCCTCGGATACCAATGCATGAAGCTTTAAGAACAGAAAAAAGTGTACATTCAACCAAAAGGAAAAAAAAATCAGTTGAAGGATATTTACTGCATATCTGACACGCTTGTGAACTGCCTGTGTGAAACACTAGTACACTAGAACAATTTCAGGTTCTTTGCTTACTGAAGCATTTATGGATCACTGGCCCTCCCTCCCCATGTATATGTACACACTGAGGGTACAATCCTCTGTCCAGCAGAGACAATGGCTCAGCTCACAGGGACTAGAAGGATGAACAACTGTGCCCTTATGTTGGAAAGTGTTGAATGTGGTGCAGAGCTGCTGGGAGAAAGAAATAAAAGTCAGGACGAGATAATTCCCCAGAGGACGTTACTGCCCAGGAGAAGGTGTGTTTTTCAGTCTGGCAGAGAGACAAACTAGTATGGTGATAGCTTTTATTGGACCAGAGCGGAGGTGGGACTGCTCTAATATGTCCCTGACTCATCTATATACCTCTCTGTCTGCCTCAGCTCCTCCAGCTCTGCCTCTCTAGACTCCAGAGACTGCATACCTTCTCCAAGAGCTAGGAGCTCTTTGCACTGGGTGCACACGTATGACCTCTCACCAATCATACACATTGAAGGGGGGGGGGGGTTTGGTTTTTTTTTAAAAGGAGGAACATTTAAACCTAGTTTATGCTTCCCGAGCTGCTGAACTCGAGGCCTTTTAGGTGGGGATTTACTAACAGGGGTTTAATACTACTTCTATCTTTTAGGGCTAGCTAGCTACCACAGCACTTTTCACAAGTTATACAACCGCAGAGAGTCTCTAGTTTAATCCAGATAGCTAAGACAATGAGTCAATAAGTAAAGGATGACTTATCTAAACTCACATCAGCCAACTCACCCCTCCAGGCTACCTCCCAAGGTGAACTCCCCCTATTGACTGGCCCTCTTTGCTGACAGCTACTTTTTCTTCCCCCTTTCCTTTCCTTTTCTTCTTCTTAGAGTTATTAGCTTCCCAAGGGTGTGATGCCCTTAGGCTTGTTACAGCCTAGAGCCTACCCCGTTTCCCCCCAAGCCTTCTCCCCCTGTAGCTGAACTTTCACAGTAGCCCACCTCTCAGCAGCTCACTCTGCCAGCAGCTCACTCTGCTACAGGCTCTTGCAGGGGATCCCAATTTATACTAGTAGCTAGGCCTCAGTCCTGCCTACAGCATATTGCTTAAAAGGGACCAAGCAACCCCTCTGAAGCCCTTTGCTCTAGAATGAGGGGTTCACATAGTTGCTAAAGCAATCAGCCACTCACAATAGTAAGCTGAGATATGCTTACTGCTCTTTCAATGCAAAGTTAGCTAACCTGAACTGCTAATTCAACCCTAACTTTAAATGCAAAGCTGGCAAACCCTAACTTTTATTTCAACCCTAGTTTTAGTTCAAAGTTAGCAAACATTAGCTAACACTATAAATATAAGCAACTGTATACATAATGCTAAAATAAAGTATAGATACCGTACTATTTTGTCTCTATTTGCCTACATTTGGTGCCAAAAACAGCAACCATAATCTCTCTACACTCTTTTTCAATCTAGTCATTTAAATATGAAATAAAAAATTATGCATCTCTGAACTTTCTTGTTTGCAAAATAATCCAATAAGCGAAATGAAGTTGATTCAAGGTAGGAGAAAAATATGAAGAAATGGAGATCTTCTCCTGGTACCATTACTGAGTTTCAAATAAAGTCTTATTTTCAAATCAGCCCATTTATTTATTTGTGTGTCCGGTGCCTAGTTTCTGGACATGCATTTTCAAAGAACTTTGCAGAGATATGTCCAAACCACCCAGCTAAGTTAATGTTATGATCAGACTGTTACATTAGACACTTACTGTCACAATCAAGTGGAATGAAATTAAAGAGCAGTTAAGATAAAACTTTTAGCAAACTTACCCTTCCCAGAATGTCGAGAGGTAGCTTTGAGTTCATCAGGACTGGTTTTACTTTGTCTCCTGAAAGTAAACCATTTACTGGCAAAAGGCTTTCAAAAATACCATCAAACTTTGCTTTTTCTTCCACCTAGTTGGTAAGAAATAGCCTGAATAAGTAAAAAAGTGTGCCTGTGTGAGTGTCGAAAATGAGAGCTTGCACGAAACTCGATGAATGGTCACTAATCTATAGTTTCAATTTCCCATCTTTTGGTCTATACCAATACAATGGCAGCATATCTAAGATGTCAACGTTTATGGAAATAGTTTAAGGAGCTTATTTTCTTTGTATAAACACACATTTTTAGTGTTATCCCAGTCTGAAGCTCACAGGCAATAAGGCCGAAACACAGCCCAAGCTTGTACACACACAGTGTTGCCTGGTTTCCACAATACACAACTATTGAAGAATGCTTACAGTCCTAAGTTTTTGGCTCTCACCACAGTAGAGACCCTAGAAACCTGCATGAAAATGTGTTTTGTTGATTAATTTAAAATATTCCACAAACAAAACATTTTATTTTACATGTGCAATATAAAACTAGAAAACCAACTAGTTCAACTATTAAAACTCCAACACAGGTAGCTGTTCTGTCTTCAGATTGTAAGATACTCACCATAGGATTCAAATCACAGATGTCAGTAGCGTAAAACCCCAAACTAATACTTGGGAGACGGGCAGGTGGAAGCGTAGCCCAGGCAAGTTTTTAGGCAATGTTTGGTCAATTCTACCACAACTTTTGCCCTAATTTAACTGAACAGACTTAAAGCCAAAACCACTTTAGCAAACCCATGCAGTCCCCAATTGTTCATATCATTTCAGTCTGCTTTGGTAAATTTAAGTAGCTCCACTCTAGGGGGTTGCACCAATTTAAATTTAAACCTGTGTAGAAAAGTCCTCAAAGTGTCATCTACCCCAACTTGGATAACTCTCAAGGCAAAGTCAAAAGTCCAACAGTCCTTTTTAAGAAGTGGAGCACGTAACCCCAATGTCCTGCCCAACAAAACTCCAGAAGTTTTGCCAGGTGCTTACTGTACTATTTAAACACATGGAAAAAAATACAGACCTATTACTGGGACTGTAAAAATATATGGATTATCCACTAGCTAGGCATATAAACCTACTTGGCAGAAAGTTTCCACTTACCAGCTACACTGTCAATCACAGTTAAGTAGATAAGTAGGACATTAATCTTCATGTTAAACATTAGTAATTAAAATAAGTATATGTATGGGGTTTCCTTTTTTAAAGTTGCTTTTTTTCAAAATGAGAATCAACTTAAACCCTATACATGCCAGGAGTGTGAGAAAAACTTCAGTAGTAATAGGACACAGTGTAACTCAATGTACATCAGAGAATCCACACTGGAGAGAAGGCTTGCCAGTATCCTGTCTGGGAAATGCTACGGGTGAACTCTGCCTTTAGTACACACCAGAGAATCCACCACATAGGAAAGCAGCCCTATACAGTTACTTATTCAAAATATAAATACAAAAAAATTCCTGTAAAAAACACCCTCACCCCCCTAAACGCCCCTACCCCAACCCTGTCTGCGAAAAAGAAGTTTTACACCACCTCCGAAATACGCTCAGGCTCTGACGGACTTCTGGGGCAGCAACCAAGAATGCCTCTCTGCGGACCCTTGTCATATGGACAAAACTGGTACCTGCAAGAGTGCCTATGCCCTTTAGTATTGGAGAGGTGTTGTAGTAGCCCCCAAACCACTGAGGTATCCAGATGGGACACGTTCTGCAACAAGGAACCAATGGAGAGGGTGGAGGGGCAGTTCAATCTTCTACACTTGGGCCCATTCCAACCTAGCTATGCCCCTGGTGCCTCTGCTCCATCTTCCCTTCTTCTTTCATTCTCTTCTTCACTGGTTGTTAAAGTTTAAATGCTAGTCTGTAAGATCTTTAGGAAGAGGACTACATATAGGATAGGATATATTGCACAAAGCACAATGCCAATAATAAATAATCATCTTCTTGCTTTAAACGCTTGCTTTGCGAGCTATGCAATGAACACACTGTCATTGGGTTACTTTAATATTTTTTTGTAATCCTTTACTTTTTTAGCTTGCAGAAATGACAAACCCTGGGCTTAGATGCCAGCAGAAGCCCGACTTCAAGAGAACCAGCTAAAGATTCCTGCTGCTGTATTCAGAGACCTCTCCCACCCCGGGGGAAGAGAGCCTTTAGCCGGAGCACCATGTAAAGAGGCCATGCCAAGCAGAGTACCTTAGAGCCGGGTGCAGAGTAAGTCCCACAACTGAACCTAGAGAGTCCAAGCTGAGACTCAGGAGACTCCCCAAAGTCAAGCAGAGATTTCCTGCCCTTTACACCACTCCCCAGGCAAAACACACTGCCCAAAGTCGAGGGCTTGAACCAGGGCTGGGCCAGCAATGGAGGGAAATCCCTGCTGTGATGGGGAAGGAGCAAGGGTCTGCTTTATTCATGGCACAGCTCCCTGAGCAGGGGGCAGGGGTTTGCAAGGGAGAGAGCCTGTACTGACTCCTGGGCAAGAGAGAAAACAGCTTCCTCTGGGCAGAGACTGAAACAGAGGGGAGGGGATGGGCTGCTCCCTGCAACACACCAGCCGGCTGGCCAGGGCTGGGGTACAGGGACAAATTGGGGGCAGCTACCCCACCTGAGCATCCCTCTGTGCCTATGAAGCTCTAACGAGTGCTGGGAACCTGGATCTGCTCACTCTAGAGGAATCCCATTACTAAACGTGAAGACATCGCTCCCTCCCCACCCCGCAGCTGAATCTGGGACTCTGCCTGTCCTGGCCCAAGTCCCTCAACCCATTCCCAGTGTGCAGGTCAGGGAGGAGCCAGCACTCTGCAAAGATGTAGCTAGGCAGGGAGCCTGGGCCTTGTTAACAATGCAGATCCTTCTCTTTTTGGATGCTGCCTTGCAGGAACTGAAAACCAGCTCGGACCCCTCTGACAGCTACTACACGCTCAGCCCCCATATGTCCTCTGGGCAGCAGGATGAGAGGCACAATCCCCACACAGCATGGCCCAGCCAGGGAAGGAAGGACGGAGCACTCTCAACCCAGCTCTCCCTTGCAACAAGCCTGTTCACCTACTGCCAGCTGAGGACAGCATTTACTTCATGGTAAATGCTGGCCTGCGTAAATGCTGGCCTCAGGCCAGGGGGCCGGATGCAGCCTATGTTTGGTTTTTATTAGGCCCCTGAATCCAGTCCCCCCTCCCCAGCACTGGCAGACTGAACCCAGTAAAAAGGAGTGGAGATGAGGGCATGCACACAAGGATGGGACAGATTCACGACCTGGACTTTCCTCTTTCCGAGCGCACCCTTTAGCACCCCCACCCCCAACTTCTATGAGACCGTCAGAGCCGATACTAATTACCAAAGTGGCCTGTGGGAGAGAAAAGGGTTCCCCATCCCCGATTTAACTGTTTCACAGTCTGGGGAGGGGGCAAGACCCCTAGCATTGCTGCTTCAGGCAAGTGGTAGGGAATGGGGGAGGTAAACGCATTCCCTCCCTGCAGGAAGGGATTGTGCAAGTTCCAGGCACAGCTAGCTCCCAGGAAGCAAGAGAATTCAGTACTGCAGCTGAGTCTTGGGCTGCAGTGCAGGAAGGGGGAGGGAGAAAGTAAGGGAAAGGATGGGGGATGCTTGGGGCTTCCCCTCCACCCCCCACCCCCAAGGTGGAGAACCCTCCTGGGTCTTGGTTGTAGCCAGCAGGACTCTTCCTCACCAGTTTGATGGGTATGAAAAGCACTGGGTCATTTGCTCAGCAGTTCCCAAATACTACTCCTCGTTGCCAGTGAGCAGTTTACATCCCTGCCTATTACAGTGTAAAGGATGGAAGCTACTCCAATAAAAGAAGCAGTTTCAAAGCATGAAACATAGATCTACCAAGCAGAAAATAATCTGTCAATATAGCTAATTAATGTACACCACCACCAACAACAACTTGAGAGAATAGAGGTACTTACCCTAACAGCCCAGTGACCATCTGTTGAAGGAGGTGCGATCAATAAGGGACTGCTGTGGTCATGCTAAAATTAAAATTAAAAAATGTAATAAAACGGTATGCCTGTGGCTTCCTCTTCAATGCTCAAGTGCCTTAGAGATCAATGTAAATATTCAATGGATGCTCTTTGCCTTGTTGGAAGGAATAAAAGAGCTTTTGCAATTTTATACAAATGAAAATAAGAACATAAATAAGTAGTGCCATAGTGGGTCAGACCAACGGTCCATCTAGCCCAGCATCCTGTTTCCGACGGTGTCACAGTCAGTGCCACAGTGGGTCAGACCAATAATCTGTCCAGCCCAGCATCCTGTCTCCAACATCGGCCACACTAGGTCACTTTAAATAAGTACCCAACAAGTCAGAATGGGGTGATCCATTCCCTGCTGTTCACTCGCAGCTCCCAGTCTTAGGTTACATCCCCCGATCAACTTGACTGATAACCATGAATGGACCTATTCTATAAACTTACCCAATCCTTGTTTAAAGCCAGTTACACTACATCCGTAACAAGTTCCACAAGTTCATTGCACATTGAATGAAAGTATTTCCTTTTGTTTGTTTTAAATCGGCTGCCAATTTCATAGAATACCCTAGGTCTAGCATTATTTGAAAGGGTAAGTCAACTGCTCCCTATTTACTCTTTCCATGTCACTCATGATTTTATAAACTTCTATCCTATTGCCTCTCAATTGCCTCTTCTCCAGGCTAATGAGCCCTGACCCATTGAGCTTCGCTTCGTACGGAAACCGCTCCAGACCTTTGTTCATTTTTTGTTGCCCTTCTCTACACCTTTTCTGGTTTGACTATATGTTTTTTTGAGGTTGGGTGACCAGAACTGCACACAATACTCAAAGTATGGCTGCACCACAGATCTAGTCCTTTTCCTGAGCGGTAACAACTAATTTAGAAACCAGCACTGGGTATATATAGTCAGAATTGCCTTTCCCTATGCGCATCACTTTGCGCTCATTAACATTGAATGTCATTTGCCATTTTATCACCCAATCATGCAAGATTCTCCAGTAATTCCTCACAAACTGCTGCAGTTTTAACTCTCTTTAACAACATTGCATCATCTGCAAATCTGGGATATGCCACCCTTTATCCCTCTTTCCAGATTCTTAATGAATATATTCATCACCACTGGTCCGACTACAGAGCCATGGGAGGGACATCCTGTTATTTACTTCTCTCCATTGTGAAAACTGACCATTTAGTCCTACCCGTTATTTTCTACCCTTTAAACAGTTACTGATCCATGACAGGCCACTTCCTCTTATCCTCATGACTACTTAGTTTTCTACAGAATTACACAATTATCTTTTGCCCCTAATGAAGGTATAAATCTGCAAGACAGAAAAAAAAAAAAAAGACTATTCAAGATGTCATTGAAAGTTTCAGTTCTATAGTGTTGGTTTTTAATAATAATAATAATAATAACAACAACTTACAAATTTCGGAGGTGGTAGAGTCAAGTGGAGATTGCCCAGGTTAACATCATGGCCATTCTGTGCACATGCCACTAGCCTTAATGCAACATAGAAACCCTACAAAATCAAAACACAACAAATAAATGCAGCAACAAGTTGTTTCTTGCTGTTTTACTAAAGCTAATATATGTTCCTGTTTAAAGGTTCAATTCTGCAAGTCCTTACACAATTAAATTGAAGTCTCAACAATTTTAACTGTTCACAACAATAAAGTTAAGAAAGTGTTTGCAGAATTGGGGCCCTAAGTCCTAAATTCATGTTTTTATGATTTTCCCAACAGCTGGTGCCACTGAATATGTTCAGGCACTGTCAGCATCCCACTCCCCTGCCCTGCCTTCAGGAAGGCAATGCACAATCCTGAATGTGCTTTTTAACTACATTTTAAAATGTGCGTCTTTGTAATGCAAGTATAAACAGCCTGTTGATAGTGCATGATCTTACATGGCCTTTAAAATATTTTCTTGAGTGTGTGAAATTAACCTTTAATTTTTTAACAAGGCAGATATCACTATTTTCAAATGTCCACATTTGAGACTCTGTTACGTAGCTTCCTAAACAGGGGTGTCTTTTTGAATGAAACAAGGGGTGATTTCAGACGTTACATTTGTGGCATTCACCACAGTCAACCTCAGTCAAACGCGGGCGGTGGTGAAAGAGTCGTGCATGTCTGTTGGCCCGCATCCAGATGTTCACCACAGTCAAACACAGGCCGAGGTGAACCTAACCACGCTTCGTGAGGTCGGGACGGGAGGAGGTCCAGAAGTGTGGTGAATGGTCACCACGGCAGGGGTGAAGGAAACATAACGTCTGAAGGGAAAACCCCGGCCGCGGTGGAAGGAAACGACCACAGGCCGTGGTGATGGCACGCAGCGCCTGCCAGGCAACCAACAACAAGCGGCACACGGAGGGAGATTTAAAGGGCAGGCAGCACTAGGGGAACGTGGTGGAGCAGTCGATGAAGGGGAGGGTAGAGGAAACAGAGCAGAGGATGGAGCGAGAGGGCGAGGAGGTGCAGCAGCAGCAGCAGGTTCTTCGAGATGGCTCCCAACATTCTCACAACTGGGTTGTGCATGCTCGCCCTGTTCAAATAGCAGCCACATGATGGTCTCGAGCTCCTCTAGTATACAAAGTGCTCTCCCCCTCACAATGACAGTTCCTTCCAAACCTTTCTAGAAACAGAAGGAAAAAATTCTATGTGAGGCTGGAAGGATGGGTATATGTGAGAATGTTTAGAGCCATCTCAAAGGACCTTACTTACAAGGCAGCAACCTTCTGTTCTTCTTCGAGTGGCTCCTCACATGCTATTTTTACTAAATATGAACGTGCTTGTGTGATCAGGTATTGTTAATAGCATGCAGCTATTTTGATGTGGCCCAGAGGTTTTGTATGTTTGAAACATGTGAACGGGAACATGGCCGGGCACGGCTTCTGCTGGGGGCTGTGGCAATGGCACCGCTATGTGCACCTGCTGTGGTTGCCGCCCCCACCCCCCGATGGGAGCCCCTGCAGCCAGGTGTAGGGCGCTCCGGGCCCATCTGACAGCCGGCTGCCTCCTCAGCACCTTCCTTCCGCCTGTGGCCTGGGTGTTCGTGCCACCTGCTGCCTCTTTGGGACGTCTGGACCCCCTTTGACTTGGCTTCGCCCACCTGCCTGTCGCCCTCTCGCCTGGGACCTGCTGCCCCATCCCCCGCACCCTGGCCCTGTGCGCTCCCGCACTGTCTGTCTCTGCGCCGGGCCAGTGCTGCTTGTGTCCTCAATAAACACCCTTTGTGCTTCACTGTGCCTTGTGTTGCCTCCTGTATCCTTGGGCTGCTGGGTCCCCCTTCCCCTTGCCCGCTGGGCTCCTGCCCCACCTCCTCCTGCTGGGCTGGCGGTGCCGGCCCCTTGCCACCCCACCCGCCCCCCTCCTCCTGTGCGCCTGACCAGCCGGGGGTGGGTGGGTGTTCCCGGTCCTCCCCTGGTGTGTGCCTCCCTCTGCCCCCTTGCTCAGCTCCCCTTTGTTGTGTGGGTGTGCTGCTTCATTTGTGTGTGTGCGCTTCTCGTTTTGAAGTGCGTGCGCCTTCTGTGCTGCAGCCGCTGTTTGCGAGCGCTGCAGCTCCCTCCACCCTCTCCACCTTGTGGGGCTCCCACCGTGGTTCTCGCCACCACGTCACGTCTGTTGGGTTCCCCCGGCCCGTGTTCTCCCCGGGCGGTGGTGCCGCCCGTCACATCTGCTGGGGCCACGCGTCTCACCCTGGCCCGCGGTGAAGCCATTCACACCGGGGTGGGATTCACTGTGGTGGATTTCACCGCGTCACGTCTGAAATCACCCAAGGCTACTGTGCCTGGATTCACTGAACACTCCATCCTGCACATTTTATATACCTGTTTATCCAAGTACCCTTTACCCTCTGGATCAGCCAAATCCCATATCTGGAAATAAAAAGAAATACAGAGCATAATGATTTCTTCAATTTATCTTTTTTTAAATTAAGATCCCAAGCCATTAACACAATGTATGTAAGCAAACATAAAGAACTCTGTATGGTAAAATCCACTGGCCTTCAGAGTCTACCCCAAGACAAAGATTACTCTTGAGATGGTGGTTGTTCCACAATCCCCACCAGGTACTCTCTACCCCTTAGTCAGAGGGGAAACCCTACCCAGTGCAACCATTCTAAACTCATGGCTCAGAAGGTAAGTATAGGAGGAAAACACTTTGCAATGCTTGGTTTTAAATATTAGTAACTTTTAAATCTTCTCTCCTTTTTGTGTAACCTTGGCAATAGTACAGTCTGTTGTCCTTGGCTCTCTCCTTTGCTCGTGTGGCTACTTCTCCTTAATACCTTCGAAATCTACTCTTCTCTGACAGTCCTCACAACTAAAGCTTTTATCCAAAACCAAATAATTTCAGATCTTGGCTGCAAACCTCATTTGTCCGGGAGCTCAAGGAGGCTGCCCACGCACAAGTTGTGTACCAAAGTGCCACACTATAATTAAGTGGGTGCAAATCCTCACTCACAGCCAGAGGTGTCAGCACAAGGCCAGGGTCAGCAAGCTGCTGTCTGTACAGGGGGTCTGTACCTCCGCCTGGGAGCAGAGTTATGAGTTGACTACGCAAAGGGGTCATGCTGGGGTCTGAGGGTGACACCATGTGTGCAAGCGAACCTGGGCGATGATGCACCTCATTGTGAAAGAGGGTTAGTCTAAACGCAGAGCCTCAGCACACAGCATACGTGCGCAGAACCCTCTGATAATATTAGAACAACTTCCTAACTGTGAGAGCCATTGGGTGATGGAATCAACTGAAAACCTCTAAGGACTGTATATACCAACCCCAAATACATTTGCACATGCCTCTATAGAGAGAATGCGTTGTAGATTGGAGGATGCACTCTCCTTATGTACTGAATGGGATGTGAGCGAAGGAGGATTACACCTTATGAGCTTCTGTATATGCATTAAGTGAGAATGGACCCACTGCTACCAATCAGAAGTACGGATCTAATTAAATAACAATTGTTACAAGCCACACCTGGTAGGAAACTTCACTATTTGAGTATAAAAGTTGGGTAGGAGACATGGTAGGATATGGGTAGGATCCTGCTGGGTTTAGTTGCTGAAACATATACACTTTAACTTTGGAAATAGAATTTTGGTGAGCCTGCGCACCCTGGTGAGTTAATGGTATTTTACTTGAGTTTGCCTTATAGCTTTGAGACCTAAAAGGCGATATAGCAAGATGCATAACCTTTTTGGTAATTTACCAACATATCCAGAAGCTATTTGGTCTTGTTGAAGTAATATATGGTTATATAATTAGGATTGATATTTGGGAGTAACTTTTGGATAAAGTAATTGAGTGAGATTTCTTTATGATATTAATCTAGGCGCGTTTGTATTTTACAGATCCATTTGTTATCAATTGAGTCACCATATTGACAGGCTCATTTAGTTATATATATCCTGATTTGTGTTGCTGATGAAAACCGTTGGAAACATGCTCATGCCCAACACTAAAAATGATTGTTTATTAGCAGATTGTGTATGGTTATAGCATGTATGTACCCAGCAGAACAAGTAGAACACAGACATATGCGTATAACAATTTTAAACTCTTTTCCATGGTGTGATAAAAGAAAATATATTATTTGATTTTAGTACTTCTGGTGCGATGCCTTATTCTACCCTATAAGTTGGCTGATGGAATCAGCTGCCCAGGGAGGTTGAGGAATCTCCTCTCTCCTTGGAGGTTTTCAAACCCAGCTGGACGAGCGTCTGTCTGCCATGCTGAAGGCAGGGGGTTGGACTAGATGGCCCTTTAGGTTCTTTCCAAACGTACAACTCTATGATTTAAATTTAACTTACTTTTCCAAGGATTACATCTGAGAGCGCTGATTTTTTAAGAAATAGTGAAGCATCACTAGCCCCGATCCTCCCTGTGTAGGCTGGATCTACCTGCAAGAAATTTTTTTAAAAAAAACTAACACATGACAGAAGCCTGAAGCTGCAAAAGGGAGTGGAGAATTTCGCCGCCCCCCCCCCAAAGCTGCCATCAATGGAGCAATCACAGGGCATTACATCTAGCAGTATTATTTAGGGAAAGGGCTTATTAAAAAACTTGCCTGTTTGTAATAAGTCTCATACAGTGGGTTCCCAGCAGAAAGCTAAAACGGGGGGGAGAGAAGAGAAAAACAACATTAAAAAATTCCACTCAAGGTTTGTCAAAACACCCATTTGTAATGAAATAAACAGTGTGGATTGTGCCTGTTTTGTTAGTAACCTTTAAAAAACAAAACAAAAAACCCCATCCATTATGTTATTGTTTAAGTTTAAAGATCTAAAGAGAGTGAAAGGGCTTAACCCATCAGATACATCAATCCACACCGACAACCATCGGTTACCAAGCAGTTTCCATTGATTATTTTATGGTTTATTACTACTTTGTGCCATCTGGTATCCATCCCATCTTGTCCTTTTTCTGTTTAACCCCTGCACTCAAGCTTAACTCAGTTTCCCACTGGATTCCTGGTTCAAATCTGCTGGATGCAGCTTTGCTCTTGGTCGGAAAATAAATTGGGAATGATGGAAAATGGCAAATGGGTTACGCAGTAAATCATTTCTGCAGTAAAGGTAAAGCTGAATTAATTGATATTCCAATTAACCGATTAGCTATACAGAATTCCGGTGATGAAATTAACTGTTTCAGCCCATAAACTGAGAACCGTATGGTCAATTTAGCCAAATTGCACATTTAATAATACACGTTGACGACAATGAACGTGCAATCACATGCCTCAAACCTCAGCATGTTAGTTAATAATAGAGAACACCACTGAGGACTACAACATTAACCTTGCTATGAGAACGGCTCATTTGACTTCTGCGTGCTTTAAACGTTATTCAGAGATTAATACTGTGCAGCTTTTTGCAGCTTCTCCCCCACTTATCACCACTCCTCCCACAAAGGGTTGTAGGAAATTGGGTAACAATCAGAGTCAGCTTTTGGGCTGACTAGTGCAGAACAATGCTTCTCAACCTCACACACAAACAAACAGACACAGCATGTTGTCTTGAAACAGGAACTTTGGAAATGAGAACATCATTCTATAAAGCAGAAAGAAATAGATCACAATATAGAAAGCCACAGGAAATTCTGCCTGAGGCAAGAACCCCCCTCCCCCATCTGTGGAAACAATAATTTAGAAATTAAAATGCACAATACCTGCAAAACTTTAACACAGTGATGAATTTCCAAAACAAAAAACTTTACAGTTTAAAAAACTATTAAAGGCAGAATCATTTCCAAGACAAAAAAACTTTCTTCTTCAAAACCATTTCACAAAATAAATTTTCCCTAACTTAAACTCCAGAAACCATGAAAAATAATTACCATACAATTCAAAAAAACATTTAACATACAAAAAAATGTAAACACCAAAAAGCATGGAAATCATCTATACTTTTTTATCTATATGCATAATTTACCACTGGCATTAATACAACATATATACTTTATTATTACCATAACAGCTTACTATTCTTACTATTTACCAGTAACTTAAATGATGACATTTTCTCTTTACAGGTCATTTATTTATTATCATAAGTTGCCTGCAAAAAGTTTTTCGCAATGCCTTAACTCTGTCTTTTTGCGCAGAATTGCATTGTACAAGTCATTTCATTGTATACAGTTGTATAAACTTTCATTGTACGAATTTCAATGTATAAAGTTTATCCAATTTCTATACATATAAAGGACAGAGTTAAGACGCTGCTTAAATATAGCAATATATTTATTGCTATTTACCAATAAATATATACTATTTATTGGTAAATAGCAATAAGAGCAATAAGAGCAAGCTGTTATGGTAATAAAGTATATATGTTGTATTAATGTCAATGATAAATTATGCAATATAGATAAAGTATAAATAATTTCCATGCTTTTTGGTGTTTAAGTTTTTTTGCTAAATGTTTTTTAAATTGCAATAGTAATTAATTTTCATGTTTTCTGGAGTTTAAGTTAGGGAAAAATATATTTTGTGAAATAGTTTTGAAGAGGAAAGTTTTTTGTTTTGGAAATGGTTCTGCCTTTAACAGTTTTTTAAACTGTAATGCTTTTTGTTTTGAAAAATTTCAAAGTTTTTTGCAATGTAATTAATATAGTCATGAGACTTAAAATATAGCACATCAGTTATATAGGATTCATTATATTGTGGACACATTGATACATTGTATCAGTGTGGGACATAATGTATCAGATGGGTTTTCGAAATTGCACTCACACACACCACACAAACAAACACACTCACTTCCTTCCCCCCACACTTACTCATATTCTCTCTCTCACACACACACACACACTTTCCTCGGGAAAAATCACTTTTTAATCTTGCTGCTGCCGCTGGAATTTTAATCCTATCCTTAAAATTCCAAAATAAACCCTTATTTTGGAATTTTAATTCTATCCTCTAAGGTATTTGCAATTCTCTCCAGTTTTGTGTCACTAGCTAAATTGAGAAGTGCATTGTCCATGCCTGCATCTCATTAAGTTAATTATCAGCACTCTATTGTGCTTGAATACACTTTGGAGTTTGCAGCCCTTGGACCAGGGGAAGGGAGGTCTGGAGTCTCTAAGGTGTTTTTCCTGAGTTCAGTGCTGCCTGAATGTCAAAGGAAGATCAGAGAAGCTCTAATACTTCTAATGATATATAAAAAATGCTTCTCTAATGACCTGTTTTTACTTTTGTAATTATGTTATGACTTTGTTAAACATTAATAAATATTCATTCATTCTCTAATGACATACAAAACCCAAGTATATCACCCTGTCATATCATTGGGTGTTTTCAAGTGGCCTGTTGGACACCTGGGTCGAGTACCCGATTAACTGAAGATGCCAGGTATTACCATTACTGATTTTACCATTTTTTCCTCACTGACAAAATGGTAAATTGGTACAGGCATCAGGGATGGGAAGTCAGTAAATTGGCACAATGGGCTGCCCATCGGGCCCTGATTAGAACCAGATGTTATCCGTGCCACCGTTTTTGGGGGTGCTTGCTTCAGCTGTAGTTGGTGGACAAGAAGCAAGGAGCTTAAATTGCAGGGAAGACACTTGAGGTTAAATATTCAGGAAAAAATGTCCTAAGCATTGGGGAAATTCTGCAGTAGAACAAGCTACTAAACGGGCATCTGGCCAGGCATCTGTCTGCCTGTATCTAAAGCGTCCCTGTCTCGCCTTGGAGCCGGGTTGGATCTGGATGACCTTAGAGGACCCTTCCAGTTCTATGTTCTAGCATTCTGTCACCTCAGTGAAGTCAGGATTGCACCATGCATCTTAGTTTTCTTCTCATTTAAATCAGTAAAACTTATTTGAATCTCCCCCCCCGCTCCCCAGCTCCAGCAGTTTAAACAGCCGTGTCATTCAAACCTGGACCAGTTCATCCAATTATCGGCCACTATTGGGAAACTGGTTAATAATAATAATAATAAATTTATTTGCAGCACGGGCTTTCGCCATGGCCTAGGGAGACTGGTTACTGAGCTCGCACCATGGGACTGACCCCAAACGGCAATGGTGACATCCTAAGTAGAGCGTGTTGGGAATCTGAGGGAGATTCCATTCTAGGCGTCTCTTGCACTGTTTCTGGGCTTGGTCTGCCCTCACCTGCTTTCCCCCCAATTCAGCCCTCCTACCCCCTTTGGAGACTCAGCTGCCCTAGAGAAAGGAAAATTGGGCACTTACCTCTGAATTTTCCTTCTGCGGGGGATCCTCCTGGCCGGCCAGTCAGGACAGTAGGGTAGATCCCGCCAACTACCACTAGGAGGCGGACAATCAAATTTTCTGGAGCCTACTCCCAGGGATCTATCCTCATCTCTCCAGTAATACCAAGCCTTCTCAACCTGCTTGTCAGTTAAGCTAACCCTAGTTCATGTGCTAAATAAGTTCTAAAACTACTACCTAGTGAACTCTTGAGCAAGCCTGCTCTAACTCTCCCTTCCCCCTGAGAAAATTAAAAGTACTAGGGGTCATGATCACCAGTCCCCGAACATACACCACAGAGTTAAACTCACTCCGGGTGGGGACTGGCCAGCCAGGAGGATCTCCCGCAGAAGGAAAATTCAGAGGTATTTGAATTTTCCTTTCTCCCCGGGGATCCTCCTGGCCAACCAGTCAGGACAGTAGGGACGTACCAAAGCAGTACCCCAGTCCTACATTACGGGAGGGTAAATAAGGGAGAAAACAACCGGATCAATTGTGAAATCCTCAAGGCAGCGTCTCTGCTCAGAGGACTGCCTGAAGGACTCTTCTCCCAAAGGCTGCATCCACCGAGTCCTGCAGTGGAATCCTGTAGTGTTTAGTAAAAGAATGCACCGAGGACCAGGCTGCAGCCCAACATATCTCCCTGTAGGAAGCCACGTTTCTAAATGCTTAAGAAGTTGCAGCTCCCCATAGGGAATGTGCAAAGACCCCTTTAGGGGGGGGATTTCCCCTCTGCCTTGTAGGCCTCCATGATGCAGAGAGTCATCCATTTGGCGATTAATGCTTTTGACGCTCTCATGCCCCGCCTCTGAGGGTTATACAAGACGAAAAGGGCTGGAGTTTTCCTGAATTTTTTGGTTCTGTCTAGATATATTTTTAGAGCTCTCCTAACGTCCAGGGTATGGCAAGCCTGCTCTAACGTGTGAACTGGGTTAGGACAGAAAGACGGGAAATTCACTTCCTGCTCCCTATGGAAGCGGGAATCCACCTTGGGGTTAAAAGTCGGGTCCAACCTAAGGACCACCGAAGACTCCTTGAAGGAGCAGAAAGAGGGGTCCATAGATAGGGCTCCTAACTCGGAGACCCTCCTCGCTGAGGTAATGCCCACTAGGAATGCTACCTTAAGGGACATGTAGTAGAGGGATACCTCGTTCAGTGGTTCAAAGGGAACCCTGGTGAGGGCTCCGTGAAGGAGGTTTAAGCTCCAAGAGGGGAAACGGTGGCTCACCGGGGGAGATATAATTCTAGCTGCCCTGAGGAAATGTCTCATGTGGGGGTGGCTGGAAACCCTGCGGCCCCTAACTGTGCATAGCACACTGCAGAGGCAAGTAGCAGCACTTAATAGAGTGTTGGGTTTTAAACCTCTCTCTAACCCCTCCGGAAGGAACTCTAAGATACTCCTAACAGACCCCCTGTCTGCCCTAAACGTCCTACTCTCGCACCACCTAGCGAAAGTAGCCCAAGTGCTCTGGTAAATGCGTTGGTTGCAGGGCGCCTGGACTGGAGCATAGTGTCTAGAACTTGATGAGAATAGCCTAATCTCCTCAAGGCCCTCCTCTCAACTTCCAGGCTGTCAGTCTGAGTGATGTTGGGTTGTCATGGTGGATCGGGCCCTGAGTCAGTAGATCCGGGAGGTGTGGCAACCTGAGTGGATGTTCTGAGGTGAGATCTTGCAGGTCAGTGAACCATGGTCTCCGTGGCCAGAGAGGGGCCACCAGAATGACCTCTGCTCCTTCCTTCTTTACCTTTGTGATGGTTCTCTGTATGAATGGAAACGGAGGGAAGGCATATAGAAGGCCCGGGGGCCATCTGATGTTCAGTGCATCGAAGGCTATTGCGCTGTGGTCCGGGTGACAAGAAACTAGGAGCCTCACCTTCGCATTGACCGGGGATGCAAACAGGTCTACTGTGGGGGACCGAACAGATTGGTTATCGTCTGGAATGCCATTGGGTTCAGAGACCACTCCCCTTGGTCCAGTTCCACCCTGTTGAGCCAGTCGGCTTGGGTGTTCGTTTGTCCCTTGATATGCAGTGCCCAGACGGACCGCAAGTTTCTCTCCGCCCACCTGATGAGAATGGTCACCATCTGGTGGAGCGCTTTGAACCTTGATCCGCCTTGCTGGTTTAGATAGGCCTTTGCCACCATATTGTCTGTGTACACGCGGACATCTTTTCCTCGAAGTCTCAGAGCCAGGCTCCGCAGGGCCAGGTAGATTGCCCTCAACTCCACTTTCACTTGTGCCGTCATGTTGTGTGTGTGTGCTCCCCAGCCCTGGAGACTTGCGTCTGTTGTTATTATCGTCCTCTTTGGATCTGCAAGAGGCATTCCGGGAGTGAACCGGTCTGGATGCATCCACCAGGTGAAGGATCTCTTGAGCTCGGCTGGAACCAGGATCCACGGATTTTCTCCCTGGATCAGTACATCCTGCCATGAGCGTAGAAAACGTTGGAGAGGTCTGGCATGGAACCTGGCCCACTGTAAGATCCCCAAGCAGGAGGTCATGGCTCTCAGAAGACTCGCTAGGGTTTTGAGTCTGGTCCTGTGAGCCTGCGCGATCTGCTGAATCAACATGGTGAGTTGCTGTTGTCTCTGTTGCGAGAGGAAGAGTCTGCAGCACCTGGTGTCCAGTATCACTCCTAGGTGTTCTAGTACTTGCGAGGGTGCGAGATGGCTCTTCTTGAGGTTGACCACGAACCCGTGATCTTGTAAGTACGTGATAGTCTTGTGCACGTCCCTCTGTGCCTGCTCGTAGGTTGAGGATCGGATTAGAATGCCGTCGAGGTAGGGATGCAGTTTGATCCCCTCCGTTCTTAGATTCGCTATGAGCACTACTAGGACTTTGGTGAACGTCCTCGGTGAGGTCGCCAGGCCGAATGAGAGGGCTGTGTACTGCCAATGGCGCCTGGCATAGCTGAACCTGAGCCATTGCCTGTGAGATGGCAGGACAGGGACATGAAGGTAAGCCTCCTTCAGGTCGAGTGATGTTAGCCACTCTCCCTTCATGATTGCGAGGTGGATGGACTGCAAGGTTTCCATTTTGAATTTTTGTACCTTGACATCCTGGTTCAGAATCTTCAGTTCCAAAACAGCTCGCCATTCGTCCGACTTTTTTGGCACTAAGAACAGAATGGAATAAAGCCCCTGGCCCTTTTCGTGGGAGGGGACGACTTCGATGGCCCCGACGGATAGGAGCCAGGTAATTTCCACCTGCATCGCAGTTTGTTTGTCGTGGTTGTTGGATACTGGCGAGGCACAGAAGAACTGTCGGGGGGAGCAGGAGAACTCTATTGTGTATCCCCGCTGTATGGTACGAATGACCCAGGCGTCTGTGGTGGATTCTATCCATTGATCCACAAACAGCTGAAGCCTTCCCCCCAGTCTCCCCTGCCCGGACTGACTGGCCAGAGCCCAGTCATGCCTCCATTTTGGGGCAGCCTGGGTTCTGACGCTGCTTGTTTCTGGTGTCGTGTCCCTTTTGTTTCTGCCACCGGGGCCTCTCTCTCTCTGTTGGTTTCCTCTATGGGGAAAGAAGGGACATCTGTAACCCCCAGGCGCTGCATACAATGCATTGTAGGGACGAAAGGACCGCTTTTGGACCCCCACGCTCTGAAGGGTCTGCTTCTTGGTTTTATCGGTGGCATTCGCTAGCACCTTATCCAGGCAGATTCCAAAGAGCTTGCGACCCTGGAACAGGCCGCCAACCAGCATGTTCTTGGATGTGTTATTGCCTTTCCATGACCTCAGCCGTAGCCTTCGTCATGCTGCTACATTGGATGCAGCCACCCGCGACGCCCAGCGGAGCATGTCTGTGGATGAGTCGGCAACAAAGGCGTAGGCCAGTTGGATTCTGGTTGAAAGGACCCCGGTCATCCTAGTGGAAATTCGTGGGTCCCCGGCTCACTTGATCCAAGTCATCAAGGCCCTTGAAAAATAAGAAGTTCAAGTGATGGATCTTTATGATGGAGGATACCTATTCGAAGTTCCTCCTCAGGTTGCACTCAATCCCCTTGTCTGTTGGGTCTCAGGGATAACACTCCCCCTCGGTGGGGAAAACCGAGTTTTTGGCCAGAGAGGCTGCTGCTGCATCCACCTTAGGTATGGAGAGCAGGGAATTCTTGCTCTTAGAAAGAGTAACGCGATAGTTGGGCTTTAGACATTCTGGAGGCCTTATTGGGTCGCTGCCATTCTCTCTTGATGATCCGCTCGTAACCCTTGTCCAAGATCATCTCCTTGTCTCTATCCCTAGCTCGGGGGAGGTACTCCCTCCCTTCCTCATCTTCTTCCAAGGAGTCTGACGAGGCTTCCTTGTCTTTCTTTTGTTTCAGATGGAGGGCCTTGGTGACCAGGTCATAGATCTGGTCCCTATATTTATTGGGGAAAATGCCTGTCTGGGTCTGAAGAGGCATCTAACCCCGTCTCCTCCTCTCCTGACTTGGCCCCCGCTGTCTTATTCCTGGTCAGAGACCTCCCCATCTTCTTCACTGGCCTCTTCAAGAAGTGGCCTGCCCTTCTTTTTCCTCCTCCTGTCCCTTGTTGAACTTTCCTTCTCAGAGGATTGGACTGACAAAACCTCCTCTGGGGGTTCTGACCCCGAGGAGGTTGCTGAGTCAAGGGGCCGAGAGGGTTTACGGGGCTTCTTGGCCATCGGGTGTTTACCCTTTCCTGTCCCTTTTGGAGCGGCCTTTGTAGGGGCGCTCCTTCCTACCGGGTGAGGGAGATCTTTTCCTCGTCAGCTCAGAGAGGATTTCCCTCAAGACTTCCATGTGCGGGTCTTGAGCTGGGGGGGGGGGGAGGAGAGGGGGGCTCACTGCTGCAGCTTGCTCCTGGGCCTCTGTCTGCCCCACCACAGTCCTAAGCCTGGTGGCCATTTTCCCTCTTGTGCTTTCCCGCCAGCGTGAAGCGTGGCTGTCTGGGGGAGGGGCGGAGACAGGCCTAGCCTGCTGAGAAAGCCACACGTCGAGTTGAGGGCCGCGGGTAACAACGGATCCGGGCAGGGACTCCTGAATCCCGCACGGGCTCTTTGAGCGGCGTGTCAGGTTATAGGCCACTAGCAGTGGCTGGCCTTGTGGGAGGCGGGGGTTCCTCAGCTCCACACTGGATCATATAGGCCAGGTTACTGCCGCGGCAACTGTTTTTTGAGGGGGCGGGAAGGGAACTCCACACCAAAGTCGGGAGGAGGGCTGTATGGGGCCGTCTGGAGGGGGCGAGGTCTTATCCTCTGTCTGCTCTGGGCGTTATTCCTGGGCGTTTGGGCTCCGTGTCGCCAGCCCGCACTCTGTTCCTGAGCCCGAGCCTCCCCGCACTAGTGGGGTAAGGGACCAGCCCTGAAGCACACCTCCTTGTAGGCTGCTACTCCCGCTCCTTGGGGACCCCCGCGCCAACAGGGAAGGGAGCGCCCAGTAGTTGGTCCAAAATCCCTTCTGAGAAGGGAGGTGAACAGGGAGAGGAATTCCTCCTCCCCTGGCACCGGGAGCTCCCTTTCTTAATCTTTTTTCTTTCCTAAGAACTGTCTTGTTTAAGAGACAGACAGCCTGCTTCCTAGTCTTGTCGAGGCAGACAAATATCTGGAGAGATGAGGATAGATCCCTGGGAGTAGGCTCCAAAAATTTGATTGTCTGCCTCCTAGTGGTAGTTGGCGGGATCTACCCTACTGTCCTGACTGGACGGCCAGGAGGATCCCCCGGGAGAATTTTCCCACACTGTCCGGAAAGCTGAGGCAGTTGCAATGCCCAGGATGAGCTGCAATCAGAGTTCAGCTTGGCACAGCACCTTGGACTCATAGAGCCAGGGATCCCTGGGCTGTTGCTATCCTTCTTCTAACCAGAGTTGTGCAGTCTGGCTAGAGACCCATTGGGCACCTACCAGCCTCCCCCCCATGGAGGCTCCCCCTCCCCCCCAGTATCCAGCTCATGTCAACAAACATGAGATCTGACCCCTCCTCTCCAGGGGCTAATTATAGTCTTGACGGATGGGCTGGGGGGGGGACTGGATCTGCAGACACCTGGTCTTCAAGCTTGCAGTGTCTTGGCCTATTCTGATCAGCCCAGTAAATGTTCCTTTCCTATTGTCTATGGGGTGGGGACTTTCTGTGTGGGGAGCAGAGAGTTCAGGAGCGGTGACTCCGTCCTCTGCATTCTGTTTGTTTGGACTCCCATCTCTGCTGTGCGAGCAGGAGAGACAAGCAGCAAGGAGAATGGAGTGTCCTTTGAAGTGTCCAGCAGCACTGGGTGGCCCGAAAGGTGAAGTGTAATCGGCTCATAGCTCACTGAGTCCCGGTGTAAAGGATACTCCTCTCTCCCCATGCTAATCCAGCTCCGTTACACCCAGTATAGAAGGGGACTGGTCCATCCCAGCATTCATACTGTTTGGATGCTGCCCTCAAGCCAGCTCTGACTGACCACAAGAGCAGGGACAGCAAATAACTTGTGTGTGTGTGTGTGTGCGCGCGTGTGCACACGCTTGCTTTGCTGCTGAGAGGGTTAGCTGTGTGTGTGCCCCAACCCCACTGTCTGCAGAAAATGGGCCTCCCAAAGGAGCTAGGTGCCATGGGGAGCCTCCGCAGAATGGCAGATGCCGGGTAACTGGGTTATCCCCAGTGGGCAGCTCTGTTTCCTTGTGGGTGGGAGTAGAAAAGGGGGTTAGGAGGGCTCAGTTGGGGGCTCGGGAAGTTGCATAGGGGTGGGTGGGAGAAGCGGGAGGGTCAATTTGGGGCAGGGGAAGTTATGCAGGAGAGTGGGAGAAGCAGCGGGGAGTGGGGGTTAGTTTGCGGCTGGGGAAGTTGGGCAGGGGATGGGAGGAAAAGCGGGAGCGTGGGGGTTAGTTTGCGGCTCGGGAAGTTGCGCGGGGGGTGGAAGTGGGAGACATCTTGGAGGCAGCAGCCACCAGTGGGCAGCGAGGCAGGGATTGGGGAGTTCCTCCCTGCCCTGACTCAGCAGCGGCCAGAGCAGGGACATTTTAGAGGCTCCCGTGGAGGGGAGCAGTCAGCGGCAGTGGGTGGCTACTGATGATGGCGGGGGACACTGGCAGTGGTTGAGCAGCAACACCCCTTCCTCCTTTCTCCTCCACAATGCTGCCAAAACTCACTGCCCAGCTCACCCCCGTGAACCCAGCAGTGCTGATTGCTGCTGAAGCATGGACACTACTGCACATGCGCTACTCAGCAGAACTGGTCTTTTTAATCTTTAATAACTCGTTTTTGGCTGCACCAAACATCATCAGACTACAGCAGCACTTGATGGACATCTCAGACTACAAGGCTGTGAAGTCTCGGGTCTCAGCTCATCTGGGGGGGGAAGGAGATCCATGGTTCAAAATCCTCAGGAAGGGGTGAATTTTGACCACTAGCAGTTAACTTTGAAATAGTAATAGGTTTTGATTTTCTGGCTGGATCGTCTTAATATTTTGCATGTATGATGGTCCCCACAAATATAAGCCATGGTTAAATTTTCAAAACTGTAGATGAAGCAGTTTCCTCAACATAATGGCTTTAACAATCCCATATTTATAATGGAGAGTGGTTCTGCCTTTAACTTTCAATCAATCAATGCCTAGAAATTCTGTCGTTTACATTACAGCTGAGCGCATCGCCTTTCCCCTCAAAACTATACCTGCTCAAACACAAAGTTCTAGCCCATGGTTCCTAATGGATGCAGTGACAGCTATGGGGAAAGAACAGATAACACCAGAAAAATCCAACCAGCAGAACACGGAATAAGAATGAGTCCAAAAATCTGAACAGATAAGGAAAACACATGGAAGGGTCCATTGTGCCACCATGGAACCTCCTTAAGGGGTGACTGAAAAGCTTATCCTGGTTGGACGATACACGATCACAGCCTGTGATATCACAAGGACCAATCATAGCAGGAGAGATGCTAGCGATTTTATATTTAAATGCCAACACTGTGTCTTGTTGCCACTGTCATGGTGCTTCCTACCAATAACCTGTATAGCAACACTTGGACAGAGGCTCTTCCCAAATCACCAAAAATTTCAACAGAGCAAATCAATGGGGGTGATGCTCACTCCTCTCGGGTCAACAGGAGCTTTGCCATTAGCCTCAATGGAATGAGGATCACAGCTAACAAATACGAGCGCACACCAAAACATTGAGAGCAGAGAATGAACATCACCTCTATAGATGAATTCTATAACTGTAAAAATGTTGTGGGAACGTACAAGCATAAAAATCCCTCCAAAAGATATCTTTAAGATATCCCCAGTGGTGCCATGACACAGAAGCTCTTACATCCTAGTCTCGTTGTAGTTATGTGCTAAACACTGCATACCTTGAAAACATTTACTACTGCTGCATTTGTACATTACTGGGTATGTTGTAAAGGCTTTTTATTAGTATTGAATTGGAAACACATTCCAGCAAAGGGAAACAACTGCTCAAAATGTTACAACCCAAATCTTAAGAGAAATAAAAGCAAGTTGTATCATCCACATTCCTTTGCCTCCTCTTTGTTTAGAACTCCTGGACACACACAGAGAACACTTGCAGTCATCTTTCCCTTTAGCCTGTGGTGAACTGCTGCACAATACATCTGAAATACGAAAGACTACAGCCTTGTTGCAACTAATGCCAATGTTGGCGCGGGAGGGCATTTTCCATTTAAACAGAACCACCTGTAAACAGGCCTGCCATTTATCGGTTGTTCTGGTTTCGCATTTTCCCCATTGGTCAATGGGAAATCTCTTCCCATCAACTTCAGTTGGGAAACTGAACCGTCCATGCCACCGCTCCTCACCCCCTACTAGTTGTCCCTCAGGATCCTGGTTGATTTTGATTGCTGCCATTTTCGTTAAGGGCGGTGGCCATTTGTACATGTGCAAAACAGTACAAATGGCCAGCACAGCTGGTGCAGAACGTGGTGGCTCATCTCCTGAAGGGGACGGGCTGACCCAAGCACATTACTCCAGTTCTCCGTACTCTGCACTGGCTACCAATAGTCCAGTTCAAGGTGTTCAGTTCCGGGTCCAGTTCAAGGTGTTGGGTGTGGACCTTTAAAACCCTAAACGGCCTGGGCCCCAAGTACCTGCAGGACCGCCTCACCCTCCGGATTCTGGATCGACCTCTGCGGTCAGCCGGGGGCGCCCTTCTTGAGGTTCCCCGGGTGTCAACCATGAGGAGGGCATTCTTGGTGGCTGCACCATGGCTGTGGAACTGCCTCCCATTGGAGGTCCACCTGACCGCTGACCTCCCCTCTTTCCATAGACAGTGTAAGACCTGGCTGTTTCGCCAGGCCTTTGCCAAGGGAGATGGGATGGGTGGGTTGGGGTTTTATTTATTGGGGGTGGGTTAATCCTCAGAAGTGTAGATTTTAATGAATTTTATTATATGTTTTAAAATGTTGTTAGCCGTCCCGAGATGCTTGTAGCAGGAGGGGGTGGCATACAAATGCAACTATAAATATAAATAAATAAATCAAACTGCCCCAGCGGCCATTTTGCACATGCGTGCAGTGGAGCAGGGAGCTTGGCAGAAGATTGTGGAAGGGGGCCTGCCAGCAGGCCCCCCCACAACAGCAGTGATCCAGCGGAGCTTCAATCAACCTCTGCAAGGCCGGTAAGTACATCCCACTGCCCCAGGTGGTAAGGATGGGGGGGAAGAAACAGGGCCCCGGGGATGGGGGAAAGGTTTCTGCCAGATTTAAATACGAAACTGAACCCGTAATTAAATCTGGAAAACCCTTTAAACTGAAACAGAAAGAACTGAACCCATAAATCAGGCCAGTGTCCCAACCCTTATAGCCAAGAACTTAGTGGGAATACAAATTGGCAACGGTGACAAACTCATTTGGGGCCAATCAGGATTCTGGTCTGTGTCCAAAAAAAAGCTCTGGAAAGCAGTCTTACATAATGAGACATTTGGCAAATCCTGCACTATGCACCCTATTATACCAGGAACACTGTGGGAATCTGAATGCTACAGAAACCCAAGACTTTTAAGAAGTCCAACTATTTCTGCACTGAGCTAAAAAGTGTCTTTGAATAGAGTCCTTTGGACTTTTTAGTGTATTATTGGGATACACAATTTGAAGTGTGAGGCTCTCTTCTCCCTTGACTAGTACAAGCCAATAGAATATTTAAGCTGACAAGGCACTGAAAGTTGTAGACAGGCAGTATCACTGAATGACAATGTTATGCACGTCTGAGTGTTGAACAAACCCATCCAAGTAGTAGAAACCAATCTATATTTCAGCCCCATTTCTGAAAACACTTATGGGCATGTTCCAAGCCCTGATCCATTCAACGTCCCATCACTTCAATAAGATTGAGCACAGGTTATTTACTGTCTATGCATAAATGATTTTAGGATTGGAGCCTTTGAACACAGGCTCTCGCCACACAGCTCAGGACATGTACAACTGGCATATTGCTTGGGCTTCTTTTGCAATTAGTTCATCACAAGTGACATCAATTTGTAGCAGCAGTTAGCCAACCTAGATAGTCACGACAGCTTCATGCACTAGGGCTACAATTTTGGACTTACTGAAGCCAATGGCAAAATTTCCATTGACTTTAATGGGATTGCACCCTACATGCCAGGGGAGAGATCCCCCTGTGAAGATAGGTCCAGGTGGAATATTGAGAGGATTTTGAGCACAAGAAATGTTCAAAACCAATGCAATGGCATGCCGGGAAATTCAGCTGTATTCAAAATCTGCATCATATGTAAGAATTAATTTGCATAACGTATTCTGCTTGCAGAATCTGGGGGAATGAATGCAGAGTAGACATGGCCCTGCCTGTGCACCAGTGGGGCTCCAAAGACTGAATCCTGAACCAACGACTTGGGAAGGGAAAAGCTTAGTACAGAAACTGGGTCCCCCAATTTCAGATCATGCACAAATTTTATTTACTTATAGACCCTATTTCTTGTCGGAAGGAAGTACCACGAGCGTGTGATGCGATGGATGGGAAACCTGATAAAACCTGACTGTAAATACTGAAATGTGTTTGGAAGGCCAACGGGGAGTCCCCTATTAGGAGCCCTGAAAGAACCAGCAACATGGGGGGAATGGGATCTTGGTCTGCAGAAGCAGCCAGCTATGTAAGCGCTATCCATTCCTGACATTAAAGGATTTCAGGAAAAAGAGTTAAAACTAAAGTAAACTCTACATAATGTTGTAACCTGCAGGCAGTTGTGTTGTCGCAGAAGCCTGCCTTTCCCGGCTCCCCAGTGACACCCCTCTGTGTGAAAGGAGGGGCAAGCTCAGAGTTTCCCTCTGATGACCCCCCCTTCCTCCCCAATCTTGTCCCAAGACAACAAGGCAGCAGCAGGAAGAGGTGGTCAGAGCCTCCAAGCCAAGGTGTTCTGGCTACCCAGCTCTCCCTCAGTCGTGATCTTTGCGGGCGGGGGCAGGAAGAAACTCAATCAGGGTCTTCCCACAAAACATGGTAACTGTCTCACTGATTATTGAGGAGGCGCTTCCCACACTCATTGCCACAGTACTCAAGCACCAAACAAGCACGGTCGAATTTATTCTGTGACCCCTAACCTGGGGGGCAAGGGAGGGAAGGTATTCTCCCCAGTTCACCAACATAGAAATGGAGACAGAGAGATGAAGTGACCTTCCCAAGATCACAGGGGGGCCTGTGGCAAAGCTGGAAATTTGCTAGCATGCTACGATCACAAAGCCATGCCTTCTGCTGTGGGACTCAGCTTAGAGATGCAACTGCGTGGGCCGGGAGGGATAGGGGCCCTTCAGGTCTGTCATCCCAGGGCTCCAATCTGCCCCCATCCACTGGAGCTATGGGGACCTCAGGGCTTGTCACTCCTGAGCAGGTACCTGCCCCAGTGTGTGCACATGTGTGGGGGGGGGGGGAAGCACACTAGGCCTGTCAGAGGAGCACAGAGATCTGTCCCAAGGTGTGTGTGTGTCACACTAGGCCTGTCACAGCAGCAGAGACCTGCTCCAGGGTGTGTGTGTGTGTGGGTACTAGGCCTGCCAGAGGGTCACAGAGATCTGTCCCAGGGTGGGTGGGTGGGCACTAGGCCTGTCACAGCAGCACAAGACCTGCCCCAGTGTGTGTGGTGGGGCAATAGGCCTGTCAGAGCAGCAGAGATCTGCCCCAAGGTGTGTGTGTGTGTGTGTGTGTGTGGGGCACACACTAGACCTGTCAGAGCAGCAGCAACCTGCCCGGGGAGGGGGGGGGACCGCACTAGGTTTGTCAGAGCAGCAGAGTTCTGCCACAAGGTGTGTGTGGGGGGGGGGGC
>QEPC01012541.1:596860-614019 GCA_003113815.1 Sphenodon punctatus
TTTCCCTCTCCCTCTTATTCCATCCCTGATTCCCTTCTCCTGTTTTAAGTTTTGGATTTATTTAGAGTAGGATTATTTATTATTAGATTGATTTTCATTTCAGTTTTGTACCCCTCCCTGTGTTCTTTGTGTTTCCCCTGTGTAATATTATATAGATAGATAGATAGATATTATAGTTACTAGATAGATATACATAGTAGTTAGCTTAGTTATAGAGATAGCTAGAGATAGTGTGTTTGTAGGACAAGGCCTTTGTAGTTAATTATTAGGATATTCCATTTAGTTCAATAGGTTTTAGAATAGTTAAAAGCAGTTAGATTTAGGCTAGATATATATATATATAATATTAGATTAAGAAATTTAAATTAAAAAATAAAAACATTGTTTTTATAAAATATTTATGCATTATTTTGGTGGGAGAAATGGAGAAGGGAAGGAGAGGCCGGTCTGCTGCCTGTAGGGGAGGCAATGGGGCACATCCCAGAGGCGGCAGGGGCCATGCCAGGGGAGTGGCAGCAGGCAGCAGCCCGAGCACATCACTACGCCCCAAACTCAGCAGGCCTGCTTTAGGGCCCCAGGCTTCATTGTCTCAGTGTCGCCTCCTGGCAGTGCCCTGCGTGGCACTGGAAGGTCTACAGTACATGAGGCTGCGTCTGTCTCTGCTGGTGCTGGAGCAGGTGCTGCTTCCGATGTTCCTACAGGGCCACCAATGTCCCCAACTGTTGAGGCGATCCCCAGCAGTCCAGAGCTGTGGATCCCACCCCAGCTGCTAGAGGCAGGGCCTGATCCCCGGGCAATGTCAGTAGGAAGAGCAGGAGCAGCAGCAGCACTAGCAGCTATAGAGGGGGGGGGCACGGGGAGAGTGCCAGCAGCATGGCAGGCACGGGCAGTCTAGCCTCAGGGTACCAATACTCCCCTTCAAGGGACATCACCATGATCACAGACAACAGTGAGTCAGAGGCAGACACTAGTGCCGCAGAGGAGTTGTCTGCAGCTAAGGTGATGGCTGAGCCTCCTCCCACAGCTGTGTCACCAGAGCCACCAAGTTCTCCCCCTCCCAGCAGCACTGGCAGCAGTGCGTCACCCGGGGTGGGCCAGAAGGCAGGAGCGGGGGGGGAATCCTCAGTCTGGGATCATTTCAAGCAGGTACGGGCAGATGATCCCAGAGAGGTGCAGTGCACTGTGTGCAAAAAGGTGGTAAAGCATGGGCTCAGCAACCTGGGGAGAACGGCAATGGCAAGGCACCTAAAGTCATGCCACAGTGCTCTGCTGCTCAGCAGGAAGTCAGGGGAAGTGGATGCAAGCGGGTTCCCGACTGCAGCCGCCAGCCACCCGGCTCTTTCAGCGGGCAAGCGTCCTGCACCAGCACCAACCGCTGCCTCTAGAAGCAGGAGCAGTATTCCTCCTGCTAGGGGGGCAGAACATGAGCAGGAGCCTCCCCAGCAGCGCCGTCAGTCCACCGTGGAGTAGCTGGGGTGGGGGGATCTGTCAAGGCCATTAGCAGGGCGCCATGGCACTGGCTTCCAAGATAAAGCGAAGCACCTGTTGGCCGAGATGATTGCCCTGGATGGGCAGCCCTTGTCAATTGTGGAGGACAAGGGCTTCCAGTGGCTGATTGGGTTCCTGGCCCCCAACTTTAAGCTGCCTCCCCGCTCCACCCTGAGTCGGACTGTGGTGCCACAGCTCTACAGGGCTTTGAAGGAGTGGGTGAGGGAGCAGCTGGCAGGGGCTGGGAGGGCCACGGTCCACTTCACCACTGACCTGTGGTCCGCCAGAAACGCCTAGCACACCTACCTGGCAGTGACTGCACACTGGTGGCAGGACCCAGAGACAGCGCTTGGCAGTGGCAGGAGGGGTCCTGAAGCAGGGTACAGGTGGGCTCTGCTTCAGGCACAAGTCATGGACAGCTCCCACACCTCGCGGCAGCCCTGGCCACCATGGTGAGGGAGTGGGTCACGCCAGGCGCGGCGTTCACCAAGGGGTCACGGACAATGTGGCCAATATACTCAAGGCAGTCTGTGACGGGGGCTTCACAAGCATCCCTTGCGCCGCACACACCCTCCATCTCATGGTGAGGACGCTCTGGGCTTAGGTGAGAAGGGGATTGGGCCAGGCACCCTTAGCTCCCTGCTTGACCGGGGGAGGAAGCTGGCGGGGTTCTTCAACCGCAGCGTGAAGGGCAGCGAGCTCCTCCAGGAGAAGCAGGCCGAGCAAGGGTCCCCGGTACACATGCTCATCCAGGATGTCTCCACCAGGTGGAATTCCACCTTCCTGATGCTCGAGCGGCTTCTTGAGCAGAAAGCCGCCCTGCATCAGGTGGAACTGGAGACAGACATCGAAGCACCTCCAGGGTACAACAGGGAGGAATGGGAGATGATTGCTCACACGGTCTTCATCCTGAGATGGTTCCTGGCTGTGATGGAGACTGTGAGCAGCTCCGCTGCCACCCTCAGCCAGGTGACCCTGCTGCTCCATAGTCTCTACCGGAGCCTGGACAAGATTCTCAGGGGACAGGATTGTGGCCCTCCGGGCAGGAAGATGTCAGAAGAGGTGTTTGACCTGGCATGGAAGCTGAAGGTGGGGCTGGGTGCACACATTGATGAACTCCTGCACCGGGATGAATATGTCCTGGAAACCATGCTGGATCCCAGGATCAAGGGCAGCATGGCATGTGAGACAGCACTCTATGGCCTCTGGAAGGGTGTGCTGGTGCAGAAGGTCTGGCAGACAGAGCGGGTCATGCAGCAGGATGCCCCTGGGGATGGTGGGAGTGGGAGCAGCGACCCCTTCCAGCCATCTGGGTCTGTCCCTGCCCCCAGCCCTAGCGGTAGCAGCAGCACCAGCAGCAGGATGAGCAGCAGCAAAACCCCTACTGCCAGCAGCTCCTCCTGTGTGCACGACACTCTGGGGAGCATGGGGCCCAGCACAAAAGGGCAAGCAGCATGGCTGAGGGCAGTGGGGCAGGTGGTAACCACCCAGGGCTACCAGAGGGAGTATGATGGTGCCTCAGCATCAGTGGAGACCTACCTGGAGAAGGAGCCATGCATTGATCCCAGCAGCAATCCCTTGGCCTACTGGGCCGGCAAGGCCAACGTGTGGCTGGCCCTGTCCAAAGTGGCCAAGGGTATCCTGTCCTGCCCACCAACCAGTGTCCCCAAAGAGAGGGTGTTCTCCATCGCGGGGGACATTTGCACCCAGCACCACCTGAGACTGGCAGCCAAATTGGTGGAGCAGTTGCTGTTCCTGAAGGTGAACCTTCCGTTGCTGGGATTCCCCGAGCTGCCTCTGGACAACGAGTGATGGTGCAGTGGCACACGCTATCCCATGGCAGGGGCAGTCTTGGGACGGGGCTCCTCCTCAACCTGAGCTAGGGCTACTGCTCCTGTGCTGCTGTCCCTCCCTCCCAATGTCTGGCACCTGCCCTGCCTCTCTCTCTCTCTTCCTCTCATACTAGACAGCCTTGGTCACCTTATCTGACTGACCTCATGATGCAGGGTGGCATTGGGAAACAAACTGTAAGTCTGCAAGCCGGCCTATGGTTACACGATCTCGGCCTGCCTATGTGACACTGACTGGCTCTCTCTGTCATGCTGCACAGTCTTTGCTAGCCTGTCTGAGTGCCCTGCTGCCAATGTCCCAGCCTGCCTGCCCTACTGCCTCCCATGCCATGCTGCCTGTCTGCCCACCCAGCTTGCCACCAAGCTCAAAGCATGCTTCAGTCTGCCTTCCCAGACTCCCATGCCATGCTGTCTGTCGGCCCGCCCAGCTTGCCACCAAGCTCAAAGCATGCTTCAGTCTGCCTTCCTGCCTCCCCTGCCAAGGTGCCTGTCTGCCCACCCAGATTGCCTAGCTCAAAGCCGGCCCAAGCTGCAAAGCTCGAACCCTGCCTCAGTCTGCCTGACTGCCGCTCATGCCACGCCACCTGACTGCCTGCCCCGGCAACCCGCTGTCTGCTGCTGCTAGTGCCAATGGCCCCCAGGCCTATATGCTGTCTGTGCCAAGGGTTCTGTTACCCACGTTGCCCCCAAGCTCAAAGCCTGCCTCAGTCCGCCTTCCTGCCTCTTTCCAAGGTGCCTGTCGCCCGCTCAGGTTGCTGCTGAGAAAGAGAGAGAGAGAGAGAATGTCTCCCCACTGCTAGAAGGAGAGACAGACATGATCCCACCCATGCTGTCACCTGCACTATATGGCCAGAGAGAGGAAGGTTCCCAGCTAGAACGAGGGAGAGGGGGGTTAGAGGGGGAGAGGTAGATGTATCCAGCTACCCTGGCTGCCACCTGCCAGAACCAGGAAGAACTCCCATCTGTGCTCATGCATCCAATGCCCATTGCCCACATCCATTCTAGATTTTGGGACCAACATTCCAGTCACTGGGGGCTGAATTCCATTCCACTGCATCCAGAAGCCCGGTGCCAGCACACCAGCCTGCCCCCCCCAAGCCTACTCCTCCGCACCCACCCACGGATGCTGACTGAAGCTGCTGTAAATANCTGGGGCCAAGTTACAGGCAGGGAGGGCTGTGGCCAATATCTAGAAGCTGCCACTCTAGCCCCAGGACCCACCGTCATGGGTCTGGGGCCATATTTCTCTCACAGAGAGTCTTTTTCCGAACGCCAGGACTGAACCAAACAGGACCGAACCGAACGGCTGAACCCAAACACGGCGAACGAACTGAACGGCCGAACCCGAACCGCGATCTGTTCGCCCATCCCTATTTTTTTACCCTGCCTACATTCTGCCTCTGGCAGCTCTAGGCAGCTTACAGACAATAAAATCATATAAATTAAATATCAAAATATAATAAATATAAATATACAAAAATACAATAATAAAAGCAATAGTGGAAAACAATTTAAGAAACAAACCATTCTGGTGCACAAACAATCCAAAAAAAGCCCACCCACCCCTACACCTCTATACCCCACCCCATCACCGAAAAACTGGCGGAAGAGCCATGCCTTACATTGGGGCCAACGGGGGAGAAGATTTGGGCTGAGATGGACAACCACTGGGTGCGAGTTCCACAACACAGGTGCAGCTGCCAGCCTGTCGGTCCCCACCAATCTATAGCAGGAAACCTCCAGGAGGGCGCCCCCCAATAGGGGCCATTCTGAGACACAGGAAGTGAGGCGGTCCCTCAGACAGGCTGGGCCCAGGCCATTTAGGGCTTTATAGGTTAAAACCGGCACTTTGAATCAGGCCCAGAAGATAATAGGCAGCCAGTGCAGAGTCCGGAGCACTGGTTGAATGTGCTCCTGGTGGCCCGTCTCCATAAGCAGATGAACCGCAGCATTCTGCACCAGCTGCATCACCATGGGCAGCCCCACGTAGAGGGCATTACAGTAATCCAGCTGCGAGGTGACAAATGCATGAATGACGGTGGCAAGATCAGAGTCCAAGACATACAGACAGAACCATTGCACCAGATGCAATTGGCGAAAAGCACTCCAGGCCACAGCCAACACTTGGACATCCATGCACAGCTGTAGAACCAGAAGCACCCCAAGGCTCCGAATGCAAGATGACAACTCTGGGCGGACCCCATCAACATAGCAGTGCAGGTCTTCCCAGTATACAGTTGAGCTGAGGCTGCAAAAGTCAGAGGGTAGGAGGTGAGAGCACAGGTGGCACTCAACTCGAACCAAAGCCAACCGACTGTAGCATAAAGTGTTTTTGAAGCACTAGACTGTGGTTGTGGCAGTGGCAAAGAAAGCTTTCTTCGCTACCGCCATAACATCTGCAAAGTGCTGTCTGGCACAGCTCTTCTGGGTGGTGACTATGTTATTAAACCTTCACCGTCTTCAGCTGGTACTACAGTCATTAGCTGCCCACTGTGATGAGTTTGCCACCTACTTTGCAGATAAAGTTATTAGTATTTGGCATAAACTGGGCACTGCTAGTTTGGGTGCAGAGTCAGAGTTGGGGAGGCTCAGTCTTGTCCAGTTTGCTTGGATAAGCTTCAGTTAGTCTCACCCACCCATGCGGAGGCTATGCTTGGAGTTGTGTGGGTGACCAGTGGTGTACTAGATCCATGCCCATCCTGGCTTTTGAAAGCCAGCCGGGAGACACTGGGGCCATGGCTGGCTGGGGGTGTCAAAACAGCGGTCGTCGGACTCCTAATAAAGAAACCATCTCCTGATGTTGACTCCCCTGTCAGCTATCGCCCTGTCTCTAATCTTCCCTCTTTAGGGAAGGTTACTAAACGGGGGTGGCCTCGCAGCTCCAGGCACATCTTGCTATTCGATTCCTGGGCCCATGCCAGTCAAGATTTTGTCCTGGACATTGTACTGAGATTGAGCTTGGGACCTTGGTTGACAATCTCCATTTGGAATTCAATAAGGGTAATTGTACCCTGTCGATCTTTTGGTGACATTTGATACACTTGATCATGGGATGTTGTTGACATGGCTGCGGGACGTAGCTGGGGTGCACAGGACCGCTCGAGTGGTTCTGTTCATTCCTGGCTGGGAGAACCTTGTCCCCTCAGAAACTCCCTTATAGGGTCCCACTGGGCTCCATCTTATCCCTACTCCTGTTCAATGTGTATCTGAGGCCCCTGGGTAAGATCATTCAGAGTGAAGTACCATCAGTATGCTGATGATGCCCAACTCTCTTTCTTTCTCATCTGACGCAGGTCCTAAAGTTTCACTGCTGCTCACACAGTTGCCTAGCTACTGATGGGGACTGGATGTGGGCGAACCAACTGAAGCTGAATCCAGACAAGACTGAGGTGATGGTTGGCCAGCCTTGCGACCTGGGGGATGTAGGAGCCCCTGTTGTTAATGGGGTCCAGCCTCCTTTTGTCACTGAGGTTTGCAACCTTGAGGTGCCCTTTGATTCACTGCTGTGCCTCGACTGCCACGTTGTGGTGGTGGCCAGGAGTGCTTTTCACCAATTACATCTTGTGAGAAGGCTGTGACCTTTTTTTTTTAATCAGATATGGATTTGGCCACCATCATCCATGCCTTTGTAACCTCAAGGCTAGACTACTGCAATGCACTGTACGTAGGGCTGCCCTTGATGACTGTTGGGAAGCTGCAGCTGATTCAGAACACAGTGGCCGGCCGGCCTTCTGTTGGGAGTGGGTTGTCAGGAGCATATTACACCAGTGCTCCAGAGTCTGCACTGGCTGACAATAAGCTTTCTGGGCATGATTCAAAGTGCTAGTTTTTGACCTATATAGCCCTAAATGGCCTGGGTTCCAGGTTACCTGAAAGACCCGCCTCTTCCCTTATGTTTAATCACAGTCTCCGAGGTTGGCTGGGAGCATGTACTATCTGCCTGTGAAGTTTTTACAAGGGCATGCAGAGAGGTGTTCTCAGTGACCGTCCTACAATTATGGAACACCCTCCCCTTGGAGATACGCCAAACTCCAGGCCTGCTCGTCTTCCAGAAGAGATGGTGGTTCTTTTTGTTTAGCAGGCAGGGATGGGGTTGGGTGGGGAGGTTAGGGGGCTAAGGGATTTTTGACATGTTTTTAATGTTTTTATATTTTGTAAGCTGCCCTGAGCCTATTTGGGAAGGATGGGGTAACAATTAATTAATTAGGGTCTCTTTAGGAGGGAAAGTGTTGAACTAGTAATTAATTTTAGGAGTCCATGTTAACCCAGCTATATTATTTATACATGCATACACACCATGCACATTATATTTAAATGAGAACTATAGACACTATGGAAAAACTCATCCCTTTTCCAAGGTTACTGTAGGAAATATGGATATTTCCTCACCTCTCACGTCCTGGATCGGCCCCTGCAGTCAGCTGGGGGGGGGGGGGCACCTTCTTGGAGGTCCTCCGGGTTTCCCACGTTCGAGCAGGTGTTGTGTTTGGTGAGGGAGATGGGGGGGGGGGGGTTTCTTCTCTTTTCTTTTAGGGGGAATACTGAGTTATTTGGGCCCATCTACTGCTATATTTTAATAGTTTTTATTGTATTATTTTTATTGTATTTTTTGCATCTTGTATTTGGAAAGTATGTTTTTAGTCTGCTGTATGCCGCCCCGAGTTGTCACTGGGCAGGAGGGAGCAGACTATAAATGCTGATTAAAAACTAAAAAAACCCAAACCTAAATATGCTAATTTGGATTAAACTTTACCTTTGTTTCTCCCCAAGTGTCATCTCCAAATTCTTCTGCATATTCTTCATTATCTGTGATCAAGAAGTTATCAAAAATTGTTCCTGATCTCACCTGCAACAAAATGTATTTTGATAAGTAACTTTAATCAATTACTTTTAACTGTTTACTGATTAATCAAGATGCTACTGCTACTCTTTCACATGCAGAAATGTACACCAAAATTAAAGTTTTCTTTAAAGAAAAATGTTTTTAGATTATACAGTTGTGAAACAAACAAAAAGAAATCCTTGAGAACATGACCTGTAACAGTGCTATCTTCTTGAAACCGCAGACAGTCTGAAGTAAGAACTCTGCTGAATAGGGATCCTCTGGCTCCTCATGGCCAGCACTAGTCTTCTCGTCCCATTCCCCTCAGAAGGGCTTGAGTTAGCAGAGGTTAAGCCCCTTTAAGACTAAGCTCTCTTTAAGCAAAGCTCGACTTTAAATTAAACCTGAGGCTGTCTGTTTTCACACTAGATTCCAAAATATTAGTGGTGAGTGGCATCACTATCCTACTGTATAAATGTTTTTAAAAACGTATAAATTGAGCAGATTGGTCTTTTGCCTATTAGTACTCCAGTAAGTCTCAAAGGTGTTATGATTCAAGGAAACTACTGAGTTAAATGAAATATCAGACTTTTATATGTGGAGTTTCATTCAAATTACAAAACGATGGCAAGTTAAAAGTACAGGGCATGATAAATGTGCAGCACAAGGGTTGTAGCAATGTGTATGGTGCACAGAGTTATGGACAAAAAGGAGTTCTTTAACATCCAGCTGCCTACAATCATTGAAAGCAACTGACCTGCCAAAGGTCTAGGCCAATGACACTAATATTGTCATAGCTGTAGATATTGAAGTCTGGAGAGTAGCTGGGATTTTCAATTTGTGGATGGGGCCAAATTCCTTTGTAATTTGGATTATCAATCTTCCTTGGTTTCCATTCGCCCTAAAACAGACCACATGTTCTGAATGCTGTTAGCCAAAGAACAGTTGAATTTAAAAAGCTATCCATAAACAGAATAAGCTATACTCTTTAGAGTGGATTCTTGACCATAGGGGCCTTCCATTCTCCTTTCTTCACATCATCCCAGTCTTCAGGTTTCTCAGCACTGTTGTCAAGAATGTGTTCAGGTTCATCCCAATCCTTTCAAAAATATACAGAAAGGTAAAGGAAGCAAAATTAATTGGGTTTTTTATTTGCATAAGACAAGAGAATACATGGCCTTCTAAAACAATCCAACTAGGAAAGTTTTTCTATAATTAACTCATTAACAGATTTTCACTATTCCAGAAAACAGAAAAGACTGACCTACTTATTAGATGTCTAGGTGCTTCCTTGCATAGTTAGACAAAAAAGAAACACAATCAAATATACTAAAACTAAGTTAGATCCTTGAATTAGAACTTAGGGTGTTAGCATACAAGATGATAGCCAACACACAGGAGGGTGTCCACTAGTGGTGGGACCCCGGGCCCATTACTGGCTACCGGATTTACCGGTTACCGGTTCTACGAAAACCGGATTCCCGGATTGAATCCGGTATGCCGGTACCGGATTTATTTCATTGGTTTCAATGGGGCGCTGTGTCCCCATTGAAACCAATGAAATATCCCTCCCACTCCCAGGCTGCGCAGGTGGAAGGGGGGACACCCCCCACCCACCCTGCCCAGCCTGGATTTTTGTTTCCAAAAAGAACAGAGTAAGAGCCAGAGGCGAGGCGAGGCGAGGCCACCCCCCAGCACCAGCGGCCGCTGCGTCCCCGCAGCCGCCGGTAAGTATGACTCGATCCCTGGGGGTGGGTGGGGTGTTTAACACACACACACACACCCCCCCCAGGGATCACCCCTACAGTGCGCTTGCCGCTTACCTTTGGGAGCTCCGGCGGCGGCAGGCGGTCTGGCGGCCTGACGCCGGCAGCCGCCGCCGGAGCTCCCAAAGGTAAGCGGCAAGCGCACTGTAGGGGTGATCCCTGGGGTGTGTGTGTGTGTGTGTTAAACACCCCACCCACCCCCAGGGATCGAGTCATACTTACCGGCGGCTGCGGGGACGCAGCGGCCGCTGGTGCTGGGGGGTGGCCTCGCCTCGCCTCGCCTCTGGCTCTTACTCTGTTCTTTTTGGAAACAAAAATCCAGGCTGGGCAGGGTGGGTGGGGGGTGTCCCCCCTTCCACCCGCGCAGCCTGGACTCGGGGAGGGGTTTTTTTTAAAAAACTTTTGGGCTGGGGCTTTAAGTTTTTTTACATTGCAGCCATTTTTAAATGGCTGCAATGTAAAAAAATCCAGTACCCCGGAATCCGGTACTGGGTTCGGATTACCGGGTCGAATCCGATAATGCCGGTACGCCCGTTACCGGCATTATCGGATACCGGATTCTACCGGTTTCCCACCCCTAGTGTCCACCAAGGAGGTGTTTATTAGGTGTTTTCCACCAGATGCACAGCCCCCACTTATGGCAGGGTCTTGGAGCATGCTGTGTGGGCAAATGTGGGCTAATGTGCGCCCACGTGTCCACATCCTGTCAGGTGCATGCAGCTTCCACACATACAGGTCTGTCAGCACCATAGAGTTGCGGGCAAAAAGCCTAGAGCATTCTGAGGAGCAACTGCTTCCTGCCCCTCTCTCCACTTTTGCTGTCGCTGGCACGCATGTAGCGTCCACCATAAAAGCCCAATGCACACCAAATTTAAACATGCATTCTCCCAGCTTGCCCTGGTTTGCAGCATGTGCCCAATACTACCTCCAGTGTTCCATCACAGACACTCTGTGCCTACTGATCTGCCTGCTAAAAGTGTATTCCCTGGAGCAAAGGAGAGATCAAGGCCTTCAATGCTCTATTGGGGGAAGCAGAAGGTTCAATACCAGCTGGTCAAGCGTTACAGGAAAGAGGGGGTGTTCCAAAAATCTCAGCAGAAATGACAGTCCAGGGATACAACGGGGACCTGAACCAGTGCCGGCAGTGGGCCAAGGGCTTGTGCAGGGGCTACAAGGAGATCTGTGACAACTTCACCTCTGACTGCAGGTGACAAATATCGCTCATACTATGATCTCCTCTACCAGTTCCTGTGTGTGGATGGAACGATTGTGGTGGTCCGCCTCTACGGCTGCACCTTCGTCGGGGCTCAGAAGCAGCTGGCTATGGTTACCCCCACTGCCTGCTCCCGCTACAACCACTCTGCCTCCCATCACAGCACCCATGACTGCCAGCAGCCTGAGCACTCATCGGTGCAGGCATGGATGCTGTGACTCTCATGATCTATTCCCTTTTACTGGAGAGCCAACCCTTAAATAGGAGCCACCGGAGGTATTAGTGAAGGGTACAGAGGACCTAGAGGCCACCTTTATTGAGGAGGCAGAGAATGGTAAGTGAATGCACCGTGGGGGCGGGGGTTGCATTTACAAAGCTGCTTGGTAAAGACTTCTGTTTATTGCTATCTAGTTACGTGGGTTTTTTTCTTTACTGTGTTGCCAGGTGGCCATGTGAGTACGGGGGAACAACCTGAAAATCCCTGGGATACTGTGGTACCAGGCATGAATGGTAAGTGTTTGATTTCTGTATGTCCTTCATTGGGTGGGTGGAGGCTGAAACACTGGGTGGGAAAGGCACCATAGCAGGCTGACAGGGGTGGGGGTGTAAGCCAAAAAGGTGGTGCTTTGATTTCTGTACGTTCACTCCTCTGCAGTGATAGCCAGAGAACCGTGTATTCCCGAGATCCCGCCAGCAGCAGCAAAGGCCAGGCACTCATTCACGCTTTCCTTGGGGTAGGCAGAGGGTTGTAAATCGGGTGGGAACGGCAGCCATTAAAATGGGCTGGAAGGTTGTGAGGGGGCTGAAACACCAGGGCAGGAAGGTAGGTGGGACAGTCTGAACTAATGGCTTTCCTTGTTGCCTTGCTACAGGTCTGCCACTGCAACAGGCACAGACAGAACCCTCATTCACACATGCCCAGCGGAACCAGGATCTGTGGGTTCACAAAGGGTGCGGCACAGGCAGGATTTGGTGAGGGAGCTGATTGGGAGAACACAAGGAGTACAGACGAAATCCAGGATGGGATTCAGGGCATGGCCAGGAAGCACCGGCAGCTTCTGCAACAGAATGTCGCAGGACACAAGGCTTTTGCAGTCGAGCCTGCCTGGACCGCGCTGGTGGGAGGACAGACTCTGGACCGACCTGGACCGCTGGTGGGAGGACAGACTCTGGATCCACCTGGACCGCTGGCGGGAGGACAGACTCTGGACCCACCTGGACCGCTGGCGGGAGGACAGACTCTGGACCCACCTGGACCGCTGGCGGGAGGACAGGCTCTGGGCCCACCTCTGGCAGCAGTTTGAGCAGTCGGACAGCATGCTCGAGAAAGCAAGCAGAGATATGGCAGATCTGTTGGTACAGGCTCAAAACAGTCTGAACCAGTCTCTCCAAATCCAAACCTCCCTGCCTTGAATGTGAGCACTGTTGCCTATGCAACCTATGCCAACCCCCATTGGCAGTTCATGCCCCCACACCTGGATCCCAACCACCCACCCTAGTTTTTCCAGCAGTCAACCCCACAGCCAAAGCACCTTTCTCCGTCCTGCGCTCATGCTGCTGAATCTGCAGATCACACACCAAATGTTTTGAAAAGCTGAATGAGCCGGGTGGCTGCTGCCTAAGTAGGACTGGCTGTGTGCCACATGTGAGCAAGTTCTGGCCACTATTGGCCAGGTGTCACCACATGACTGGCTGTGTGCTCAGCCAGTTTTTGCAAAGCTGGGTGTGCTTGTGTGTTGCATCGGCACTGCTAATGCATGTAACATTCATGTCAGCGCACATAACAAGTCATGTAAAAATGTTATAGCTGTTACAAGGAATTTTATACAGGCCCAGGTGGAACCACTGACTGTTAAGAAATGGGTAAGTGGGCGGGGGGGAATCTGCAAGGCCAAAGCAATGAAGGTCACTGCCCATGGAATGTATGTGGGAGTGAAGCTTCCCATGGGTTAAAAGCAACTCATATTTTCTTTTCTTCTGAAAGTAACCATTTTTGTTTGTGATTGACATGAGGGATCATAATGCCATTTCGGTAGGTTGTTTGCCAGGGAAAGCCAAATGGCTTCTGCTTTTGTCTTTGTGTGCTGTGGCCACCTGGGGCACAGGGCTCAGAGAAAGTGTGTGTGGTGGGGCGGGGGTGTGTGTGTGTGATGAATAGGCCTTTACTGACATATAGGTGAGGCCTGATGTACAGAGAGAACTTTGGCTATGCACTCATAGGGTGTAACATGCAGACAATGGGATTCCATGTATGCAGATACCATGCAATGCTGCTGCAGTTCAAAGTTCAGCAGCACGGAAGAGTGGGAGTCCCAGATGAGTTAAGTGAGTGGGATGAGACTGAGAGATCGTGACTTTTCTGGATGTTTGTACACTGCCAGAAGTCGCTAACAGAAGCTAGACCTTCCCTGCCGTTTTTCCTCATCACTGCCCTGATGACAGTAAGAAGATATCTGCAGAGCCACTGGGAGTGCCTTGATCGGATGGTGGAGCTGAATCTCTCAGAGAAACCAAGTGGCTCGGGTACAGGGAATGTGAACCCACAGATGTAGAGCTTCTTGTCTTATATCAGGTTTGGAAAAGCGGAAAAATCCAGAGTGCCCTGGCGAGCAGGGATGTTTTCTGGCCTAACTGTATGGTGATGGAGAAGATGCTAGAAAGGAGAATTGGTAACCTACCTTTGGTGAATTCCTTTCTCTCATACACTCTGCATACTCCTCCTCTCGGGTAGTTCTACCATTGACCGATAGGAGGCAGATGATTAATTTTTCTTTCTTCTGCGCCTGCGTCACTGGAACTACCCAGCCATCTCTCCAGTTTGTTCCAAAGCTGAGAAGACCACGCTCCCCATTTGGTAACTAAAAGTAACTATTGTTAGGAAAAACTCCTCCCCCAAAATGTAACTCATGAAACTAAACATTGACCCTGAATCAACTATAAACACTAATTGCGGTACTGATCCCAAGAACCTCCCCTCCGAATGGATAGCTGGCTGGGAGGGTCGGAGGAGTATGCAGAGTGTATGAGAGAAAGGAATTCACCGAAGGTAGGTTACCAATTCTCCTTTCTCCTCATACCTCTACATCCTCCTTCTCTCGGGATGTACCCAAGCCTCCAGAGTTTTAACTTCAGGGGTGGGAGCCAGCAGCACTGGAAAGATCCAGTACCGCCTGCAACACCCTTCTGCCAAAGACTGCCTCCGCTGACTGAAAAACATTTATTTTATAATGTTTAATGAAGGTGTTATCAAAGCCCAAGTGGCAGTCCTGCATATTTCTTCATAAGAGGCCTGTGCCTTAAAGGCATAAGACGTGGCTGCTGAACGCACGGAATGGGCCCAAATCTGAAGGGGAGGGATTCTACCCCTTGCCTTGTAAGCCTCCACAATACTCTGCTTTACCCATTTGGAAATCAAAGTTTTGGAGGCTTTTGTACCCTGTCCCCCCCGCCTAATGTTCACCAATAGGGCTGTAGACTGTCTGAAAACTCTGGTCCTGGCCAGATAGATCTTTAGTGCCCGTCTCACGTTCAGAGTGTGCCAGATCTTTTCCCTGGAGTGGACCGGGTTGGGACAAAAAGAAGGTAATATCACCTCCTGGGACCTATGAAACAAAGAGTTAATTTTTGGTTAAAAAGCCTGGTCTAGTCTCAAGGTGACTGAGTCCCTTTGAAAAATGCAAAAATTGTCCTCCATTGAAAGCGCTCTGAGCTCAGAGACTCGCCTCGCTGATGTTACTGCTATCAAAAAGGTAACCTTCAGAGTCAAAAAGTATAGTGAGACATGTCGAAGCGGTTCGAAAGGGGGCTTGCTTAATGCCTCCAGCACTAAGTTCAGGTCCCACGAGGGAACCCTATGTACCACTGGGGGAGATATCATTCTTGCCGCTCGTAAAAACCTTCTCACATTCCTGTGAGAGGAGACCACTCTATTCGCAACTGCCCTGAGAACTGAGTCTATGGCAACCGCCTGCCTAGCTAGAGTGCTGGCCCGCAGACCCCTATCCAGACCCTGCTGGAGAAACTCAAGCACCTGAGAAACTCTTGCCTGCACTGGATCCTGCCCGTTGGAGACACCAACTAGCGAAGGTTTTCCACGTGGCACTATAACTTCTCCGGGTGGCAGCCCGCCTAGAGAGTTGGATCGTCGACAAGACAGTCTCGGAGTAACCTCGTGCCCTCAACGCTGAGCGTTCAAGCTCCAGGCTGTTAGTTTTAAGGTTTGAATTTCTGATGAGTAAACTGGGCCCTGGGCGATTAAGGTTGGTAGGAGGGGCAGCCTGTGATATCGAGACTGGCTGAGGTCTATCAGCTCGGAAAACCACGGCCTCCTGGGCCACCATGGGGCGATTAGTATCAGAGACGCTTGCTCCCTGCAAGCCTTGGATATGGCCCTCTGTATAAGCGGAAACAGGGGAAAGGCGTAGAGGAGACCCCTGGGCCAGGGGCAGTTCAGTGCGTCTATCCCCTCCGCCTCCAAGCAACGCGCTCGGGCAAAGCAACAGGGTACTTGGGCATTCTCCTTCGTTGCAAATAGGTCCACTATCGGAAACCTGAACCACCCTACTATCTGTTGGAAGACTGTCGTGTCCAACTTCCATTCGTGTGGTTGCAGGGTCTGGCGGCTCAGCCAGTCGGCCTGTATGTTGTCCTGCCCCCTGATATACAGGGCCTTTATGGAGTCTAGATGGTTCTGGGCCCACGAGAAGAGTCTTATCGCCTCCTGGTGTAGCTCCGCTGACCTCGATCCCCCCTGATGACTGAGGTAGGCCTTGGTCGTCACGTTGTCCGTATAAATCAAGATGTGTCGGGAGGCGAAGGTTGGAGTCAGCTGGCGAAGGGAGAGACGTACAGCTTTTAGTTCGAGTACATTGATCCTCTTGCCTGCATCCCTCTGTGTCCAGGTGCCCTGGGCTGATTGGGATCCCGAGTGGCCTCCCCATCCTCGGAGGCTGGCGTCCGTTGTTAGGACCATCCTCACTGGTTCTGTGAGCGGCACTCCCTCCTGGAGTGTGTCTGGGTCTAACCACCAGGACATTGAAGACTTTAGGCTTTGCGGAATGGGAACCCAAGGGTTGAGGCCTAGTGTGAGCTCTCTTTGAAAACCCCGAAGCTGCCTTTGCAAGGGGTGAAGGTGAAAACGTCCCTACGTCACTTGTCCTATGCATGAAATCATGAGGCCTAGGAGTCTCGCCAGTTGCTTGAGTCTCATGCGGTTCTGGAGCCTTAGCACTTGAACTAGCGACCTGATCTTGCTTCTCAGTGCTGGTGGAGAACTACCCGAGAGGAGGAGGATGCAGAGGTATGAGGAGAAAGTGGGTACAGAGGCACATGTTTGGAGGTTTATGCGACCCAGGAGGGATTTTCAACCCCACGTTGGGTGAGATCCCAATAAAACTGTGTGCTGCTATCTGCCCATACATCGCTGTGAGCATGGATGCAAGAAACCAGGCTAAGACTCACTGCTTATGCAAACAGTTTGCGTTAGATTTCAATTTTACTTTCACTTTCAATGTTCTCAATAGGCACTCTATAGTATGCAATTTGCTCAATAAACTGTGCAAAACAAAATGTTATTTACAGCCACTAAGTCAGGCGTGGCTCCTCCTGCAGAGCATTATGGGCGTTGCCCACCAAAGCCCTGCAGGGGCACCGCTGCAGCTTTAGTTTTAAAAACAAACCAAAAACAAAACAAAACACGCTGCCGTTTATGACAGCTACAGCAGCCTCTGAGCTGCTGCAGAGGCTGCTGTAGCTGTCACTGAACCTGTTCTCCCTTCGGGGACCCACCCACTCCGCTGGGAGAGGGAGGGGTCCCCGAAGGGACAAAAAGGTTCAGCAGCTCAGCCGCCCAAAGCGTTTTCCTATGGAAAACGCGATTGGGGCGGCTGAACTCCGTGGTCCACAGCACGTATGGAACGTGCTGTGTAGGGAAGGGCTACAGCCTTCCATTGCGCTCAATGGGCACAATGGAAGATCTCGCCAGGGCGGTCGGGCTGACAGCCCTGGCGAGATAGCTTGGT
>QEPC01012541.1:624252-642963 GCA_003113815.1 Sphenodon punctatus
CCCCCCCGGGATCAAGACAGCAGGGCCTCCTAGCCTGAGGGCCCCCCCCCCGTTCAAACAGCAGAGCCCCTTCCCAGCCTGCTCCCTCTCTTCTTTCTCCCCCCCCCTCAGACAGCAGGGAGCCCCCTGGCTGGAACCCCATCTTTTCCCCCCCAGGCTCAGACAGCAGGGTCCCCTCCTGGCCTGAGCCACTGCATCCTCACCCCTGCAGGAACAGGTAGATGTGCCCCCTCCCCCATCAGCACTGCAGTGACCTTGCTCCTGCCGCCTCTGGGATGGGCCTGGCAGAACTACCCAGTCCCATTGGCCCGGTCCCTACCGGGCCCAACAGATTCCTGAAGACTAAGCTGGGGACTGGGGACACCACCTCCAAGGTCAGGACCAGTGTGGCTTTGAGGAAGCTAGCCAGCATAGAGAGCAGGATCCGGCAGCGAGAGGCGAGACTCTGGGGTGAGCAGCCCCGCGCGGGCAGTGCCAGTCGGGAGCAGCACCCAGGAAACTGTAACGGGATGGACAAGACCATGACCCCGAGCCAGGCCAGGCTCCCGGCGCAGCTTGGCCCAGACAGCGATGAAGAGGACATGAGACTCTTATTGGGGAGCTCAGGAGAATTTCCCAGTGACAACGAGCAGCCCAAGGAGGTGTCAAGCGATTCCCAATTCAGGGGGAAGGTAACGAGAACATTGGATTAGTTTAGCTGCTTTAATCTTGTATACTGTGGTCAGAAGAGACCAGTAAGATAGTCTCCAGGGATCCTACTGGATGTCCAGCTCTGTACACTGGCATGAGATTCCGCACTTTGACCAGCAGAAGGCAGAGTTCAACTTTTTTGGAGCATGCGCAGAGAGAATCTGATCCCTAGCACTCCCAGTTGATTGTCTGCCTCCGGACAAGCAGGATACACATTTTTAGTCCTCTGCCCCATAGGGTTAGTCTTTGCAGTGCCAGGTGAGAGTGAGCGCCCTCTCTGTTCACCCTTTATTCTCCTCCAAGAGGGGAAGCCTGCTTAGGCGCCCCCTGCCTCAGTGTGAGGCACAAGCTGCGCATGTGTCCAGGCCACAGCAAGGGAAAGCCTCAAACCTCCCGGGCCGGTTTGCTAGCTGCAGCTAGAGCACAGGGCCGGCGCCAGGGCAGCTACTGTGGTGGGTCCCCCACTGCCAGGAGTGGTTTTGCACCAAAACAAGATGGTGACCACCAGAAGGACTGCGGAGAGTAACAAGAAGGAGACTCTGAATCTGTAAAGTCTCCCTGTGACACGAGCCTCCAGGTGATGACCCCTGGAAGAGGGCCAGATACCCAACACACCTCTTGAGCCATCCAAAGACCCTGATAGTTTCCTATCAAATATAGCAGGGAACAGCTTTCCAGACGGGTGCAGAGAGCACTGGGTCTTAAGGGAAAAAAAGCAAAGCGGGAATGTGCTGAATCTTCGGGGAGGAATCTGACAAGTATATCCTGAGATCCCAGAGTGGAAACGGAAATAGTGCTGGATAAAGCATTCGAGAGAATAATCAAAGCGGTTTGGCAACACCCAACCAGGGCCTTTTGAGAGGAACAAGATTCAGGAGTCATTATACTCGTTCACTAAGAATAAGGAGTTACTGCTAGCCACTTTAAAAGTAGATGCAGCAGCAGCATCCCTTGCCAGGAAGTCAGTTTTTCCCACAGAAGGAAACCGTTTCCCTAGGGACCAGATGAATAAGGGGATAGAGAGAGGTGAGCCTCAGGAAGAGCTTTGAGGAGATCATGAGTAATTAAAATGGTTACCCTCACGTTTTACTTCCCCTGAGCACTCATGAAGTGTATAAAGCGGGGCAGAGACCCGGACATCTTCATTAAGATGACTAGACGTCTAGCTACCAGTATATAGCTACCTTACGAACATACACTGCTGGGCGTCCAGGGCAGCTGTATCGAATATCGCAATGCGCACATGGCTGTGGTTAAGATCCTAGAGGGGAGATGCCACAGCTAAGAACATGCTAGTGGCAGGTCCATTCCAGGGTTCCAATCTGTTGGGAGTATGTTTGGACAAAGTCCTTGCAGATGCCTCAGACAAGTCCAAGAAACAGACTTTGCAAAGCTTTAATAACCCAAGAAGGGCCTTTTGCCCTTACTGCTCAGGGAGCTACTTGGCCAGAGGTTCCAGAAAATCCTATTCCACAATCGGAGGAAGCCAACCAAGGGGCAGATCACGCTGGGTTCAACAGAGAGGTACAGGAGGTCCCTCCCTGCCTGAAGCCAGGGACAGGCCTGGGACATTCCAAATCACTTGTCTATTTGTCATCGCCTCTGGGGGAACCCATGGACCTAGGGGGCAGGTTGCACCTCCTCATAAGCAGATGAGAGGACACAACTTCAGACGCGTGGGTCCTAGAAACGATAAGGTCGGTTTGTGCAATAGAGTTTTGCCATTTCCCCTTGGACTCCTTTTTTGTCTCCCCAGTGTCAAAGAAACAAGAAAAGCACGAGGCAGTGCTACAAGAGTTATCTTGTTTGCGTGGGATCGGCACCGTAGAACCAGTTCTGACAGAGGAAAGTTTCTGTTCCTGGTACCCAAAAAAGCTCAATCACTTCATGAGGGTAAGAAAGTTCAGGATGGAAACCCTCCAATCCATATGTCTTGCTTTGGTGCAGGGGGAATGGCCAACAAGGCTGGATCCGAAAGAGGCCTATCTCCATGTGCTGATCAGACTGAGTCACCGGAGATAGCTGCATTTCAGTTACGTGAACCAACACTGGCAGTACAGAGCCCTCCCCTGTGGAGTGGCTACGTCACCGAGAACCTTCACAAAGGTATTGATCCCACTCATTGTGAACTCCTGCTTAGAGGGCATTCACCGTAGCCCCCATCATGACATCCTTCACAACATCCTCATCAGGTGGTCCTCCTCCTCCTCCTCCTTGAGAAAAGGCCATAGGGGATCTGGCCAGGACAGTAGACTACCTACAGGCGCACAGGCTTGTTTATAAACTTCCAAGAGAGTAATTTTATCACCAAGCATAGGCTAGAACATCTGGGTGTGATCCTGGACACACAACTCTACAAAGTATTCATAATGGGACAGAGGCAGGACAAATACACCTTGTGATTTCACAGATCAGAGACAAGGCCCAGTCCTGGTTAAAGACCCTAGCGAGCCTTCGGGGACTGATGATTTCTTGCACACAGCACCTTCAATGGGCCAGGTTCCATGCAAGGCCCCTCCAAGCCCTTCTTCACTTGCACTAAGCCCAGCTGGTGAAAGGCCTCAACCCAGAGTGGATGGCCAGAGGTGGGGGGGCATTTCAAAATGGGGGACACCCCTGGCAGAACCTACCAGACTGAAGATGACAGATGCCAGTCTGTCAGACTGGGGGCTCATCTCAAACAAAGGGCAGCCTACAGGGTTCTGGTCTACTCAAGAAAAACAGCACAGCATCAGCTCCAAACAGTTGAGGGTGATTTATCTAGTGCTAAAAGACATGCAGAATCAACACGCCCTTGTCTACGCAGACAACACAACTATCAAAGCCTACGTGAAGCATCAGGAGGGGGTGGGATCTCGCTTGGAATCTCTTCACCGACAGGCCTCCCTGCTCATGAAATGGGCAGAAACCAACCTTCTCTACAGGTGCTCCACATCCAAGGCAAGATGAATGTCCAAGCAGATCGGCTGAGCAGGAGGTCAGTGGACTCAGGAGAGTGGTCACTCAGCAAAGAAGCCTTCACTCTCATAACTACCACTTCCGGGCATACTGAGGACAATTCCAGTGTGGGAGATTACATGTTCCATTGTAACGAGGAGCAAGCAGTGGCCCACGATGCTCTCAACCAGGAGTTGCCAAGGGGTCTGGTATATGCCTTGCAGGATGATCACCAAGCTGCGCAGGGAACGGGTACGTATGATCCTGGTGACCCTGTTCTGGTTGAGGAGGCCGTAGTTCACAGACCTGCAGGAACTGAAAGCAGAGCTGCCCCATCACATGACCTCGCCCAGGGACCGATCCTGTATGAGAACCCAGGACTACTTCGACTGACAGCATGGAGATTGAGCAAGGGGGCACTGAGAAAATTAGGCTACTCCAGTGCAGTCCTAGACACCCTCATGCAGTCCAGGAGGTAGTCCACAAGGCACTTGTGTACATGAAGGATATTTTCTTGATGGCATGAGACAGAAACAGTGAGGCCCCTCAAGGCAAGGATTAGAATGGTGCTGGAGTTCCTTCAGGAGGGCTCTCTGAGTAAGGGGTTGAAGCCTAACACCCTGACAAGGCAGGTGGCAGTCCTAGACAGCAGTATCCTTAGTTGTGTTGTGGGCTTTCAGACTTCCACTCATCCCCACATGAAGTGCTTCTTGAGAGCAGCCAGGCTAATCTCCCCTCCAGTCATTCACTGTTTTCCCTCTTGGGACTTCAATTTAGTGTTACAGTCCTTATTGAAGGCTCTCTTTGAGCCTCTGAAAAACATCTTATTTCCTTTCCTTGAAAGTGGCCTTTCATTACTTCAGCTAGAAGAGTGTCTGAGTTGGGTGCTCTTTTCATAGATGTGGCTTTTTGTATTTTCAGAGAGTGTTCAGTTGTGTTCAGCCTGGATCCTGCATTTTGGCTAAAAGTAAACATGGCTTTTCACAGGACACAGGAGATAATTCTTCCCTACCATTCCTAGGGGAAAAAAATCTGGCAGAGACTGGATGTGCATAGGGCGCTCTGCACAAGGTGTACATGGATAGGACTGCTCTCTTCGTGAAGTATCAACTGGCTAGGAAAAGGCTCAAGGGAGTGTTAGGAGTCGGATCTCCTCTGCACATGCTTCCAAAACATCAAAGTTTGCCTCCTGCTGTACACTGTTTGCCTCCTGCTAACCCCAGTGTACAGAGCTGGCCATTCAGAAGAACCCCCTGTAGAAGGAAAATTCACAAGGTAAGTGCCCGGTTTCCCTATCTAGTCTGATAGCACAAGCTAGAGATCTCATCCAGTTATTTAGGCCTGGTAATATCATTAATTACAGACGGGTCCCTGCCCTAAGGGGCTTGCGATCTAGGGATCCATGGAAGCGAGGAACATAGGAAAAAACAGGGAGACAGACATGGAGCTGAGATGTCGCAGGGGCCATGAGTGTCTTATTGATGAGATCAGTGAGCAGCAGCCTGCGGGGATGGGCAGCTAAGGAAAGCCTGATGGAAGAGGTAGGTTTTTAGGAGGGGATCATGGAAGGGTACAGATATGAAGCAGATGAAGTAATTAAATCTCTTTTTCTAAGTCTTTCATAAAGAATTGCATCAAGACTCCACTAAGGACATCCTCTCCACCTGGTAAAAGGTCTTCACAGACCAATCTGTTTAGTGCCCCTTCTCTACAGAGTGAAAGTTCCTTGAAAAGAACATCTCGCAAAGCTGATTCACAAACACCTTCCCCATCGAGTAGAAACTTGCCACAGCTAATCAGTAAGGTGTCCCTTTTGTCATCTCCTTCAATGAGAGACTTCCTTGCAGAGACCACTTCGCCTAAGATGAGCCACATACATCGGAGGTCCTTGTCCGAAGGAAGTGAAATGCAGTCTTTGGATGAGTTATTCTCCATAGTAGCAGATAATGTTCCAGATGACACTAGCAAGAGCTCCGATGGTGAGTTTTTTCAAGTTTATTTTAAAGAGCTTTCTGATCGGGACATGCCCCTTAACAACTAAACTCATGACTTTCCTTGTCAAATCAATAAATCGGCCTATTGCTTATTCAACTACAGGCTTCAAACTGAATATTTTGAGCCTTGATGACTTGGCCCCAGACGTGTCCTCCAAAAGAGAAAAATTAAAACCTAAGGTAACATTTTCACTAGTTCTGAGAGCTTTTATTCCTGGGTTTGGTGCAGAAGTTTAATAGCATTCAAGATAGAAGCAATAGAGACAATCCATGAAACCAAACTGAACAGGCATGATTCTGTCCACATTTGCTACACTACCAGTAGCATCTGAAGGGCAGGCTATGCTGCCTTAATTTTTATTTTATTTTTAAATAAAAGGACACAATCCTAGCAGCAGATAGCAAGTTAAGCTTAACATCTCAAATAGTCTTTTTGTAGAATGCTGCATAAATAATTGGAATTCTAAGATCCCCTATAGCTCCCTTCATAGAAAAAAATTATTTTCCAGGAGACGGAGATTCAGATGACTAAAAAATCAAGCAAGAAGCCAGACCCTACAGTGTTTCTGGAGACTAATGGCCAGAGCCCTTTTAAAGCATTTACTCCAACTGATACAGCTGCTTTGGACGAGGAGATTGATGGGGAAATCCTGACTGAGGCTGAAATTTCTGAGCATTTAAGTGAAGGTTCTTCAGAATTTCATCATCCTAAAAAAGTGTTCCCTGAACCAAAGGAGAGCACTGTCCATTCAGAGTATTCTGAAGACTTTGAAAACTCTAGCTCTTCAACAGTTTCTGAGGAAACAGACAGAGGATCCTTGTCTGAAAAGTCCCTGGAGCAGTCTAATGGTCCCATGTATTCTAGAGAAGAGCCCTCTTCCTTCTGGTCACCTCCTGAGTCTAAAAATAAGTGGCATGAGAAGATAAGAAGAGTAACTGTAAAAGAGAGTGCTGTGCAGACAAGCGATTCTCTGTTTACCTATCACTGGTCCAAGAGTAAGTTTTCATTGGTTAATAGTGCTAGTCTGAGAGGCTGTTTAATGGCTACTCCTCAGGTCAGCTATCCTTGCTCATGTGTTACAAGTTGCTGCACCGTGCTAATATTAGTAGCAGCAGCTGAGTATTCCAACAGGATCCTTAATGCCCTGCAGAAGGCTTGCCTATCCTGTCCCTACAATTACATGCTTCCTGGTTTTATTCTTAAGTATTTATGTAGCACCAGCCGGGTCCTTGCCACTGAACATTCTTGAATTAGTGGCTTACTGTCTAGGGGAGACAAAAAAAAGGATGGGAACAGGGAAAGATGGGAAAACAGTCTCAAAAGAAAGTCACAGGTGCACGTGCTGGGTGGGGGGGAGGGTTTAGCAGCCCCTGCCCCAGCTGCATGTCTGCTTTCACCCGCTGGAGACTGGTTGGCATGGTGGCACAGAAGGAGAAATATTCCCAGGTAAGAACATGGTGAGAAATGAGTGCGGAAAGGGGAGGAATAAGGCCAGGTAGAGCTTTAAAGGTGAAGACAAGGAGCTTGTACTGGATGGGGTGACTGAACATGATCAAAGGATGACCTTGGCAAGTGTTAAATAGAAATGAGGGGAGAGCTGGGGATGCCAGTAAGGAGATTGCAGCAGTCAAGATGAGAGATGACCAGAGCATGCATTAGGGCTTGAGCAGTAAGGAACGACCTGTTTTTAGCAGCATCGGGCAGGGAGATGAGGCATTGGCAACAGACTGGATCGGAGGGGCAAAGGAGTGGGGTGGGGGACATCAAAGATGAATTCATGCTACGTTGGGATGGGATGGGACGGGACACGATCAGCGGAAATGGAGAGGAAGGATGTGGGGAATGAGTTCAGTCTTGGGACATACTAAGCTTGAATTGACAGACATCTAAGCAGAGTTGTCCAAGACAGTTGGTGATGAGCGAGGGTTAGAGTCACCAGCATAAACTGGAAGCTGTGAGATAGTGAACTTGCCAAGGGATAAAGGGAGGCGAGGACCAAGGACAGAGACTTGGGAAGTTCCAGCTGAGAGGGAAGGTGGAGGAGGTACCAGCAAGAGAGAGAGTGAAGGAGCGGTTTGAGAACTAGTCAAGAGGTGAGCCCCAGAATCCCAGGGAGCAAAGTAAATCGAGGAGGGTGTGGTTGGTCGTCAAGGCTGGAATAGAGGCCCTTATGGTTGGCTAGGTGGTCATTGATTTTGGCAAGAGCAGTCTGTCGTGTAGAGAACGAGAGTCAAGGGAGGAAGTCAAAACAGCAAGTGGAGACAGCTTCTTCTAGGATCTTAGAAGCAAAGGAGTGTGAGAGAGGACAGAAGGGTCAAGTGGCAACAGCAGATCCCCAGCATGGCAAACGGACAACTGCATCCCCAGCAAGTTAGACCAGAACCTAAGTAGTGCCATCCTGGGCCCAGGAAGTTAAAGCAGTGAACTCAGTGAGTACAACCACTTCTCACAGGAAGGAACATGCCTAATTCTAGTGTCTAATTCTGGAAAATGTCAGTCTAATGCACCATTTTTGTTCTACCCCCAGTGGATGGCACTGCAATCCTTGGCCCAGCTGTAGGAAGAAGCTATATTGACCCAGTCCCTATTGCCAGTCATGTTGTCAGTATGGATGCAGTGGAAGGTACTGTGAACAAGAACTTAGCACCACATTTGAGCAATAAAGCATGTTGTCTCCACCTTTTCCCTCTCCCTCCCTGTGAGGTGGGCAGGTCAGTAAGTGCAATTACTACTTTACACATGGGGAACGAGACCGAGATGGTGACTTGGCCGAGGCCACCAGCTCCTACCCGCTGGGCCAGACAGTGTGTGTCTAATGTTTAACAGCAGCTCTTGCTGCTTCACTGGCTGCCATGTTCTCTTCACAGCCCTGACGGCCTACAGTCCTGCGGTGTTTGCTTTGAATGCCATGTTAAAACAGCACTTACTGCTGACCCAGCAGTTTGTAGAAACCAGTCGTCATCTACACTTATCCCTTGTGGAGTCTCTGGAGAACGAGCAGTTCCACTACCACACCCTGGAGGAAGCGAAGGAGGTAACGGCTTTAGCACGGACTCGGCGCTTAGCCTTTCCCCACTCTGGGCCGACGCAGCACTGTAGATGGGAGGGTGGCTTCTTCCCTTAAAGGGTTTTATAGCAAAGAAATAACTGTATTATTCACTTACCAGCTGCCATGTTCTACAGGCTTGGCTGGATTCTCTTTACAGAACTAGGAAGGGAGTAATTGTCTGCAGGACACTTAATAGGATGTCCAGTGCTCTGGGCCCAAACACTAAATCCCAACAGGGGCCTGGTATGGAAAGCAGGTATTGATGGTATAGCTAGCAGGCAGTCTCGATGCTCTTCATCCAGTGGCTCGTGTCACGAGAACCATCCCCACCTTTTGCCAAGACCCATAGACTGGTTCTTATAGTTCTAGTACTGTAGACCCAGAGACAACCTCACAATTGGGACCAAGGTACTGCTGTACAGCTACAGGAGAAAGCTGTCAAGTTGCCTAGGACAAGGCTTGTAAATAATGTTTTCAGAAGATCCTCAACTCCTACCCACTCCTTCCATGGGAAGAACAAGGCAGCAGTGGAGGCCACAGCTATTGGGGCTGGTGTTTGTGTGTCAATGACTATTGGAGCTCATGGCTATGGTTGCTGTAAAGCCTAGAACTGGGTTCAGAAACAGATGGGCCATCCTCCAATTGGTCCATCAGCTAGCAGAATGCTCAGGAAGCCCATGAACCACTCCTGCCCTAAGCGGAGAGTGTTACAGATGGGAGACAATTGCTCTAGGACTACTTGTACACTTTCTCTGAAGCATCTGCTCAAACTTACGATAGTTCTTAGGATTTCCAGTAAATTGTGCAAACTAGTCTGCTTTTTGAAGCATACCCCAGAATTAACCAGCCCTCTTATATTTTGCAGTACATCAAGAGTCACAAGTCACCACCTCTGACAATTGAAGGAGCTTTGGAAGAAATTCATACTATGGAAGAGCAGTAACAAGAATTTCTTCAGCTAACTTAGCCTTGGAGACTTAGGCTACACACTCATGTTACTGGGGGGATGACTATGAGGGCAATCGTATTAGTGCATGTAGGAATGCGCTATTCCACTTTTCTCCTGCGAGACCGAGGTCCCTGATGTAGCTCTTATAATCATGGGTGTTTCATGGGAGAAAAGCAGAACAGCACAGCCCTACAGGTGCTGACTCCTGTGAGAATAGAGCTGCAATTGCCCTCATGGGAGAAAGTGGGTTCAGTCTTTCCACAGTAGTTTTTCAAGGAGTATGTAAGGCAGATGCACCTCAAAGTTGGTTTTGTATGTTATGGGAACCTACCAAGACTACTTTGAATGTTTAGGTTAGAAAATGAATATTGGTTGCTCTACATTCTAAATCCTGGCTTGCTCTGGGGAGAACTCAAGTTAATGCAGTGTTTCATTTAACCTATACACTGGCATAAGCTGGTGCCTTAAACTGAATGTTTTAAAGCAAGATAAAGCATCTTCAACCCAGCAATAAATGAGTAGCCTCTTGTAAGCAGAAATGGGCAATTTTCCCTCTGAATTAGTAAACTAAAACTTGTTTTAATAAAAGTCTGTTTATTGGAAGGCAAAACAGTAAAATTCACACAAGTTGGTAACATACAGGTGCCTTACGGGGGTTCATAGAGTTACAGTTTCACAGCTACAGTAAATCTACAATGAAGTTGGTGTTTCATCATGTTGGACTCAATGGTTTGGAAGAGGGTTTCTACGGTCAATGAGAGGCTGTACGAGGCAAGCCTCTGCAGACTGGAGGTGGAGTGAAAGAACTACTTTAGCTGGTGGTTTCAGATGCAGAATTCAGTTACAAAAAGGGCATGTGAAAGGTAGCTTCCACAAATGCTTTGTACTTTGAAATCTCTGGGGAAGACGGAGTCTGCTGTACTCCTAACTTTTATTCAAAAGGTATATACAAAAATATAAAAAGCCTAAAGAATATTTTCATTACAAAGCATTGAACATCCCTTAGAGCATTTGAGTGGCCAGAACCGTTAACCCTCTATGATCTGGATGGAGTTGTGACTGCAGCAGGTGGGGTGTAGGGGCTAAGTTGTAGGATAGAGTCTACCACACAGTGCTCCTAGGTCACCTGTACTGGAATTAGGTGCTTCATCCCCCATTTAGACATTAGGACACAGTGCTCAGCATCAGTCTGACTTGCTCCCAAGGCAGCACCCTCCACTTCAAATAGCATTAACCTTTGAGAGAAAAACATACATTATGGAACTAGAGAGACAGAACCATGATCAAGAGATGACTGCATTCCACAGGATGACAGCCCAGGAGCAGGGAGTGTGATGGGGATTCATTTTACAATAAAAGTGGGTAACTAATTTTTAAAATTTGCAAAATAAAATGGGCTTTTTAAAGTTGCTAGACATGTTCTAGTAACTGGCCTTTTTAAACACTAGTCTGCATGGCTTGGAGTACATGTCATAGCTTTCCATTTTCCACCATAGGGCTAAAGGAAATTCATCTAATGCCACTTCCTCCAGACATTAATCCTGATTTAGACAAGTTTAATGATTTGTAGAAGATGCAAGACATCTTTCTTCAGATTTCAGGGTGTCTTATTCAGGTGGTGGAGGGTCTTGGGTTTCACGCTTCACTGAAACAATAGGGAAAACAGTTCTTACATTCTGCATTCAGGCTCAGCTGGGTCTGAAGAACAATGCAGTGTGGAGGGCAGGGATTGTTCCTCTAGGCCCTACATGCACAGATTCCACTGGGGAAGCTGCATACCTAGCTCCTTGCCGCTATTGGTTAACCTTTAGTGGGAAGGTATTTTTACTCTCATGCAGAGGCCTCTCAAAGCCCCCTCCCCATCACACATGGAGCACTTCTGCTACCCACTCAGTTCAGTACCGGTGTATGTTCGCTTCCCCCGAGCCTCAACTGCTTGGGCTTGTTCTGAGAAAGGGGGCAAAAAAGGCCAGAGGAGATTTCACACAGCACCCCAGAGGGTAGCCAGTCCCAGGGCGCAGACTGGGGGAGAGGACATGTCAGAAGGGAGCCTGCTGTGCAATAGAGGCTTTCACAGGAATTGGGCTGCAAACCCAGTGCCAGTAGTGCTCCGCTCTCCTCGGAGCAGCACCTATTTATCCAGTCTTTTTAAAGGGAAACGGGGACACTGGCTAATTAGCATCCTTAACCTTTTCCCTATACAACACAATGTTAGACTTGCCTTACAAGAGCTATTCTAGTAACTCATTGGGGGAGGGGGGGGGGGCGCTACTCACAGGATGGGGCAGAACCTTTCTAGGCTCCAGCAAGTGGGTAACTTACATTCATCTCTGGCCTTCATGCGAGCAATAAATGAGTAACTCTTGTTTCTGCGGTAGTTTTCATATGGGTCATCTAGCGCCACGCCCACTCCCTTGTACTGATCCCATTTGTCTCGAATATCGCCACCTTTAATGGGATCCTGGATTCCCTGCTCCTTGGCCCCCAGACCCCCAGATCCACTCCACCCTAAAATAAAGGACATGGAACATCTTATTGGTCATTAAGAGTCCCAAGAGCTCTCAGAACTTCAGTTTGCTGTTTATTTCCAATCAAGAAAATGTAACTGCTGCCTCCAGTGAGGCGGCAGCCCCTGGCACACTTCCTCTTTGAAAAGAGACCGTTGGGTACGGCAGGGGGGATGTGCCCAAGTCCTGTAGTGTGGAAAGAGGAGACTTTCTGAAAGGACCAAGCACAGGCAGGCAGAAGCAGCCTCTGTAAGCACACCTGCCATAGGGCAGGCAGCCCTCATACTCAAAGCTCAAATAAAGCAGTTTACAACAGCAAACATGATTTGCACAGCTTAAAATAGCTGCTCATGTCCTACACTTGCTGATGCTCCATGTAAATACTAGATGGGCCATCTCAGGGAAGCTGGGAGCTTGCCAGGTGCAGTGGGCTCAGCAGCATATCAAAGTTAGGAAACGGGCTGTTAGCATTGAGGGATATCTGTTCCTTTCCTATTTCCCTGATCAGAAATGAAGTTGGACCCCTACACGTGCTGACTAATACGTCACACGCATTGTCTCTGCACAAGAGATTGAAGGAAGGATTGCCAGCTTATTACAACGCAGCAGCATTGGTTAGAATTAATGTAGCACTATGAGCTAATGTTCACATTGAATTTTCCTCCCTGTGGGGAGAGAAGGGGGATTGCTTCAGAGATCATCAGTCTTACCCATTTTCACTAACATCTGATGCCCTTTATTTTCTTCTCCAAGTCTCGGGTCCAGTATAGGAGGCCCAGAGCTGGAGCCCAAGCCAGCAGCAGAACTAAGAGGAAAACACAGGTCACAGTTCAGCATTACAATTCCCTAGTTATTCTCTCACTGGGCTAACATGAAAGTTGCTTGCTGTAGAAGAGTGTCATGATTACATTTATTTTGTTTTCAAACTTCAGTAATAACCAGAGTGAAACAAATCTTGGGGAGTCTTAAACACAAGCCTTCCACGCCCAGATTTGCTCAAGGAAAACTAAGGCACAGAAGTGTCCACAGGATTCCTTTCCTTCCAAATAAAAATTAAGCCGCCTGGCCACAGATTGTCCTGGTTACATTCTAGGACCAGCTTTTCTTTTCCCTTCCCCTAGCTAGGGGAAACTCTGCACAGAGTACACTGAACACAAGCAAATGAAAAGCCTTACGGAGGGGTAGGGCTGCGAGATCGAGACCGGCGCCGCCTTCCAGGGGAATAAGACTTTGATCTGGATCGTGACCTGGATCGGGAACGGCTCCGAGAAGAGTGGGACCTGCTCCTGCTTCTGGAAAACAAACAGGCAAAGTCAGCTCAGCAGGAATTTGCTTAATGTTGTCTCAATCAATTCAGCTTTTCATGGGATGGCAGGCTAAAGTAGAAAGCCCCTCGTCCAGACCTCAACATTTTTGAGCCACATCCCAGCTTCATCTGTCTGTGGCAGCTGGACCCCTTCCCAGACCACCCCCACCCCACACAGATCTTGCTTGATTCCCTTGTTCTCTCCACCCCATTATTTTGAAGATTATACCTCTCTCAGTGAGACCGTGGAGCTGGGTGTCTACCGGCTGGGGTCCTTCTAGCCCCACCCCCCCAAAAACACCTTCCATACCCTCCAATTCCTAGGTGCTAAGCCAGATCCAGACACATTTATTTATATTTATCCCAAAGCTATCCCTTAGGTTCAGGGTGGCTTACAATTCTTTAAGTGTAACATTAACTTCCTCACAACCACCCTGTGAGGTACGTTACGCTGAGAGATCTGACTGGCCCAATGTCACCCAGTGAGATTTGAAACGGGGCCGCCACCTACCTCCTGGTCCAAGTACTGCACTCTTAACCACTACACCACACTGGCCTCCTACAACCCTCAAAACACACCTTGCCTCTTTATTTGGAAACTTAAGTCTACCCTCTCACTCCTTTTCAATGTTCTGCTGCTACTGGCCAGAGTCCAACCACCCCAGATCAAAGGGCTAGGAGCCAGGCACTCCTGGTTTCTATTCACTGGGGAGCCTTGTATAGGTCATCTCTTCTCTCTAGGCTTCCCCTCAGTAATAAAAGGATATAGTTTGCTTCCCTGCCTGAAAAGGGCTGCTGTAAAGATTATTTACCCCATGTCACATTCATTCAGTTTGTGGGACCTCATGACTGCAGAGAAGCTAGCACTCTCGTTTCATCCTACCTGGACTGGGATCGCGAGTAGGATCGCGATCGAGAGCAGGATCGGGACCGGGACCTCGAGTAAGAGCCAGATGACTTTGAAGATCTTGAATTAGAGCGGGAGGAGGAGTGACCTCGGCTTTTTGATCTGCTGCGCGATCGGGAAGGACCGCTACATAGGGGGCAGAAACAGAGTGAGCAGCCCCTCACTAAATACAGACATGCCCTAATCCTACCGCAAGCCACACAAAAGGGGTTAATTGTGCACATTAAAGCAGTGTGGCTGCTGCTAATACAGACTGAAATGTGCCTTTTCAGAGGGACCCCGTTTTATGCAGTGACATCCTAAGAATGGTTTGCACATGGAGGTTAAATTTTGGATAACTGACCCATCTTTTAATTCACACCTCCCTACAGCACTGTTAATGACCCCGTTGACAAAGCTTGTGTGGGCAAGGCCTAGGACCCCCTGCCCCGCCAGCACAGTAAAAATGCTGTTCTCAGCCAAGCTCTGGAAAATTAAAAGCTCCCTGTTGCCCCAAGACTCGGAACTCACCTATTTCTCTTCTCCTGACCTTTCCTCCGTCTGGCTCGCATTTTAGCTCTGAAGAACTCATACAGCCCATTCTGTTCCCAGCCTTCACTGCAACAAACAACGGCCCCCCAGAGTCAGTAATGGAGACACATACAGAGCATCCCCTAGGATCAGCTAGGATAAGGAGACTGGGAGACCAGACAGAAATCACTCTGCCTCACAGAGCAATTAGACCACACATGTCATGGCATTAAGAGAATTTCCCTTTCTCCATCTGTTTGAGAGTTGGAGGGAAGCATGACCAGTTCATTATTTATATAGCGCGGCAATGTGTCTGGCACGGTACCATCCTTATATTGCTGGCACTACAGAAATATTTATTTTATTTATTAGTTACAATGATGGCATCACAGTCGTTCCCCACCTCATATGGTAAGGACACACTAGTTGAACTTGCTCTTACCTGTTTCTAGGCCTGTCGTGGGATGGTGGGCTATAAAAGGCCTCCACTGCAGCCAGCAGCCTCTCGCTGGGAGGCATTGGTGGTGGCAGGCGGATATCTTTAGGATCCAGGGGTTTATATTCATGATCTTCCAGCTGCAAAACACAAGGTGGCGGTCATGTCCTAGACCACAGAACAGTTACTTGCAGACACACACGCAAGCAGCCCTTCGGTCTGGTGCCGGATTGAGGACGACATGAAAACAAGGTTAGCACGCCACAGTGACAAGCATCAGATCAGTCCTGCACCAAACCGAACTTGTGACTGACAAACGGCATTAAACTTGTCTGGACATCAGCGGGGACTCCCTGTGCATGGGGAAGAGCTCTGTTTTACCCTCCTTACCCCAATCGTAATTGCTGAGCCCCTGGGAGAAGATCTAGAAAGCAGCAATATATCCTGCTGCTCTGTCCACACCAGGATTAAATCGGAATCACAGAATTGGAACACCAGCAGCTGCCAGGTTTTTTTTGGGGGGGGCCTTTCCCTGCCATCCTGCTGTGCCAGTCCTAGGTGCAGGGTACGGCACGGCAGCTGTGTGAAGAGCATGTCCAATCTCTGAACAGGAAAGTATATTAACAGGAATGTTTCTTCATCCGATGCTTTGCAGCGTTTACACGTTGGCCTCCTGGGCCTTTCCCAAGGCAAAGACCCTTCTTTGCCAAGTCAAATCCTGGCACCAGTGCCCATTCAGGGGCTAGAGCTTTGAGACTGGCAGACAAATAAATGTCACTAATGATAAGCCATCTCAAGAGGGTCATGGGGGCTTCTGATCAGTCCCTTTCACCCACTTACTTTCACAAGTGGAGCCATGAGTCCAGCGGGGAGATCAAAGTAGGGGACATTTGGCACAAGGCTGGGGTCATCGTGGTTTACGTGGGGGGGGCCTTGTCTCCGCATGTGAGGCGGCTGCCCATTAAATCCATGTGGAGGAGGCCCAAAGTCAGGGTGCTGTGGTCCCCCCCAGGGAGGGTGCTCACTGATTCCAGGGTGAGGCATCCTGTGTCCAGGGTGGTGATGAGGTGGCCCAATCTCTGCATGGGAAAGAGTCAAGAAACATCAAGGACCGGAAGAGGGAGCCCTGTCCCCACCCTACTTCCCTAGAGGAGAATGTGGACAGGCCCCTGCCCAAGAACAGGTGCAGAACACTCGTCTGAGCACCAAGAGAAAGGGCATGTACGTGACCAAGGCCTGGGACAGTTCCTCTAACCTCACTGCACACTGACAGCCTGGCATCCAAGTGAGAGAGCTAACACCGACTCCCTCCTGTCTCATGGCAATCTCTGGGCGGGAATTACCTGCTAGCCTCAAACGGACACAATCAAACTGCAAAAGGCAATATGGATACACGCCTTTACAGAGACCGTTAAAGCAGCTCAATTTACATGGAGACAAACCCATGGATGGGGGTGATGTCACATGGACACATGACGACATGCTAGGGCGACATTCCCAATGGTGGAACTGAAAGCACATTATTAATTATTATTATAAGCATTTATATAGCGCCAGCGATGTACCTGGCGCTTTAGAAAGAATAAGATAGACATGGTCCCTGCCTGAGAGCTTACAATCTAAAGACGGGGAGGGGAGACAGGGAAGGGGGAACAGAGGGAGAGAGACAAGGGATGTGACGTTCATGAGGATGCGAGAACTCAGGTACACGTGCTTGGCTTGGTTACAGTAAATTGGGAGTTTGCAGATAACAGGTAGGGGATAATCCTGGTAGGGATGATTAACAGGAGTTAGGAAGGGTGGAGCGGAAGAGGTGGGTTTTGAGGCAGGACTTGGTGTGGAGGGTGGGGGCAAGGAGGACGAGGGCAGGGAGTGAGTTCCAGGCGTGCAGGGCAGTGAGGGAAAAGGGACAAAGGCGGTTGGGGGAGCAGGGGAGATGAGGGAGGGTGAGAGAGGGGATGGAAAAGGTGCGGAGTGCACGACCAGGGGTTCAGAGGGAGATCAGGGCAGAGAGGTAGGGGGGAGCAAGGTTGTGAAGGGCTTTGTAGGTGAAGACAAGGAGCTTGTGCAGAATACGCTCGGGAAGAGGGAGCCAGTGGAGAGGGGAGAGGAGAGGCTGCACATGGTCAAAGTGACGAGCTAGGTGGATGATCCTGGCAGCAGAGTTTTGAACAGAGATGAGGGGAGAGAGGTGGGAGCGGGGAAGGTCAGTGAGAAGGAGGTTACAATAGTTGAGGCGTGACATGACTAGGGCGTGGATGAGAGTTTTGGCAGAGGAGACAGACAGAAAAGGGCCGATCTTGGCAATGTTGTGGAGGGAGAAGCGGCAGGATTTGGCCAGTCATGTAGGGTTTGAAGGTAAGGTGCGAGTTGAAGATGAAGCCCAAGCTGTGAGTTTGGGAGACCCTGTCAATGGTAATTGACAGGGAAGAGGGAGAGGAAGGACTGGGAGGGAAGATCAGGAGTTCAGTTTTTGTCATGTTCAGTTTCAGTTGGCATTGAGACATCCAGGCGGAGAGACAGTTGGTGAGATGAGCTTGAACAGAGGGGGAGAGGGAAGGAGTGGAGAGAGAGAGTTGAGTGTCATCAGCGTATAGGTGGTATTGGAAACTGTGGGAGGCAATGAGTTTGCCTAGGGATAGGGTGTAGATAGAAAGAGGAGAGGGCCAAGGACAGAGCCTTGGGGAACCCCGACAGAGAGGGGTAGGGAGGAGGAGGGGGAGGAGTTAGGAAGAGATACATTGAAGGAGCGATCAGAAAGGTAGGAGAACCAGTCAAGGACAGAGTCCCGGAATCCAAGGGAGTGGAGCGATTCAAGCAGGAGCAAGTGGTCAACAGCGTCAAAGGCAGCAGAGAGATCAAGAATAGAGTAAAGATGGTTGGATTTAGCCACAAGAAGATGGTTGGTGATCTTAGCAAGAGCAGTTTCAGTGGAGTGAAGGGGGCAGAAGCCAGATTGGAGGGGGTCAAGAGAGGAGTTGGCGGAGAGGAGGTCGAGGCAACGGGAGTAGACAACCCATTCAAGGAGCTTGGACAGGACGGTAATTAGAGGGTTCTGAGGGATCCAGGGTAGACTTTTTGAGGATGGGGGAGACAGTGGCGTGTTTAAAGGCAGAGGGGACGGAGCCGGTAGAGAGGGAGAGGTTGATGATGTGCAGGAGGGGAGGGGCGACGGTGGAGGCAATGGAGGTCAGGAGGCGGGAAGGAATGAGGTCCAGGGGGGCAAGTGGAGGGGTTGGAGGAGAGCAGGGAGGAAATTTTCTCAAGGGAGGTGGGAGGAAAGGAGGACAGGTGGGAGTAGGAGAGAGACTGGGGGGTGGGGGGAGGAGTAGGGGGAGAGGACTTTGAAGCAATTTCCAGGCGGAACTTGTCGACCTTAGAGGTGAAAGAGAGAGCAAGATCCTGAGCAGGGAGAGAAGAGGGGG